>OZ037765.1:2762500-2780000 GCA_964035545.1 Bugula neritina | reverse complement strand
TATTTTCATGTTACTTGTTGTATTTCTAGCTTTAATTTTAAAGCTAGTTTTACACACACTGCAATAAACAAAATATTATAATTGGTATGTAATATAAGATTATCATTGTGTTTTACTGAATTTGTGCAAGTGAATAACTATCAAAGATTTCACCATGCAGCAACATACACTGTACTTGTAGATGTAGATAGTCACTTGTTGTGGTACCCAGTGAGTTTCTGGCAGAGCAATAATATTCTCCAGCATGTGACCTTTTGACCTTGGTAAAGGTCAAGGACCTGTTACCTGCTCCCACTGTAACATAATGAACAATTGGCAGATGTATTTATAACAGCATTGCAAAACATCAAGTTCAACAGATCTGAAATGCTTAGTTTGGACATTAAAGTAGCTCGGACAATAAGCTGTATATGCAAAGAATACAGCTTATTACTTTGATATATTAGTTGCTTTACCTAGCTAGCTTTTAGAAAATTTAATTTTGCTTAAATCTCATTATTTTTTCAATTTCTTAACTCTTTAAATTGCTGTAGAATTTTTGCTAAGTAATAATTAATTAATTAAAATTTTAATAATTATATATTAAACTTAAATGCAAGATACTATTAAAATTTTACTTAAATAAAAAATCTTAATTCTAAAATAGAAAAATTACACTTATAACTGTGTCTTAACTGCTATAACAGAGACCAAAGATTTGAGTTCTTCAGTAACATCAATTTTAAGTTGTGACTATAATGTTCAACATGGTAAGCATAGTATTGTAATCTGAAATATCAAAAGGGAACCATTTAATTATTACAGTCAATACAAAGAGTCACTTACAATAATAGTCTGTGGTATTTTTCTCAATCTTCCCCCAGGCTACACTGTGCCAGTACAAGTGATCTAAGGCTATGGGGTCAGCCTTGACATCACAGGTCAAAGTTGCTGTATCACTCTCAACCACATTCACGACGGGGTAAAATGGACCCAATTTAAACACAGGAGCATCTGTAAAATTATTGGTCTACCTTTATAGATGCTTAAATGCGCACAAAATTTACTTAGCACATAACATAAAAAAAGTAACTTTTCCTATTATTCTTAGAGTTTAGCTCTTTTTCCAAACCCATTTTATAGTAAAATTATTTAACTTTTAAAAGCTAAAAAGAGCTTATAGTGCTTATATATGAAATGCATTTAAGTTAAAAATTTAGGCTACAATTAATAAATTATATCTAATCAGTGTAACAGAAAACTTTATTTTAAACAATGCTCATTAGATTTACAAAGTTTTTCATCAAAATATAGTCAGAGCTTTGTTGAAAATGGCAAATTATTACTGTATATATGATGCTAATAAAGAAAGCTTGAGTCACATGTATATAAATATTAACATACTCAGTGACATTGATAAACAATAATATTAAGATTAGAGGCAATATTGAGATGAACGAGGTTTATAATTTAGCTAATAATGAGTATATGAGGTTGCAAGTGGCTAGATTATATTACGTTTCACATCAACATGTAGCAGAGTTCCTAGGGTAGAACCAACAGAGTTAGTGGCTATACATTGCCACAGCCCTTCATCAGAGTGCTGTACAAACTGGAGATGCAGGCTAGGTGTGGTGTCATTACCTAAAATAATAATAAAATGTGAGTGCTATATAATCGGGATTACATATCTTGTAATATAAAGCTGTGAAAAGCTCATAATGTGTGTAAAAAGTGGCGGAATATAGCATCTTCTGCAATTGGTTGCTAAGCATAATGACAGCAAACATGCGGGTCAAATAAAAAACATATTTTTCTAAAATTTGCATAAGAGAAGACATATAATTATCCTTTTCTAAAAAAAATGTTGGAAGTTAGCAACATACTAATTAATTTAAATTTCTATGAATTAATGCTTGCTATACTTGGTGAAATAGAAAAGATACGAATATATCAATATTAATAATATCCATTAAAAAAATGATATGTACTAATAATGATACATACTATTATTATTTATCAATCTATCAAAAACTTTTGGTGTACTATAAAAAATGTCCTATACTAGTTTTATATAGTAACGATTTATTTATGTTTACAGCATTAGCAATAACAATTTATTTCATAATAATTACAACCACTCCAGTCTGCTTATAGTACTGTCAGGTTTAGACTTGTGCAGTAGCTGGCAGCAAGCATATGACTGAGTCATCATGTAGCCCACCTAATAACATAAATTTAAATATATAAAATTCACTAACCATATCGGTAACTTGAGACTTTACTAGAGTTAATAAGTTTGGTATTATGTGTCCACACGATGGCTGCAGAAGGGTTAGCTGTTACCTGACAAGGTAGTATTAGTAGCTGTCCTTCAATTGTAACAATCTGATTATCTTCTAACTCTATAACTGGTTTAACTAAAATATATGTATATATAATATATATATGATGTACATAATTTATATATATTTTTATATATAATATGCATATATGGTGCACTATATATAGCGTATATAGTGCACCATATATGCACTATATACGCTATATATAGTGCACCATATATGCACTATATACGCTATATATAGTGCACCATATATGCACTATATACGCTATATATAGTGCACCATATATGCATGTCAGAATATAATTCTGCCACCCTTTCAAGAAATGGCGGAGAAAATTGAGAAAGAAGCATATGTATAATGTTTGTGTGTGTTTGTGTGTGTTTGTGTGTGTTTGTGTGTGTTTGTGTGTGTTTGTGTGTGTGTGTGTGTGTGTGTGTGTGTGTGTGTGTGTGTGTGTGTGTGTGTGTGTGTGTGTGTGTGTGTGTGTGTGTGTGTGTGTGTGTGTGTGTGTGTGTGTGTGTGTGTGTGTGTGTGTGTGTGTGTGTAGTGTAGTGTAGTGTGTGTGTGTGTGTGTGTGTGTGTGTGTGTGTGTGTGTGTGTGTGTGTGTGTGTGTGTGTGTGTGTGTGTGTGTGTGTGTGTGTGTGTGTGTGTGTGTGTGTGTGTGTGTGTGTGTGTGTGTGTGTGTGTGTGTGTGTGTGTGTGTGTGTGTGTGTGTGTGTGTGTGTGTGTGTAATGTAGTGTAGTGTTGTGTGCGCAAGTAGGAAACAGTAGAATATAAGATACATACACCAGATATCTAGAGCACGATATGCTTCCCTGGGAGGAAATCCATTAGATTCTAACAAAGGGTTGTTCACAACACAGGAAAGTCTCCACTGATGATACTCTGCTCTAGCAGGATAGAGTAAAGTACTGGTTACATTATATGTACCGTCCGAAGATAGCCTGGATGTATGTGTGCCACTCAGTATGAGGTAGGAGGTGTTTGATGGTGGCCCCAAGTACCTGTAACAAAATGCTGCAAGTTTTAAGTCTATGATGATCTGCTTATGGTGAATTCTTTGTATGAGACTGAAAGAGGCTACACTAATTACCAGACTATAGAAGGTGAAGGTCGACCACCATGTGACTCGCACGTTGCAGATATTGTCTCCCCTGCTTCGATATGGGTAGAGGTCAAGGTAACAGACGGACTCAAAGGAAATGCTGAAAAATAAATAAATTTCAAATCTTTGTGTTACATCATCATGCAGGAAGCTTAAACAAAATCTAATCTTAAACTATGTTTATAAGAAGTAGTCAAATTTATTCCAAAGATAAACACTCCATAACTATGAAAATAATATGTTTATGCCTTACTGTTTATATTAAGTTTATGATCTAGTGTCAACTTCCAAGATGTAATACCCTCCAGTGTTAGTTCACATCTATATAGAGAGCCAATCAGAGACTTGGTTACTAAAATATCTAGTGATGTCACACTGTTATATGTCCCATTTAGATATTCCTCAATGTCGCTATCACTCTTCACTGGTACAAATTCTTCTTCCACTAAAGAAATATTCATACAGCGTTATCGTAAAAATAAATTTTTAAACCTTTCTTCAAATATATATGTCGATAATTGAACAGTTTTTTATTTTACTAAAAGCCCAGATGTTTTATTAACACTTAAAAACCAATCAGTTAAAGCTTAGTTTATAATTGAAACATGCAAAGCTCATTCACAAGTATTGAAAGATCCATATATAAAGAAGATATAGCCTCAATATTTTAAACCAATCTTTCTCGCCTGCTACTTAACAGGAAACGTCATTCATAATTTGGTCTTGTATTCAAAAGATTATTTTAAATGTTGCCATGCATTTACACTAGGATTTTATAAAAGTTGGAATTCAAGAGGATCATCAATAAACTATAATATTAGAGCTAACCATGTCTATTATTAGAATGCATCTGCTACATAACATTAACAAATTGGCAGAGTTAAATAAACCAGATTTACTCTTATTCCATCTCAAAAATCGTTTGAAATTGTAAATTTTTAATGACTTTTGCAACAGGAGTCAATTCTGCCAATTTATCACCATTCAGCTCAAACAGTGCTTATAAAGTTTAAGCTTTAGCAATTTACTCACATAAAAAAGTTTTTTTGTAGAAAGGTTTTTTTAAAGTTTTTTATGTTATAAAACATAGAAAGAATAGAGAACTATAAACAGCTTACCAAGTTTACTCCAAATCAAATGGGGTTTTGGTTTAGCAGACGTAACTTCACAAATGAGTTTTCCTGACGTGCCTTCATTCAACCCATCTTCATCTCCACTAATTACTAGCTTCCCGGGTGTCACTGCAGAAGTTGAAGATTGAAATTTTCAAATAAAAACTCACAAAACTTGTTAAGCTTGCGTGTGTCTATTCAGTACTTTTTCAAGTTTTATCAACTAACTTTATGACAAATCACTGGAAATTACTATTCAAACGCACTCTTACCAATAACGATCAGCTTTATTCTATCTTTTTGTTGTTCTGTGAAGAAAGCAAAACAACTGTATACTCCATCAGCTGTAGGCTGAGCATCTGATATCTCCAAACTGTATTTGGACTCATTTCTATCTTTAATAACCTAAAAGATCAAACAATATAATATATTATGCTGCTACATTCTATATACTGTTTACTACGTCAGCAAGTCTATCCTCACCTTATATTTGTGGTCAGCATTAGAAATGGTTCCATCTTTAGAAATAGTTTTAGTTGAGCCACTTGCTTCCAGCGTCCACATAAATATACTCCCAGATTGACTGCAATTAAGTGTGACTGTGTCGCCTTGATGCACATAGACTGTAGATTGAGAGGTATTCGCGTATGTCCCAACAATAAGTAACATAAGTAGGAAAGTTGACCTATAGCAATAATTAAACGGATAGGTAGGTGAAAGGCAGTAAAAGTAATGTTGTCACAGTCTTATAAATTAACATATTGTTTTTAAAAACTTATTAAACAGTCTAAGCGTAATAATTGCATATATTGATGTAAATTAAAATCTTTTAATTTACATCAATATATGCAATTATTACGCTTAGACTGTTTAATAAGTTTTGCTCTTGAGCAAAACATGTTTTGATGCATACCTGATCATGTTGTAAGAGATTTGAAGTGTTGGAGAGCATGAAATAAGTCCAAGCAGACAATAGCAGTGATGTATTTATATAATACAATATGTTATCTTTATTAGAGTAGGTTATATATACACAAACTAGTAATAATTACCTGTATTATAGTTGTATGAGTTAAGTATATATAACATATAGAGCATATGATTTGGATAAGTGTGACGAAT
The DNA here is from genome assembly GCA_964035545.1 of Bugula neritina. Lineage (NCBI taxonomy): Eukaryota > Metazoa > Bryozoa > Gymnolaemata > Cheilostomatida > Bugulidae > Bugula > Bugula neritina. Next base: position 2,774,332 of record OZ037765.1, on the reverse strand, counting down.
TGCAACTTATATCATTTTCCAACCATTAATCTGAATACATGCAAGCTAGGAAACTGCATACCTATGTGTGCGTGTTCTTTCAAGCACTATTCATCGATAGTAAATACTGATCTACCTATTCTATAATATGCTACACTTTGTATATAGCATTCAACTGTACTAGCTGCAATAGCAGTTTCGATAAAAGACTAAAAATATTCCTCCATATACACACATGCATACAATATGCATTATGCGCCACATATATGCATGCTACACATATAGGATTAAAGCATATTTAGTGAAGATAAGAGTTTAAATTTTCTTATCAATGTAGAAAATAACTGCTAGCCAGTTTTTATTGCATTAGTACGCAACGTGCAAGAAGTACATAAAATAAGCCATATTAAAATTAATAAACCAGTATTCAATAAACATATATAATAATCTTTAGAAATTTATGGCAGACAATGTTTGAGTTACTGAATGTAGTGACAAGTAGAGTTTTCTTATCAAGCTGCACACAAACATATTTCTGACTGATATTTTATTGTTAAATAAAAATCAAGAAAATTCTTTAAAAGGTAATACTTTGCAATCACACTTTATTTTGACAAATTGTAGTTTCAATTGCAAAATTTGTTCTAACTTTTTAACAAACTGTATAATCAAACACGGTATTGAGAAAATAACGACTCTAGCAAGACACTTTAAAACTGTTAAATGCGGTCATTCGCTCAGTATAAAATAATGCAAAGATAAAGAATTCAAGTATATTATCAATACGATATACAATCATTTTGGCCATTTCTCCTTTAGTAATCACTTGATCAAAAATAGAATAATATAATATTATGCGTAGCACCAAGCATCTGCTCCTCTATGGTTGAGGAGTTGTCTGAACATTGTAAACCTGAGGTGTGTAAGCTGGTAATGGCTCATTAGCACTGTTCTCTGAGGCCGTGGAAGTGTAAGGCGGGGGAGCTCCCAATCCAGCCTTATTAGCAGCCTCTCCACTTACTACAGAGCTATACGCAGGAGGTAGAGGCATCTCCCTGGGTGCAGGTCTTGAGGCTGACTCTAAGGGTCTGTAGGCATTGTTAGCTCTCTGTAGCTGCACGCGTAGCACTGCACTCCTTGCAGCTTGAGTTATCTGTCTAGCACGAGCTGCTTGCTGAAACATACAGTAGGCAATACTATAGTATTTTCTTACCTACTCAGCAAAATATCTGGTATTCAATATGCTAGTTTTGGCGCAATTTAGAACTTACGATGAACTAGGAAATTGAAGGAAATTTTCAAACTCCCAACACTCACTTTTTTTATTTAACAATGAATAGTAAAGGGCAATATAAAACTAAATAGCGCAGTAAACAATCCTATGTTCTTATATGGGTTAAAAACAATAGTTTTTCAGTTATATAGCCAATTGTTACCAGGTTTAGCACATTTCATTGTTTAGCAGTTTGAAAGATTATGTCATTTTCACGTGGATGACTCAACTTACCATTTGTCTTTCCTGCTGACGTTTGTGGGCTCGACACAAGATGCAGCACCAAAACGTAATCTTCAGAATTATAAAGATGACAATTCCTATGACTATGCCAGCTACACTCCCATCGTTGTAGGAGTTGCTGCTGTAAGAATCTGAAATATTTCATAATACAACACTAACAAGATGGTCGTGTTTGCAGTTCACTTGTTTGGCATATACTTCTTGACATCTTTAGAAGCCATGAAAAAGCGCCAAGTGATATAAGTAATACTACAATATAATTTATATCATCTAAATTCTAAACAATAATGTTCAATGTTTTTTCTGCAAATGTTGGAATACATACCGTCATCGTAGTTGTTGAAAGGATCTGAAAGAAAAATAGAGTAATATTAGTTTTAGAAACTATAACTGATGTGAAAAAATGTTGCGAAGCAATGATGTATCGCACGATGTATATATATATGTATATATGTATGTATATATGTATATGTATATATGTATGTATATATGTATGTATATATATGTATATATATATATATATATATATATTATATATATATATATATATATATATATATATATATATATATATATATATATATAAATATATATATATATATATGTATATATATATATATACATATATATATAATGAGATGATATGTTGTCGTGACAATTATTTGATGGTCATCATAGAGAGATCATATTATTTAATAAAATTAAACTTAGAGAACTGTTGCTAGTTGCTTAAGAACTTAAAAAGCTTTTCCAACTGACTATATACAAAGACTACGGCATTAAAATGCTATTAGATGATATAGGCTAATAGAAACATAAATATCTTTTAAATACTCACGGAATGTATAGCTAGGAATTGGAGGAGGAGTCCAAAAATCTAAAAATAAAATATAATAAAGTGACATTTACACCGAAATATTACAAAGTTGAATATGGTTTAATATATCCTGTTAGGCTTTTGATATGTTTAATGAGACTTTGAATAGTTGGGTTTGTTGGACATCAATCTATTTATAGCTTTCAGTAACTCAATGCCTTTCAGTACGCTACTCTGGGCATGTCTGGCATTCTCATTACCATGATGATCATCAGTGTATAGGGTTCATGGACCATAATCACTGCGTTTCCATTATCGCATTATGCAAATGGATTTTTTCATTCAGCTAATGGAAACAGTTACATCGAATAAAACAGCAACTATAAGTTAATGCAAACCACAAACCACAAATAATCCGTACGGGGCATTCATTTGCATTATGCCCAGTCATGGAAACGCAGTGATAGGGTGAGGCCCCTACACCTGGGTGCTCTCTCAGGCTGCCTGCTGCCGATGGTACTCTTCATCATTGCTCTCTTCATGCAGCTATTGTCAACCAGTTACAGAACTTATGCCTCAAGCCAGAGCCCCATATACTAGCCAATGCTATTTCATTTGGATATTTTGCTTTAGCTTTTCTAAGATTCACTTTGTTGAATTAGTTATAATTACAGATTTGTGCCTAATAATTTAAAGATGTATATTATTTATTCTTACTTGGGTAGGTTGGGAAGTCAATCATTACTGTAGTCTTAGTTGTCCTCGGCCTCCATGGTCTGTGTGTATTCCTTCGATAAGATGGCCAAACGAATGGATATGATGTAGTTGTTTTATCCTCATCTAAAATTAAAAGTTGGAAATTAATACAACACATCAGAAAATGTCACTTTCTTTTTTATTTACTGCTCATAAAACTATTTTTTCAATGATGTGTATAAAAAGTAAAAAAGCTATTGAGTAGTATTAGGATTGTTTTGACATGTAAAAAATATTAGTAATTTAAATTATTTAACATCATTTAGTATATCTTGTAAGGCCACGATTATTTGTACTTCCTATATTTATCAATATCTCGACTGGGCCGTAACTCTACACCACTTAGCCACTAAATTGTTGGAACTTTACAGGAGTTGGGAAAACTTTTCCTTCAATCCATGATAGCTTTTCATGTATCATCTCAGCTATGCCAGCTATTATATGCTTTTTCCTCACTCATTATGCATTATGAATTAATATCATTAGCCATCATGGCTACTACACAACAGCTAAACTTTTTGACTGTTATAAAAACCCAGCATTTTCACTCATCTTGACTCTTGCGTCTTCCACTTGTAACTTGCAACTTGCAACTTGCAACTCCACTTATAACTTATGATGCACCGATTTCACATTGCTATTTTTTTCAGTTTGCGAGAATAAATATTTCTATAGACTAAAACACAACATAAAATCAATATTAACTGTGAAGTGTTCAAATTGGTAATATTATTTAAATATGAATGTGCTAACTATTTGAAAGATTTTCATTTAATAATATAAAGTTTATGTTGCACATTATATTTTATAGGCCTATTATATTTTACTTATGAGTTTGTTGGCACACGCACAGCTAGAAAAAACTTCGATCAAACGATTGCTTAATATCTTTTCTCATGTTTATTTCTAGTTACAGGCTCTTTTAATATAAAATATAAAAATAAAAGGTTGCTAATTACAGCATGAATCATTTTAATTTTATATCAATAAAGCTCAACATTATATGCTAGTTCAACATTTCATGTTCCTATAACTTCAAAAATTGGAAATGTACACTTTTGATAAATGTTTTCCATCCTTAAAAGAACGCTTGGAGTAAGGATTTCAAGCATATAAGTATTTGTTTTTGCTAAGGCACAGCATATAGAAGTTGATTAGAAAAGGTTTACTTAACAATTTTATAGCAGCTGTTAACTCAATGCTTTTTATAAAGTTGCAATGTGAGCTTGTACTTAGTTATTCTAGTTTCCCCGACTTTTTGGGTTGCTGGGTACTTAGGTAGGAAACTTGATGTTCAATAAAAGTATTGTTCACACTTATATACAGTAAAGCCACTTATTACATAAATTGTAATAAGTAGTGTTCAAATTTATATTGTGTAAATAATTTAAACACTAAACCTAAAACTATATCTTTCTTTTCACAAAATAATTATAATACTTACTATTATTTAAAAGCCATGAGTGGTCTGTGAAAAACCATTTAGGTATGGAAAAGCGTGTTGTTACTTCTCCTAAAAGGTACATAACAAGCAATCAAATTCATGAGGTTCAATATCAGAAAATTATAGCAATTGATTTGATTTCTTAATCACACACATACGCGCACACGCGCACACGCACACACGCACATCAATAATGTGTTAGAATTGGTGGTTAGATAGCACAGCTGAATATTCTTTTAATATCTTAGTTGCTGAGAAATATAATATATACTTGTATATATCAATATATGCAATAGTCTATTAATAAACTTACTCCTTGGGTAGCTTTGGCTAGTTGGAGCAGTTGCCATGGAGAAATGGCTAAAAATGAAAATAATATGTTGAAACATATTCTATGAAAAAGTCGTAGTGCAGTGTAGCTGTAGAGTATAATAGTAAGAGAGGCTGTAATATTTATAGAGCTACGAACAGGAAAATATGATAGTTTAGCAAGAAACAGCAACTAGTGGAAATATGAGTATACTATAGTAAAGCATGGAGCTGTGACTAGACACAACTATCAACACTTCAATGTATCAGCAGCTTCTGACTTTTACATGCTAAGTATGCGAAGGCAGCAAAATGTCACACAAAAAGTCATTCTAAAAAGTAGTGATTGTGAATACTTTCATATTGGTAGTGGTGGTAGTGGTGGTAGTGGTGGTAGTGGTGGTAGTGGAAGTAGTGGTAGTAGTGGAGGTAGTGGTGGTAGTGGTGGTAGTGGTGGTAGTGGCAGTAGTGGTGGTAGTGGAGGTACTGGTGGTAGTGGAGGTAGTGGCGGTAGTGGCGGTAATGGTGGTAGTGGAGGTAGTAGTGATGGTAGTGGAGAGAGCGGCGATGGTAGCTCGATGGCAGTGGCGATGGCAGCGTTGATGGCAGTGGCATACATGCAGCAGTATCAGTAGCAGTACTAGTTATAACAGTAGTAGTATTGTGGTGATAATGGTAGTAGTGTTAGGTAGTATCAGTAATATAAGTGAAAGCTGTAACAATAGCTGCAGTAGCAGTGCTTATGATAGTGGCAGTAGGAGTGGTAGCTAGTGGCAGTAGCAGTAGTAGTAGCAGTAGCAGTAGCAGTAGCAGCGTTAGTAGCAGCAGTAGTAGCAGCAGTAGTAGCAGCAGTAGTAGCAGCAGTAGTAGCAGCAGTAGTAGCAGCAGTAGTAGCAGCAGTAGTAGCAGCAGTAGTAGCAGCAGTAGTAGCAGCAGTAGTAGCAGTAGTATATAGTGCATGGTAGTATAATAGTGGTAGTAGTAGTAGCAGTAGCAGCGTTAGTAGCAGCAGTAGTAGCAGTAGCAGTAGCAGCGTTAGTAGCAGCAGTGGTAGCAGCAGTAGTAGCAGCAGTAGTAGCAGTAGTATATAGTGCATGGTAGTATAATAGTGGTAGTAGCAGTAGCAGTAGCAGCGTTAGTAGCAGCAGTTATAGTAGCAGTAGTATAGTGTATGGTAGTATAATAGTGGTAGTAGTATGATAGTGGTGGTATAGTATAGTAGTGGTGGTAGTAATAGTGGTGGTAGTATAATAGTGGTAGTAGTATAATAGTGGTGGTAGTATAATTAAAATCTTGGGTTGCCATTTATTAAAAGGAAAGGTAACTCTCTTCTCAATGATACAACAAATTCAAATGAGTATTTTTTTATTTTCATTAATCATCCTTATTTTGCCCCACTTTTTTCATAAATATTTGAACTTATTTAACGCTATTGCTCTATAGCCTATATATGACATCATGTCTACTCAACCACCCGTGATAATACTTATATTAATCTGTTCCAACATTACAGAAAATCAGTTTTAAATTATAATTGATTCGTGGTACTCACCAGTGAATTAAGAAGACAAGGACTGTCAGAGTCCATATCCAGGACAAAGCTTTACAATGCATTATGTTTCACTCTACAAACGATAGATAATAATTATAGTAGAAGTGTACTGTGAGCCTTCCTTAGCATATGTGACTATAAAACGATAAAAACAAGCAGGCGCTTCACTCACAGATTCATCAACTGTCAACTAATCAAGCTACTCGGGTAGACTACAAGGAACTAAGTTATGCATAAACATTGTTTGATTATACACAAAAACAGACATAGTAGCTTTATCCCATCAGCTTATAGAATCATAATTTACTCTGTAAACAACATCATGTTTCATGCAAATCAATCTGTCTCCTCTCTTAGAATTATCTGTTATAAGAATATAGTGTGATTGCTATACCTGCAGTGGATGGTGTAGTGTGAGAACTAAAATCCTGGTGTCACAGTTAACACTGACTAGTATATATTTCTCTCCGAAACTAAAGTCAAGAGGCCTATATGTTTCCTTGTACAATCCTTATCCAAGTGTGACGCAATATTTTAACTCCAGTTGTTGATTACTTATCAGCTTTGATAAGTGCAATAATATGAGTCTATAACTAATGGAATGTTCATTGCTTTATATCATATTATTAGATTGCTATAACTTTTTATCAATGGTTGTGCAACTATCTTAGTGTTTGAAGTGTTGTGAAGCTTTCAGTGGTAACAAATACACAGTCAAAATATGTTGTTAAGGTATACAATATACAAGGCTGAAAAGTTGTATTCAAACAAGCTTATGCTGTTACTTTCATGTATTTTTTGAGAAGTCTGTACAGTGTAGTAGTATCAAGGTAGGAATAGCTTGCTAAGTAATTGCCTCCACTGTAATTTAAACCACAGTCTTCCAACTGGCAAGCCAGGGTGCATAACTATTAAACTATAACTAGATGGGGGGACTATATATAGACACTACGTCATAGGACCCAAAAGTAAATTAAGTTCAAAATTTGTAAAATTACACTCTCCTGGGTATTTCCATGACATGCTGATTTCAAATATATCCAAGAGAAAGCTGAGCAGAGACTTCATAGTTCTAATTCCTGACAAAACACAGGCGCATAGAATTTAATTATAGAACAGAACACTATTTGCTTTAATATATTATTACCATCAAATAGGAACATCTTTATAGTTTAATATATCACTTGGAAGATTAATTGCATTTGCAAATTTTGCTTACTAAAAGTGATGCAAACACCAACGCTGAAACCTCTGTTATTTAGCTAATAATTTAAAAAAATATGGAAAAAGTATTTTTCAAACTTTGCTATAGCAAAATTTAAAAAATACCTGATTATATTTAAATTTATTTGTAAAAAAATTATTAGTGTAATGCAAAAGACATATAGATTAATTAGCAGATGTATTTATATTATAGAATAATTGCACATGCATGTTCTGAGAAGCAAAATAGAAACAACTAGGAATGTTGACTGACAAATAACAAAGACTAGCAAATATTTTCAAAACAAAGCTTAAGATAAGAAAACTAAATTCCATCATCCACGACTGCAGTAAATTCTCATAAATTATCACCGAAAGCTAAATAATACTCTTTTTTGTTTTCTCTTTTGCAAAAGTAAAATTCAAGTGTTCAAACTATACTCATGCATGCACCTTTAGTCTCAACAATTCTGAATCTTTGAACAATAATGAACAAAAATTTTAAATGGCAACAAATCTCTAACTTAACAGCTAGCTTCTGATTATGTATTAAAATTGACAAATATTTTACGTTTTAATTAGGTTGCCTAGTCTTGCATCACATATAAAGCAAAAAAGCAAAAAAATTAAATCATAACGATATTTTCAAAACATTATAATATCTTTTTAAAAACTGTTTTGCCCTATAAGAAGTGTCTTATATATATATATAAGACATTTCTTATAAGGCAAAACAGTTTTTAAAAAAATCCAATTACTTTCCGTTATACCCAGGAAAAAGCATGAGTTTACGCCTCAGATGATCCTCGAGAGTTGGCGTTTGTGATTTCTGCATTTTCATAACTCTCTCCGTTATCTGAAATGTCATATATAAATATATATTCTCAATTTGACTAAAGTTTTAACAAAAACATGATTAATTGAAATTTGATTAAATAAAACACTGAATAATCAAATTTTTTTTCCTGAGCTATTTTATGAAGTAGGAGTGCAAAAATTATTTGGATATAGTATTTCTTATATACATATTATTTTAATTAATAATGTATAAATTCTATATCAACTTATTAGCGTTCATTTGATTTAATATGTCTTTAAGCATGAATCTTTTAGAGAATTTTTGCCAGCATAGATGTCTAATGTAGATATAACTTTACTTTTTGCAAACAAGACGATGAAATAACTTGGGAATGAAAGTAAAATGAACAGGTTTTGAAAAATATGGTTTCTTAAAGCCAGAAAACAGTGGTTTATTGTAAATTCCGCAACTTTTTTATATATTTCATGTTGCTATTTCATGATTAAATACCCAATAAAAGTTGTGTTTGAAGAAAAAAACAGTCCCTCTCGCTTTGCATAGAAAGCACAACTATATAATTCTAGCCGGAGCAATAAAAAAATATGCATGGTATAGGGGTGGCCTGCATACAACACCTTATATACACAATACTATTGGCATGCAAGAGATGCTATGTAGAATATATATATATATATATATATATATATATATATATATATATATATATATATATATATATATATATATATCTTTCTGTTTTTCTCTCTATACAAACTATTTGTGAGAGAGGGTTTGGGGTTTGGGGTTTGGGGTTTGGGGTTTGGGGTTTGGAGTTTGGAGTTTGTTTATATATGTTTATGCTGAGATTGTGTAAGTTTTACATTGCAATTATAATCTTGACGATGTCAATAGCTGTCAATAGATGTTAATCACTGTCAAATGGTGCCAATCAGTGTAATGTTAAAATTATAATACAATAAAGGACATCAGTGAGGTTTTATTTCCCAAATCACAGCCTAGTTCACTAAACTCTCTGTACTGTCATGTTTACCTGCAACTGCTGCACCGAATGAAGATGGTTCAATACTTGATGGCTCAGCATTAGAAACAGTTTCCTCATTGCGAAGAACTTCTTCAATGTTTCCTATATCGTTCTCGTCTTCATCATCTATTAGACATAAACTAACAAAACATTTCAAGGGTCTTTCTGAAAAATAAAATGTACTTTTAAAATAATAGCTTTTAAACAAATTTGAATCGTTAATCTGCAGATGCGAATTTATAACCTGAGTTACAACCAAAAGCCATGACATAAGTAAAATAAATTAGAAAACAAGTTATACCGCTGAACAGGTCATTTGGTTGATCGTTATTAACAATTATTTTCGAGTTCTTCATATTTTCCTCTGATATTTCTGATCTATAAAATTACAATAAAACCAGCATACACAATGTGATTCGAATTTATGAGTATATGTAAGTTAGAAATTTAAATAAAACAGCGAGTTGATACTGGTTTTTGTAGAAGGCATGTGGGCCTGATATTATGATAACAGCCTAATACATATTAATTTGTTTTACTTTTTATTTAGTATTGTTATTATTAAGCAAATGCATTTAATGCAATAGATAATTCAATAGCTTTTAAGTTTTGCCTTTTTGTAAGTATCATTGCATTATTTACTCTCACTCATGTCTTCATGCTTTCGAGACCCTTGATGTTAATTAAAGGCATTTAAATAGACTAAGAACTGTGTATGTTATAGATAAGAAGCAATTGTACTTGAATCTTTTCCTGGCATCAATATTTTACTATGCAGGTAAATGTTTTATACCAAGCAGATAAATATTGTGTTTTGCAAAATAACGGTTTTCTAATACAGTTTCCAAAAATATTACATGCCTATATATTGTTTTTATGTAATATGAAGACAATATATAACATCTAAATGTTGCATAAAGCATATGAAATTTAAATAACAATTGCTAGTTTAAAATTGCTGCAATGGTAATTTATATTAAACGTTCTTTCAGAATAAAAAAGAACTTTCAGAATAATGAAATTTTTATGACGAAAAAACTAGCCCATTGTGCTGCGTTATCGGGTACAATGGGCCACTGGATGGGGCACAAAAAATATATTAAAACTTTGCTAATTTGGTTGCATCTGATAAATAAATATGGCTCAAGGAAAAATCATTTTCAAATTTTCTATTATGGAAACAATATCAGTAAAAACTAGGCTTGTTACATTTGAGTGTGAAAATTTATAAAGCTTCAATGACATCTTAAAAAATTTACAAAAAGTAGAGTGTAAAAACAATTTTGTATTGGCCTGTTCAACATGTATGCTCTGCAAGTGTTGAAAACTATAATGGCTGAATAATTATGTCATTGCCTTTTTATTAAAGAAAAAAATCACAACTCTAAGTCAATAAGTTCTCTCAAAATTCGACCGGCTTTTTGTACCCCTATGACCGTTGTGCCCCGTTGTTACCCCTATAATATATTCTCTTGCAAATCAGTGTATAAAAACTATGGGCTGATGACTATAGTAATAACTTTCAACTGGTTTACTTGTATAAGTACGTAGTGTGATTCCATTACGTGATGCCATTACATTAACCCCCTGTTCACACATTGCCATATCGTACGCCATAATGTAACATATCAGCCATCTTTAATGTGCCCGGGCTGAAGTTTACCAAGTCCGCTATTAGGTAATATATAAGACATTTCATTGGACAATTTTATCGAAAGAGCTGACGTAAAAGTTTTTCTGTCCAATAGGAACCCGCCGCAACTAGTTTGAATCAAGCAGTGCTTGATCCTAACGTACCGTAGCACCGTACAGGAAGCTCAGACATTTGTAAAAAATGCTGATATATACGGCGTACGATACAGCAATGTGTGAACAGGGGGTAAGGCTTAAGCTATAATAGCCACAAAGATGATGCAATACACTTTAGCCATGCGCACAAGTATGATGTCACTGTCAGTAGGAAATGAACAAGAATTTTACTATTATGAATTAAAAGATAATGAAAGCAAAAGTATGTTAAAGGAGGTTAATAATATGGTGAAATTTACTGTAATGAAAATTATACAGGTTCTACTAAAAGTTGTGTAGCCAATCCATCACAACAGGTGCTGTATCCTGATAACATGCTAAAAGTTTTTCTTTGAGCATGGAATTCTAGCTCATCATATAACAGAGCTACTTGATAAGGGTGACAAGTTCTAAGTAATATACAATCTGCACTAAGTTTCCAATCATGCTAATTATCTGCCAATACATTTCATATTCTGAATAATCTTATTTCCCCATGTCTATGGCTAGTATGCAAACCCGCTAATATGGTCACATCTCCAGGAGCAAGCTTCCCTTGAATCTGTTGAGATGTAGAACCACCGATGAGCTACAACACAATATTACCTCTCAGTACTAAAGTTTCCC
>OZ037765.1:2392500-2757500 GCA_964035545.1 Bugula neritina | reverse complement strand
TGAGAATTAGACAATGATCTTTTTAAGTTTGCTTTTACCAAAAATCACATTTCAATCATACATCTTCATTTCGATCGGATGTTTAACATAGAGCAAATAAATTTACATGCCCGCATTGCACGGGACAATAAAACAAAAACTGCGAGAAGAAATGAGATTTAATTTCGAAATTAGTACAAAGCCATTGAATTTTTTAATCTCAGTTCAAGTAACTCAGTTTTTCATTGAGATGACAAGTTTTATGAGATTCAAGTTCTCAGTTTGTAAACTGAGTCTAACTAAGCAAGTGCTATAGTCAGCTATTACTCACGTCTCTTCTGAGATCATGCTCTACTGTAACATTGAGGTCTAGTCCTTCTAGCAGTGCTCGTGTGTTGTTGACATCGTACTCTGCACCTTCCCGGATATCGTAAGGATCTCTATATCTGTAGTTGTTAATCACCAAGGCTCTTCCTCTTGGCGTAGTCATTCCGTAATACTTAAAACAAAACATAGAACTGTAAAGGTATGCATCAGTTGGCTTTTATAAGCATTTTTATAAAAAATTGTTTGTATTTCACTGGTTGGTGAGCGGTCTAAATTTCTTGATCACAATCTTAGTCAGCACTCTCCATAATACAAAGTTACTTCATAAATTAAACCACAGCTTTAGGATTTAATCGAGAGCCTAAATTTTGAGCTTATAGGTGTAGTAATAGAGATATTGAGAAAAGCCTGTGTTCTAAATTAGAAACGTAGCATAAAAAGTTATGTTCCTGCAAGAATTTCCACCAAAACCCCAGAACTAAAGTTTAATAATGAAATTAAAGAACTTAGGCTATCCAAACTTCTCCACTACTGCTCGTAAATGTAAATGTTGCTGTTCACATAACGTTACTTACATCATCATTGTGAAAACAATCTTGTATGCTTCTTTTTGTGGTTGGAACAAGTTCAAATGGAATTATTCCATCTTGAGGAGGCCATTCTTCCGGGGCAGATATCACACTTTCGGTACCGTCATCTTCATTTTCATCTGCATCTGCTTCACTGAGTGAATATGATTCAATACTTGATGAGTCAGCGGTAGATAACTCCTCGTCATCACCAAGATCAAAGGTGCTGATTGCGTGTTCATATTCTTCATCTATTAGATATAAACAAGCAGAAAATTTGTATTAACTTTGCTTCAAAAGTAAATTTGCTTTGAAATCACAATGCTATGAATAAATTCCGTAAATAAATTTGAGTCATTATTTTGTAGATTTGAATTTACCAACTATGACACGACCAAAAGTTATGTTATAAATGTATAAAACATTATTAAATTAGGCAAATTATTAAATATACCAGTAAGCGGTTGATGTTGCTGAATGTTGTTAACAAATTCTTCCAAGATTCTCACGTCCTCATCTGACAATTCCTCACCTGGAAAATGACAATAAAAAATGAAATTTGGTAATTTTAATGCATGTGCAGTCAAGTTGAGAAATAAAATAAAACAGTTGATATATACTGATTTTTGTAGAAATGTGATCAGTTTGTTCTATAATAAATTTTATTACGATGAATGCTTAAATAAATAACATATATAGTAACTTATTTTACAGTTCATTCATTATTATTTTTATTAGGCAAATGCATTTAATGCAATTAATCAACTCAATCTCTCAAGTGCCAGGTTTTTGTGAACACCATTGCATCATTTACTCTTACTCATGCTTGTTGAAAGTTTCTATTTCTGTGGAACTCCTGCTAGTTGTACTATAACAGCTCAAGCGTAAATGGTGTGTTTAAACATTATTCTCATTCTTTAAACTATCAACTTACAGGGTGACAGCAAAGCTCCTGGGACATTCATTCCAGTATTGCAGAGTTGTCTTTCTTGTTGAGGCGCTGTGGACAAAGTGCACCAGTCGGGGTTTGTTGTGGTAAAAGGAGGCACTCTCTTTTCGGCCAAACAATGTGGACAGAATGATTTGCAAGTGACGCTTTCAGTTCTCAAGCAATTGACAACTTGGGTGATCAGATCGTTTGTCAATTCTCTAATCTGCTGCCAACCGACACCTACATCTTTCGGTTTAGTCGCTAATTGTAGCACAGCTTTTCTAGCTTCAAAATCAAATGCAAGTTGAACAGTAGAAAAGTTGGTGGTAATTTGAATGCCATTTTGTTTAACTACAGTTCTTGTTTCTCCCAGAGAATAGTTGAGCATTGTGGCAACCATCTGCTGGTAGACGGAGAAGTCCACCAGGAAACTGGTGAATCTCAACTCTGTGCGGAACTTGAGTTTTTCTTCTGGACTATGAAGATGGTTGCTGAAATGGTCTTCAGAAGAAAATGGCAAGACATAAAAAATCTTTTCTTCAGACCACCGATGCTTGAAAAGCAACTGGAAAGATTCCAATAAAGCTACAGCAACATCCATACTTTGCTCATTGCAAAATGCTGTTTCGAATTTCAATAAAAGAAAAAGAAGCTTTTCCTCTATAAGACCAGAAGTAGAAAAAAAAGCATAACAATCTTCATACACCTGCTTATTCTCTATCGAATTAAGGGAGAAAATTCTGGTGAAATGATCTACTCTTGCAGCTGTGTCTTTTGGGAACAACACTCCAATCATTTCAGCAATTTTACCAATGTTTGGAAAAAGAAATTGATTTAGCCTTTCACTGTCCTTAAACAACAACAGTTGGCTAGAATCATGCATATGCTCCATTGTAGCTTCAATGAGACTTCTGTTTACTTGCAAATTTACAGACCAAATGCCATATTCTGCATTCAAGTCGACAACGGTTTCATCAGCAGATAAAAGTACTTTTTTTATTTTGTCATACGTCTTTGCTACTGACCTCTTGTACCTGTTGCTGTCTTGGTACAAATCATCTCTCAAACGAGTAAGGATTTCAATATCGGTATGATGTGCACCGATTTCAAAGACATCTCTTTCTCCAAAAAAATCAAACAAATCTCTTTTTTCAGAAATTTCATTTGGCTCATATTTGCCTTCTTCAATTTTTTTTATGTCTGCGATTACAGAATTGCAGGCTTGTAAAAGAATACGTTTTAGTTCAGTAAATTTCTGAGGATCATCAGAGAATCCATCCTTGTTAGTCAGGACAAGTTTGGGAGAATTTAAACCAGAATAGGAAAAATAGAATTGGTTGATCCAGTTGAAAATTAGAGCTTGCACTACCTTTTTTGCTGAGATACCTTGAACTGTGTGTCTGTCTTCAAACTCTTTCATGCTGACAACTACAACCGGCAGACAATTTTCCTTTTGCATAAGTCTGTGAGTAAATTGATACTTTTGACCTCCTCCAAATTCCAATATGGACAGTGGTTTGTGAAACTGTAGTTCAGTAACTTCGAAGGCTCTCGTGGCTTGATCTAAATCAAATGCAGTACCCGGTTCTTGCAGACATTTTATAACTCGAGTTTTACCGGCAAGAGTTTCTCCAACTACGATAATGGTAGCCATAGACAGTTCAATAATTTCTCCTTGGCGCAGGCTTTCATAATAGTTTTTAATAGCTTGAGTACCTTTCTCACAATCTTGGTATGGAGGTGAGGTTAGGGACTCACAGCCACCCACCCTGACTTCATTCAATGTTTCCATAGATCTAATTGAGGCAGTTAACGAGGTGAGACTCTGATTTCCTCTCAGATCTATTGAAACCAACTTGTTCATACGGTTGAACGTGACAGGTAATTCTGTAAAGCAGTTGCCTGAAAGATCTAATGTCACCAGTTCAGGCAGGGTTGTCAAGCTGCAAGTACAACACATGAAATGTAAACTAAAGCATTTCTTCAAGTCAATTTTTAAAAACACATATGCTGTTTTTAAAAAAAACAACGTGTTGATTGCAAGTAATCTCCTTCATGTTATCAAGTTACAATGCTTGCACCAACACAAAAGTAAAATCTGTTTTTTTGCCATAAGAACAAAAAAGAAACCGGTTTAACAAAAGCTACAAAAGGAAGTCAAAAATTACTTTAAAATGTCAATGATTTACAAAAAAGACACTATAATGAGTAAATGGCTACCTGGGAGAGAAAACTTTGATCTGACACCCACTCATGTCTAGGGCAGTGACACTGCGAAGAGAAGGAATAACTTGCGGTACAACACACAAAGGATTGTCAGATACATCCAACTTCTGTAGTCTTGAAAAACACTGCAAACTAAAAATATTAGAACAGCTTAATGTTGAGAAATTTAATTCCTATCAGACTAAAGTAGAAAATAAAACAGATAGACATATTATATAGGGAAGTAAATCACTACTAGGATGGGTAATTTAACAAGTAGCTTAAAGTTTGGGGTCAACAAGTGTAGGGTTTGTATATTATACGTCTAAAATCAAAGCACCAGCCCCTTCTCCCCAGCCACTCAACTACTGCACTCAGCGACCTTAGACTGGGTGCTGCGTCTAACAAATTCTAGGTCAGCTAGTATTGTTCAAGGAATTAAGAGAAAATTTACAGTTAACCTCAGGGCTACTATATGATGTGCTATTTGTGATTGCACTATTGCTGGTATCATGCTTACTTTTCAGGTAGAGTAGACAACCCACAATCAATCATTATGAGTTCAGTGAGCGTTGTAAGATCTTCAATAACAGAAGGTACTTTGGGAAACTGCTGGTGTGAAATGTCCAACTTTGTAAGCTCTTTTAGCCTCCCTAGACTATCGATGCAGTGAATCAAAGCATGCATTTAGACATGTAAAATAAAATATTATAAAAATACAATAATAAAACAAAACAAAGAAGGTGTGCTTGAAAATCGATTCATCAATAGTTAGCAGTAAACAATAAATTATCAAGAGGTGCAGAAAAATCGTGTAACATTATAGTTAGCTAAAAAATATAGAGCTGTGAAAGTTAACCTTTCATTTGCCCAAGTATTTATGAAATTTGCTTGCTTCATATACTCATTCAATCCTGTATTGCTGCCATAATGTACTGAATATTAATATTGTGAATATTCTTTCAAAAGTGCACTCCGTTTTTATTTAAGTGCAGTAATAGGGAAAATTTGAAATCTCATGTTTTTAAATATCTTTAGAAATTTTAATACACCTACTTCTTTGTCCAGCAGCTGCATATTTTAAAATTACATAAATTGATTAAGTCAAGCAAGCGTGTATACTAGTTAACACCAACCTGTTCGGCAGATCTGTGATACCATTTGCCTGTAGAGTGAGTTCTGTTAGAGAGGTCAAAGATGATACTTCATCGGGAAGAGTTCCAAAGTTGTTATCAGAGATTTTCAGTTTTGTTACCTTAGTCAGTTTTGAGAGACTGGAAATCAAACAATTTCTTACGTAAAAGGCTTGTTTCTAAAAAAGGCTTGAACTGTAGAATAGGCATTTTCAACTCAAGAAATTAGTCCGTTTACATATCAAACCTGAACTTGAGAGAAAATATTATTAGGAACCTAAGCTGGGTAAAAAAACTGCCACCATGCAACATAGCCAATACAGGTACAACATAATTATTAGCTAATAGCTAATTGATCTATCACAATATAAGTATCGGAGTCTTCAAAATGTAACCAGTTGGTAGTTTTTGGTTACCTGCTGAAATCATGGCACTTCTACAAAAAATATTTTAAAATTTAAAATTCACTAACTTTTTCAGACTTGCTTTTGTCACTACTCGTTTGATTTGGAGGTGGGTCACATCCAGAGCCCACTCTTGTATGTCTGAAGGTAGATTACCATGGATCTTAAGTTCAATTATCTTCTCTGATCCTACCTTCTGTTTAATCTCTGATTTAGTGAGTCTTACCACCTTAGAATTGGACTCCCTCACATCAGCTTCTGACATACCAGAGTGCTTGAACCACACTTTATAAACTGTCAAAAATAAAATTCATTATGAAGAAATATGTTATTAAGGAAAACAATAATGAAAAGTAGCGTTAACCTTTTTACAATACCTTTTTATATTCCAAGTATTTTTATTCTAAAAATAGCAATACTTTGGCGAAACATATATAAGCTTTCCTTTATACTGCCTATTTTGGAAAAGCAACATTTTGCAAGTACTATTTAAAGTATTAAAAACTTAATAAATTGTTAGTAAGCTAAATTTAATATCTAAGACTTAAAAATATCACAGATATACTGTTAGATTATCTTTTATGCACCGTTAAGTGAAAAATGATTTTGCCCTCACTGGGAATTGAACCCAATGGTTAGCACACTTGCAAGCAAGTATGCTAACCATTACACCACAGGGACCACTGGGTAAACTCATTACTACATTAGGTATACCAGGTTTTATGAAGGACTTACACATCCCATTTTACATGGTTTCTAATTATTATTTTAAACAGCTAGATATTTCTTCAATAATAGCTAAGTTTTACTTTTAAAAGCTAAGTAAATAGATATTGTACTATGCAGGTGAATATTATACTATGCAAGTGATAAATTTCTAATATGAAGTTGCCAACAAATATTGTATACATGTAAATTATTTATGTCATATTAGGGTAATATATAATATTTGAAAATTGCATACAGTGCAAAATTTCAGCAACAATTGATGATTTAAAATTGCTGTAATAGTAAGTAGTATTATAAATCCTTACAAGCCATATTTGATTTTTTGTTGGAGTTGTCTTTTAGTAGAGAGCTAGTAGTTCAGGTGGATAACTCCTGCTGAAATAAAAAAATATATATTTTCAAAATTTATATAAAATGCCAAAACAAAGTACAAAAAAATAACATACAGCTTTATGCTACCATGTGGCAGCTTCCTTTAGTTATTTAACCCTCAAATTTAAATGCAAAAGTCAGGAGACTTCATTATATAACCATTTGAACAAAATATATTACACATAATATTATTTACAGCTTGTTCAAAAGTGTTCCTCCATAGAAAAGAGGGGAAACCAACAATTAGGTAATTAGTTCGAATCATATACAACATCCTTTAATGATGAAATGGTATAAGATGAACTGGTGTGAGGAAGCAGCCGTGGTCTAGGGGTTAGAGTGTTTGCCTAGTAAGCACAAAGTCATTCCGACAAAGGCCATTGGTGATGTTAGGAAGAGCATCCAGTCATAATTGCTCTTGTGCCTCATCTAAATAATTCTTTAGCCTGCTTTAACATAAACCCTTTTCATCAAGGGTTTCGCAGAGGGATAGCAACTATAAACTTCTGTGAGTTTATGTATAAGATGAACTGCGGTGGACATACATATAACTATATATTATATAGTATAGGAAAACATATAGGTATTTTACTTCCTAGCAGCTGCTGTATCCATGATATAAATATGGTCTTTGGTCTCTGGCTCATATCATATTAAACAGATATTAAGCAAGAGAGATAAGGGTGACTATAATTCTAAGCACCATACAGTTTGCTAAGGGTGGGATACAGTAGCAACCTGAAATCTTAGGGCTAATCATAAAGAACTTGTACTACTGATAAGCTAATATTGTATATTTAATTCAACCTGCCAGGATAAGGCTAGCATGTAGAAGTAGAATCCAATGAGTAAGTAAATGTGAGATGTGAGATGTGCACACTTTACAACTAGTGGGAATCACTTTTATTAAGCATGCAGAAGTAAACGCAGGTCTATGTATGAGTTGTAAAATCAAAACTGATAACATAGATTCCTTATAATTTATGGGCTATAGTGTCATCTCACTGAAGCTATTTGTAATCTTTAGTTCTTATACTCAGTAAACACTCTTAATTTGATCGGAATATGAATTCCTGCCAGTAATCACAATATGAGACTATGACTTATGCAATTAGTTTAAAGGTTCTCTTTTACTGTCAAACAAAAAGATGATTTTGGTTATCTAACTCTTGTGTATTTCAATTTTAGACGACCAAAATTTAACCTATATAGAAATTATCTAACCATGCAATAACCTGTATTCATTGACAGTAACTCAAGCCTATTTTTAGTGACTTATTAAATAAGAGCCTCATTTGCAAACAAAGATGGCTTTATGAGACTTTTGTCATTGCCATCACATGTGTGGAGCTGAATATTATTGTACTGAGTAGACAATGAAATGACTGGTAACTGTAAACTCAGTGCTTGACTCTCTAACTAAAACAGCTGCAGCTGTTATTTGGGTTTACTCACTGCAATATATAGTAAATTTGGCTAATGCAAGACTAACTATAAGTGAATGAAATATAAACCAAATATAATATTTTCACACCAATAACTTTTTTGTAATACTAGCTTTCTATTACATCTTAGAAACCTACAGGAAAGCACATTACAAACTTACAGACATTGCAAGTGAGAAGTTGCACCACTCAGCCATGTTTCTTGTGCCTTCATTTTCTCCATGTTAAAGGATCCAAGACAAGATTTCAGTCCTAGTCAGTAAAGCAGTTGCTAGGGCAACTAAAAACTAGAAAATGTGTAAATAAAATTATTTTTCAAGATTGTTTATCAAGGTATTCTCTAATCTAAAGACAAATACAAATTTGAATGCCGCAAATACAAAATGCTCAAAGCGAGAGCAAAGTGATTAGTTCGAGATATTAAGTGCAGAACAATAAACCCGTGCAGAATTTAATGAGTGTATAACACATTTTCCCTCACTGGGATTCAAACTCGAGACCACTGGCTTGCAAACTTGCTAACCATTACATCATGAACTGACCATTACATCACCAGGACTACTGGGTAACACAACACTACAGAGTGGAAATTGAGTGCATATATAGAATTAAATATCATTAGCTACTGGCAGCACTTGTATTCAGGGAAATAAAGCAGTTGACCTTTTAACTCGGGGGGGGGGGGGGGGGGGGGGGGGGGAGGGGGGGAAATTAGTCACAATTTGCATCTCAATTCATAATAGCTTGTAACTAGTGACAAACTACCATTAAAATAAATTTACATTCTCAACAGCGCTATATATTTAGGTACTTTATGTACGTATTTATGTATTTTGATATTTCCTTATTGGGTTCATGCCATGTGGCCTAGAGTGTTTAACAAACCTATATAATATATATATTTCACTCAATATTGTTAGTCATATTCCATTTAAATGTAATTGCCCACATACATTATTATCATCGTAGTTGTAACGGCTTCTAAACCAAAAATATCGAAAGTCATGCTAAAAGCTATATAATTGCATTGAAACATGAAATTTTGAAACTTTCATGTACACAATCATCTTGTATAGTCTGACAGACTATATAAAAACTATGCACTTTAACCTAGCTCATAGTCTATAGCTATAGCCCACAGTTGTCAATTAACCTCAGTGTATTACAATGTGCATTTAACAGACATATATTTGTCATACAGTTACTATATAGTTATATCTGTCTCTTAGAGTTTAGTTAGTAGTGATTTCAGCTAGGTAGTTTTGCAGAAATCTCTCTAAATTCAACCTGTACATTGACAGCTTTATTTTTAAAACAAGCTAAAATGTAAAGCACATGCCCACATAACATTTAATCATAAAAGAAAAAAAAACGTTAGTTAGTACTGAATCCTTAAAGATCCGAAATAAAGTAATAAATGGATTTACCTGACCAGCTAGTCAGCAGAATAGAAAGCCGCCATTTTGAGGAACTACTTGTTTTCTTGGGGCGACTGTATAGTAAAGTTTTACTAGGCACTTTAAAGCGTAGCTCAGTTTAGCAAAAATGTGAGTATTGTGCAATCAATTTGGCTATTGACATTCACTGAAGCGTGACCAGCTCCTAGGCCAATAAAGCTACAGCTTGGTGTCAAAAATCAGTATCATTATTCAGCTTTGCTCACTCTATCAATAGATTTGATAATAGCCATAGTTGAGTATTGTTAAGGTAAATAGTTTTTAACCGCAAAAGGTTTGACTAGGCTAATGTAGCTAGACAATATAGCACCCACAGTGCAGTTTTTAGTAGCAGGTGTATTATAGTAATATGTATCAACAGTAGCACGCAATTTTATTTGCACTTAATAACTTTTTACAATATACACTAATGAAATTACTATGAGCATACTATTATATAGGTGGTATTTACTATAATAGAACTAGAATATGCAGTTTTTTTAAACACGAAATGGGAAAAAACTAGATGAAGTGAAATATTAGCTGCCAGCTTTGCAGTACAATATCAGAAACGCAAATAAGAAGTTGCATTCTCCTGAAATTAAGGATTTCTGACCAAATAAAGTAGAGGTATAGGTGCAGTAATAGAGTAGAATTTAGGAAAAGCCTGTGTTCTAAATTAGAAATAGAATAATAGTTATGTATTCTGGTTTTTCAAAGGTTGAGCTTGCTACAATATTGATGCTTCCATTTTTATATTACTTGGAGTAGAGCAAACAGTGCTATCAGCTTTTAAATTCGTTGACATATATTTAATGTATATAGATCAATTCAATATATCACTATTTAGTATATAGACCTCATTGTATTACTTGTGATCAAAGTAAGGGGGGGGGGTGGAAGGGGAGATGTTGGGGGTACTGTGTACGAAATTCATGAACATGCAAGTCCTGAATCTGTGCTCCAAACTGACCTCATCCAACTAGCTAAAGTTATTGCTAAACAAAGCTGCTTTATCTAAACCTCTGAGTGATTTGAGACAGCGTCACGTGTATGTGCGCAGTCAACAATGCCAATACTTTTGCATTAATAGTTAACACATTTTGGAGTTGTTGTACCTATTAGTGTGTTGCTTGTAAAAGTAATATAATACTTTTAGTAAATATATTCAAAACTGCTGTTTTTCTGTGACTACTTGTTGTATCAACTTTCTAAAAATATAAAATACATTGAGTTCTGCTAAAATGAAATGATTTAGTCAAATTCAATCCACAAACTACCCAACAGAGCTGTCACCACATATAGAAATATGTTGTTATTGGGGAGACCAACACACTACATATTCATACAACTCTGAGAATGACAAACAGCGCTTATGAGTCACTCTGAAATTCTTTTCAAGGTCAGATTCATTAGTAGAAGTTGGGTTTTTACGAGTCAGAATCTAGCTGTCTCTGGAACTGTGAAACTGGAAAGTTGCACCTGTGGTGTGCAGTGTTGAAATCACCCAGTAGCTCCTGTATGGTAATGGTTAGCGAGCTTGCAAGCCAGAGGTTTGGAATTAAATTCCTTATAGTGGAAAACAAAGCTTCTATAAAAATATGTGTAAAAGTTTTCAAAGTAGAGAACAATGATGTAAAAGCCTTTACAGACATGTTATAGATATGCAAAAACAAGTAAACTGCAGTGACTTAATAAGGAATGTAGTATCTGAGATGAATTACAGGTGTGGCTGTGCTTTTTTTGTAAATGTTTTTTGCATCCACAATACACAACGAAGCCAACAGCAATAGTGGGAAGGCAAATAGTTTACTTAAAATTAACTCCATTGTTCACGTTAGCTAATGAATGTGCACAAAATATACATAGTAAAACTTTTTAAAATGCAATAAGAGGTTTCGAGGTAATTTTTCAAGCATGCAAGTATTTGTTCTGTATAGTTGCACTCAGAAAGGAATTTAGATATATCATGTTACATTTCTCTTTTTTATACTTACTCATTCAGCAATATATTAGCTAAATAAAAGGTTTGTATATGACTGATGTGTTCAATATATTATCTAATTTTGACCATCTAATTGATTTATTTGTTAATGGAGAAAAATAAAACAAGCTATAAATGTACAATTTAGCAATAAAGATCATTCAACATGATTATAGATATTTGAAAAGCTTCCTTAGTTGTTAGCATCACTTGAAATATATCACTTTATCGCAGTGGCTTAGAGAAGTTAAAGAATACAATAACATTAGTTCTAGAACGTGACTGACAGAAACCAAATTCAACAACTCAAATATTCTGGTAAAATACGGAAAAACTGTTTCTTACACCAAAAAATGCATAGATTTAAACTGTGTTTAGGGTTGATTTTCTATGTTATGCTCGGCTATAACTCTGATGGCATGCTGGTTGAAGCTTCGAGTTGTAACTGTGATGATCTTAAGGAGTTTGTGGAAGTACAGGACAATAAAATGATGATGATGATCACAGCTCAACAGAATACTCTCAACTCTTTACTTCAGGCGGTAGGAATATTTAAATTATTTTTTTGCCGTAGTTAATAATTTTGAACTTATAAACGTCATTTGTATATTACGGGCAAACATGAAGTGAGCACTTTCTTTTAATTACAATGGCAGGCATAATATATAACATTCCTTATTTATTTCTTTGATGATAACTTACATGCATGATTCTCAATTATAGCTTATATGTATTAAAATGTAGTCTAGCTGTATTTTTGCCCAACTTGACTATAGAGCTTCTTGAATAATTTTCTGGTCTCTTAATAAAGCCAAAAGCTTATCATCTTTGGTTAAAACAAAGCATGACTATGATTAGTAAATTTGTAGGTAAATACTGCTAAAAACTAATTGTTAAAACTCTACTTATCTAATAAGAATATAAAATGTTGTTTGCAATTTGCAAAGCTGTTGAATAATTGCCAAAAAATTGTTGATTAATTAAAATTTTGTTCTGGTAAAATTTGCAAGTTCCTAACCCGCAAAATGCTACGTTGCAAATTATTATTATTTTAGCTGCTCAGTGGACAAGCACAACAAACTATAAGTTCAGAAGAAAGTGAAGAAGAATTTATGGCCGATCTGATAAACCAAATTCGAATCTTTGGTAAAATTACTCTATTTTTTTGTTTTGAAGCATTTATATTTAGAAGAGTAACTTGAGCATTTTGGTTCCATTTATTGCAATTTTCAAGTATTCACAGGCTGTATAGACACATCATTGTTTTCCTTTGTTAAGATGCAGCACATGATACTATCTATATGATACTACAATTGATGTTTTAAAACAAAAGCTAACGATTAAATTATAATTTTCTCAGAAATTGGTATTTGTAATTCAATACTGCAGAATCATGGCTGCTATTACTTGTGTTGAGCTTTACAGGCAGAAATATAAGCTCAAATAGTAAAATTTAAATTGAAATGTAGCAATTTATGGGTATTCAAAAAAGTTGCTTACATGTTATAGTTAGAAAAAAAACATATGTTTTAATTGTTTAAAAGGTGTAAGAGGGCTCTCTGGTAAAAATGGGAGGGATGGTAGAGATGGAAGAGATGGTTTAAACGGTCAAAATGGAGCTGATGGCAAAGATGGAGGTGATGGCAAAGATGGAGTTAATGGCAAAGATGGAGCTGATGGCAAAGATGGAGCTGATGGCAAAGATGGTGAGAAAAAATAAACTCTATATCAATTTAATAATACAACATCCAACCATATTTAAATAGTTTGTTTACTATAAACTATTGTTGCAGTGGAGTGCAGGACAACTGGGTGGAATGTATAATATAGTGTTGAGATACCTCTGCAGTTTCATGCATAGTACAATGTTGTTTATAGATCTTAAAAAAGTTTATTCGTAGAGAATCAATCACCAAATTTTTTGTATAGAATGTCACACTTCACAATACAACTTTAACTCAATGGCTAGATTTTCATTTAAATATAACTGTATGACTTATTAGAATAAAAAATATGTATAAGTATACAATAAAGTTCAGCATGTCACATAATGTTATATTTTGGGCATATTTATGTGACCTCATAGTAAAGTTTGCCTGAATTGATGAAATTTTTCAATTCTAGGAAGAGATGGATTAAGCGGTTTACCAGGACAAAAGGGAGATAAAGGAGAAGCAGGAGTTGAAGGTGTCAAAGGAGAACAGGGAGACAAAGGAAACCCAGGGGTTCCTGGAATCAGAGGTGTACAAGGAGACAAAGGGTCTCGTGGTGAACAGGGCAGTGCTACAAATCTTGAAAGCGGTGCCGTGTACACCAGATGGGGGAGAAAATCATGTGGAAGTGACTCAGAGGTTCTGTATACTGGTAAGATAAAAATAATGCACTCAGAAATTTTTTTCACATTTCTCTGTACTTTTTGTAAACCTATTTTATTCATTGCTCTAGATCTCATGAGTCTAACTCAAACACTGTATGCCTGCCTCAATCCAGCTTAGTTTCCGGTTTTTCAAGTTACCTGCAATAATAACATTTATGATACTTTTATGCATAGAGCACAAAGTATACCTTCAACTAAAATAAACACAAATAATTTATTATAGGAAAAAGCTTTTGTAAGTTGTTTAAATATTTTGAATAAAGTTTGTTCGTCAAGCATTAAACAATGAATACACTTTGAGTATATCAACTAGAGTAATAAGCAATTGACACTTGAGATTGACTTTAATGCTGTGAAACCTGAATTGGAAAAAAAATGTAAAGCAAAGTCCCAACTCTGGATGATGTTGAAAGTAGATATAGAACTTTACAATTATCAGTTGTAATTCTGCCTGGTACATCTTTCAAAAACTGATTATAATTATGAGTGGATAAAAATGATTTTCTCATATTCATATAAATAATTAGTTATTTTTTCAGTAAAATAATAAACAGAAATTAATACCGGTTTTTATGTGAGTATCAATGAGAGTCTTATTTTGACTGAATGATGCGATTTTTTTGCATTTGGTTTATTAACTATTAATAAATTTTTATTGATGAAATCAAATAATTTTTGTTAGTTTTTTGCACTCCACAATTTTGCTCCAGTTCACTTTTTTACTTCAAGCTGTAGTAAAACTGACATTTTGTTTGCTATGGTACCCAATCATTATGGCGTATGTGACTGATTTAGCAGATTGAAAGTAAATCTATGAAACTATTGTTTTACTAGTTTTCCATCAAAACTCTGAGATTAACTTAGTTTTAAGACCTGTAATTTGACTTGATTGAGTACCATGCAACCTATAAAATAATATTCCATAAATCACATGTATAGCTTTAAAGAAATGTCTCATCAACATCAATGTAATGCTTTCTATAAATCAATTTTATTTTAGTGATCTTAAAATTAATAATTCCAATATATATATATATATATAATGTTTCATTTATCTCATTGATAACCTTAAGTCTAATTTGCATATAGTTTGATTAAATGTGTTTTTAAAGAATGTAGTAAATCGAGTTTACAGAAATCCTACTGTTCAATTTTTTTGCTTTTGTAACTTGCTAACCTTGAAACCATTATTTTGCAACATTGCTAAATCCAAAACATCCGATTTGGAATAACAATGACTAGCTATAACGTCATGCACATCCATATTTGTCCTTTGTCCAGTTTATTGTTCAAACAGAGCATTTTGCTAAAAAGCAAGGCTATCATAACTTCAAGAATTTTATTGTTAAATTTGTTTTAGGATTTGCTGCCAATGCCCACTTCACACATACAGGTGGCGGGACAAACTATCAATGTCTACCTCCCAATCCACAGTACAATAAGTACTATACTGGAACCTCTTGGGTTGGATTGTGGCTGTCTGGCACAGAGTACCAAGATCACGCTTACGGACATATTTTTCCACACGGAACTTATAATCAAAATGTTCCATGCACCAGATGTTATACCAAACGAAGAGCAGCCGTGATGATGTATCCAGCTAGACGGGTTTGTCCGGTGGGCTGGACCATGGAATATGAAGGTAGTTCATAGCATTTGTATACTTTTAAACTAAAGCTATTTCTAAATAATTGATGTGTACAAATAGACTACATGCAGTTATGTTCTTTATATAATTATATATTCCATATTACATCCTTTGTAAGCTGTTTCCTTTTTACCCATAATCCCTCTCTTTTGTTCCTGTGTTTCTATTATAATAAATTGCTGAACTATATTGCTAAACTGAATAATCCATTTACATTTAAGTAAATCAACACTGCAGACGGTTGCTATCCAACTATTTTTCCTAAAAGTACTTTATTAGAAGCTTTGCATACTTTTTTAAGTTTAAGACTAAAAAATACAAAAAATAAAAACACAATGTAGCTAATGCATTCAATTTTTTTTAATTGCTACTTTTTTGTACAGTTGTAATAACAATTTGTATATTTGTATTCTATGACATATAGAATACTGTATCAGTTTTAGTAAGCTTCTTATTCATGAATATATATATATATATATATATATATATATATATATATATATATATATATATATATATATATATATATATATATATATATATATATATATATATATATATATATATATATATATATATATATATATATATATATATATATATATATATATATATATATATATATATATATATATATATATATATATATATATATATATATATATATATATATATATATATATATATATATATATATATATATATATATAAACTATGTAAATTACTAACAGGTTTTCAAACTTCGCTTTGTTATAGAGTGCCACATGATTAATTAGTTAGTTATTTTGTTCAATTTTATGTTTTAAGTATGTCAATTGTTTTTTAGGTTATTTGATGGCTGAAAAGTACAAGCATCCTCACCCTAGCACCTACGAGTGTGTGGATGCAGAGCCAGAATATATCAGAGGAATGGAGGGAGATACTGAAGGAGCTCTGCTTTATTTTGTAAAAACTGATTGTTCGGGAGATGGCACCACAGGACACTGCCCACCATATGATGCAGATAAACAGCTGACTTGTGTCGTCTGCACAAAGTAGCTGAAGTTTTCTGACTGCAATGCCTATAAATACTAACAAACTTTCCAACTATGTCGCTGATTTTTTCGTAAATAATAGTTCATGCATTTTATGTCAAAAATATTTTATTGAAAAATGTTTAAGTTTCAAGTAACAACAAAAATAAAATAGTAAAAAGCAACATAAAATAATTACTAACAGCACTTTTGCCCTTTCCTAGCTTCAGTAAAATGCTTAGAATGTGCTGATATTTGTAGGATACAAAACCGTGTCTCGTGAATGCACTCTGTGTGAATTGATGTATTGAGAAGTTATACTTTCAATCTTTTTACTCGTGCTATGTTGGAGAACTGATTTGCAGAGCAAATAAAAGTGAATGAATAAATTATAGACACCGAATAAATACAACAAGTTTATGTTGAAAAAACACTGAATTGGACTATGGGCCATGGGTTCGGATTTCTAGCTGTTAGACCCAGTCTTAAAGATGTTATGGAACGACATCTGGTGATAGTTGCTCCTGTGACACTTTGACTCAAATTATGTTGCTATAGCATCATAAAAAGTACAGTTTTTAACTCAGTTAAAATCATGAATAAACTAGTGCTCTATTATAAGTGGAAGAGTTTATTGACTATCTAACTATTATGCAATAATTACATGAGTTACTGATATTCTGTCTTATTGCCATCAGTGGTTACTTTCCTACCTAGCCAAATTACATAACAGATTGACTTTCTGACAAAAATGCAAAAGATTTTTTAAAATAAATTATTAGTGCAAAGGGATAATGACTTTTTGAACAGTACTTTATGTGGAACAAAAATTTTAAATAATTATAAAAATATATATTTATTTGTAATTTATAATAAATAACTAAATTAGTTTTGAATCAATTAAATTGAACTTCTGATTTAGTCAGATTGGTCAGTTAAAATAAAGCGAAGTTATTTATTGGCCTTTAGTTTCAAAATTTCTATATAACTTGCAATTGATAATCAAAGATAAGAGTTATCTTTGCTCGACAAATATTATGGTTTGGAAATCATGTAGTAATGTGTATGTGCGGTTCTACGTATATTGTGTAATTGTTAGCACTCAGGTTAATATTCTGTGAGACAGATTTGGGATTTGCTCCCCCAGAAGAATTGAAATTATAATATATATATATATGTTTGTATAATATGTATATATCTGTTTGATGATAATAACAAAGCAAGCAAAATCACAATAACAAAAATATTACAAGAATGAACCAAACCAAAACAAAGATTATCCTAGCGACCCTTTGAAATCTTGCTGTGTTATACTAGCAAACATAAATAGATAAGTCTGACAATTGAGATAGAAAAGTTATACAAATTAAATTTACACAATGAGAATTGCAGTTAGAACATCAACATTGAAATATTTCTTCCAACATAAATTTATGCAGTCTTGAAATAAATTCCCTAGTATAAATTTGTACAGCTTTAGAGTTCAAATATTTTCTCAATCCAAATATTTCTCAATTATAAATTTGTGCAGCTTTAAAATTTAATTATTTCTCCAATAGTAAATTTGTGTAGACTAGAAATAAATTTCTCAATTCAAATATTAGTTTATGCAGCTTTAAAATTCAAATATTTTCTCCAATATAAATTTGTGCAGACCTAGAAATAATTTTTTTCTAATTCAAATATAGATTTGTGCAGCTTTAAAATAAAATTTCTAATTCAAATATTTTCTTCAAATAAACTTATGCTGTTTCAAAATCAATAAATCAAATCAAAATTTCTTCCTTCAAATAATTTATGCTGCTTAAAAATTAATAGATCAATTTCAAACAATTTTCCTCAAACAAATTTGTGCTGCTTCTTAAAAGAAAACTAATACACTTGTTAGTTCAAATAATAAAAGAGGTTACGATATCTTTAAACATAAAATTGTAACATTACTTACTGTAACCAGTCTATATTATCGATATTCGTATCAATTAGTCAGCTTTTCCTGCCGTTCCTTCTAATGCTTAATATAATTGCTACTGCTGCTATGTTTTCTATACTCCAATTGTCTTTAGCTGCTTTTATCTTCTATAATATCTTCATTCGTTGTTTATCATTCATCCATTCCTTTCTCCATTTTTCATCCTTCTTCTATTTTCCAGAAACCCGGCTCCTTTTATACTAAATCTTCTTGGCAATGGTTCAGATTTTAAGAAAACCGACAATAACTGCATGGCCAATGAAAACCGGCGGCAGACTGACGTAGAACTCGGTTAAGTATGTTGGCAGCTTTACAGCCAAGATAGGGATTGACGTAAGAAGGATCTATTATTGTTGGCTCATCTTTTGTATATTGTAGGCTATATCATCATTACTTGTACAGCAATCCTTAATCTAAAGAATAACTTTAAAACTATAATATGATAAAATGTATCACCCGATGCTCACGTGTTGACCTTTGTAACGGGCTGATCAATGTCAAATAATTTATTAAGCATTTAAAACATTATGTCATTTATATGTTGGTGTAAACAAATATTCACACATATACATATGTGTATCTCTATTTATGAACAGCATCTGTTATATGTTTCAGGTTTTTTATTTTTTTATTCATTCCCATTTGTTCATCAATTAGTGTTTTACTCTAAGTCAATATTACAAATTTCAACACGTGATCATGGCATGTGGTACTATCCTAACACGCAATTACTTATCTGAAAGCCACACTACTAAATAATACTATTTGCATTATCTAAAGAAGCTATAAACAATGTGTCATATATATATATTTATTAATGCGTTAAGCAATTTCTATGCAAGACCAAAATATTTAACTTACTCAAAACTTGTACATTTGAACTTTTAACTTCACTCAATTATTTAACCTCATGCATCATATAACTTTTGAATGTACTTTATATTCTTTCTTGAATGTTGTAGATAAACTGTAGTCTACATACCGTGGTGGAGCAGATATAAGAATTTATAATTGCATCAACCTGTTGCAGCAGCCATCTTACTGGAAATCTCAAACAAACCTTAGCATCGCCAAAGCCATATTTTTATTGCGAGCTGACGGAATATTTCAGAGACATAACTTGTAAAGTACAGAAGTAAGAATTAAACACAAAGGACAGTATATGTATAATCATGCCTTTCATCAAGGATATAGCTTTGTTAAAGAATTTTTCTGAGAATAATGATACATATAATATTAACACTTCAGCTTAACAACTTATGACATAACTAATAGAAATTCTACTTCTAACTTCATTGAAAATATTCCCACAGTTCTTGCAAGCTTCATAGCAATGAGGCTATTTGATATTTCTATTATTTACATTAGCAACTAATTTTCAGTCTTAATAATGTAGGTCTTAATGAAGATGCAACTGCCTTAACATTTCCGATCTCATAAAATAAGCTTTTTCTCCATCTTGATGTCGGTCCTATTAAGGATGCAACCCTCCTAATGAGGATGCAACCGTTTTATCGTTTTCTTTTTCGTCAATAAAATAAGCATTTGCTACGTAGAAAACTATTGCTATATACCTGGTAAATTATTTTGCAAAACCATGCTGGAGTCTACCCTAGTAAATTATTTTTACAAGGCCATGATAAAGTTTGAGTTTCTTCTCCACTGCTTTACTAAAACTTTTAAGCTATGCACATATATTCAAACCATTAGTTCCAATCATAATCACTATTAGCATATCATTCTGTAAATACATCAAGTTGCTGTGCAGTATCTACTCTGCAAAATATAAAGTACTGTGTATTCTCTGATCTGACAGTTAGATGGACTTCACTTATTGCATAGCCAACAATTATAATAAATGAATAGGAAAGTAATCAACATCTCTTTGCAAATGACCAAATAAAAGAGTTTTATTATTAAATTTTATACAGTACAGTTGATCTGTTCTATGTCAACCTATGTTATCATTGTAAGGTAATAGCAGTAAATATAACATGATACAAAGGAAATACAGTACAATTTATTCCAAGCATTATTTACAAGAAGGTATGGTGTACAGGTAAATACAAACTTATATATTCTCAAGAAGGTACCAATTTGTGTAGATGATCCAAACATGGCAAATACTTTAGGAATATTAAGTATGCAAGTTTGTTATGACTTAAAGGTGGACTGACAAAATAATGTGCAACAATGATTCTTCCTTGTCACTAATTGAAACTAAAATGTCGGCAATGACAAGTTTAAATGATGTTTGTTTAGAATTTAGATTGTGTGAGACAGACAGACAGACAATTCTATAAAAAAATTCTCTGTACTTTCACAAAAGTTCAAACATTTTATTGCTGTAGTAAGAAACAGTAATAAAAAATTGTGTTCCAATTCGAATCACAAAGATAACTATGAAGGAAGGCAAAGTAAAACTGCTCATCTCCTGTATCTGTATCTCCTAAAGTGAATTCATGAACATGCAAGTCATGAATCTGTGTTCCGAACTGCCCTCAGCTAAAGTTATTGCTAAACAAAGCTGCATTATCTGAACCTTTAAGTGATTTGAGACAGCATCATGTGTATGTGCGCAGTCAACAATGCCAATACCTTTGCATTAATAGTAAACATATTTTGGAGTTGTTATACCTATGAGTGTTTTTCTTGTAAAGAAAATACAATACTTTTAGTATTTATATTCAAAACTGCTGTTTTTGTGTGACTCTACTTGTTGTATCAACTTCCTAAAAATATAAAATACATTGAGTTCTGCTAAAATGAAATGATTTAGTCAAATTCAATCCACAAACATACCCAACAGAGCTGTCACTACAGAAATATGTAGTTATTGGGGAGGCCAACACACCACATATTCATACAACTCTGAGAATGACAAACAGTGCTTATGAGTCACTCTGAGATTCTTTTCAAGGTCAAACTCGTTGGTAGAAGTTGGATTTTTATCGGCCAGAATCTAGTTGTCTCTGGAACTATGAGTAGTAACTGTGAAGTGTAGTGTTGAGGTTAAGCAGTAATCTCCTCTGTTTTAACGCTTAGTGTGCACCAGCTTGCAAGCTGGAGACCCGGGTTCAAATCCCAGTAGGGGACAAAAGTTTTATATTAAGATCATGTTAAAAACAATTTCAAATTACAGGCCAACCATGTAAAAGCCTTTAAAGACATGTTAGATATGCAAAAACAAGTTAACAGCTATACTTGATAAAGAAAGCAATAAGTGTCTAAGACTGAGTATCATTAGTAAATGTAGCTGCGCTATTTTTTTTAAATGTCCCTAGCATCCACAATACACACTGCAGTCAACAGCAATAGTGAAAAGGCAAAGAGTTTATTTGAAACTAACTTCATTTTTCACGTTAGCTGGTAAATAAACACATAATATACATAATGAAACTTTTTAAAATGTAGAAGGAAGTTAAGAGGTAATTTTTCAACCATGCAAGTATTTGTTCTGTATAGTTGCACTCAGAAAGGAATTTAGCTATATCATGTTACATTTTCCTTTTTTATATTTACTCATTCAGTAATATATTAGCTGAATAAAAGGTTTGTACATGACTGGTGTGTTCATTATATTATCTAATTTTGACCATCTACTTGATTTATTTGTTGTTGGAGAAAAATAAAACAAGCTATAAATGTACAATTTAGCAATAAAGATCACTTAACATGATAGATATTTGAAAGGATTCCTTAGTTGTTAGCACCACTTGAAATATATCACTTTATCGCAGTGGCTTAGAGAAGTCAAAGAAAACAATAACATTGGTTCTAGAACGTGACTGACGGGAACGAAATTCAAAAACTAGAATATTAATCTGGTAAAATACAGAAAAGCTGTTTTTTACACCAAACAATGGACAGATTTAAACTGTGTTTAGGGCTGATATTTTATGTTATGCTCGGCTATAACTCTGATGGCATGCTGGTTGAAGCTTTGAGTTGTAACTGTGAAGATCTTAAGGAGTTTGTGGAGGTACAGGACACTGAGGTGAAAGCTCTTAAAGACAAGTTAGAGAAGCAAGAACAAGTAAACAGTGACTTAAAAGAGATGATCACTACTCAACAGAATACTCTCAACTCTCTACTTCAGGCGGTAGGAATCTTAAATTATTTTTTGCAGTGGTTAATAACTTATAACTTATAAATGGCAAACATGGAGTAAGCACTTTTTTTAATTACAAATGGTAGACATGATATATAATATTCCTTATTTATTTATTTGATGATAACCTACATGCATGATTCTCAGTTATAGCTTATATAATACGTATTGAAAATGTAGTGTAGCTTTATTTTTGCCCAACTTGACTAAAGCTTCATGGATGATTTTCTGGTCTCTTAACAAAGCTAAAAGTTTACCATCTTTGGTTAAAACAAAGCATGACTATGGTTAGTAAATGTGTAGGTAAATACTGCTAAAAATTAACTGTTAAAACTCTATTTATCTAATAAGAATATAAAATGTTGTTTGCAATTTGCAAAGCTGTTGAATTATAATTGCCAAAAAATTCTTGATCAATTAAAATTTTTGTTCTAATGAAATTTGCAAGTTCCTAGCCCACAAAATGCTATGTTGCAAATTATTATTACTTTAGCTGCTCAGTGGACAAGCACAACAAACCATAAGTTCAGAAGAAAGTGAAGAAGAATTTATGGCCAATCTAATAAACCAAATTCGAATCTTTGGTAAAATTACTCTATTTTTTGTTTTGAAACATTTATATTTAAAAAAGTGATTTCAGCATTTGGGTTTCACTTATTGCAATTTTCAAGTATTCGCTGGCTGTATAGACACATCATTGTTTTTCTTTCTTAAGACGCAGCACATGATACTATCTATATGTTTTAAAACAAAAGCTAAAGATTAAATTATAATTTTCGAGAAACTGGTACTTGTAATTCAATACTGGAAACATGGCTGCTATTGCTTACATTAAGCTTTACAGACAGAAGTATAAGCTCAAATAGTAAATTTTAAATTGAAAGATAGCAATTAATATAGGTATTCAACAACATTGCTTACAGTTATAGTTAAAAAACCAACATATGTTTTAATTGTTTAAAAGGTGTAAGAGGCCTCTCTGGTAAAAATGGAAGAGATGGTAGAGATGGAAGAGATGGTTTAAATGGTCAAAATGGAGCTGATGGCAAAGATGGAGCTGATGGCAAAGATGGAGTTAATGGCAAAGATGGAGTTGATGGCAAAGATGGTGAGAAAAAATAAACTTTATCAAATTAATGATGCAACGTCCAACCATATTTAAATAGTTTGTTTACTATAAAATATTGTTGCAGTGGAGTGCAGGAGAACTGGGTGGAATGTATAGTGTTGAGATACCTCTGCAGTTTCATGAATAATACGATGTTGTTTATAGATCTTAAAAAGTTTATTCGTAGAGAATCAATCACAAATTTTTTTTGTATAGAATGTCACACTTCACAATACAACTTTAACTCAATGGCTAGGTTTTCATTTAAATATAACTGTATGACTTTTTAGAATAAAA
The DNA here is from genome assembly GCA_964035545.1 of Bugula neritina. Lineage (NCBI taxonomy): Eukaryota > Metazoa > Bryozoa > Gymnolaemata > Cheilostomatida > Bugulidae > Bugula > Bugula neritina. Next base: position 2,733,463 of record OZ037765.1, on the reverse strand, counting down.
TATGTATAAGAATACAATAATGTTCAGCATGTCACATAATGTTATATTTTGGGCATACATTTATGTGACCTCATAATAAAGTTTGCCTGGTCAAACGATAATATTTTTCACTTAACTAGGGAGAGATGGATTAAGCGGTGCTGCAGGACCTCAAGGTTTACCAGGACAAAAGGGAGATAAAGGAGAAGCAGGAGTTGAAGGTGTCAAAGGAGAACAGGGAGACAAAGGAAACCCAGGAGTTCCTGGAATCAGAGGTGTACAAGGAAACAAAGGGTCTCGTGGTGAACAGGGCAGTGCTGCCAATGTTGAAAGCGGTGCCGTGTACACCAGATGGGGGAGAAAATCATGTGGAAGTGACTCAGAGGTTCTGTATACTGGTAAGATAAAAATAATGCACTCAGAAATTTTATCTCTTTTCACATTTCTCTGTACTTTTTGTAAACCTATTTTAACCATTGCTCTAGATCTCATGAGTCTAACTCAAATACTGTATGCCTGCCTCAATCCAGCTTAGTTTCCGATCTTTCAAGTTACCTGCAGCAATACAATTTATGATACTTTTATGCATAGAGCACAAAGTATACCTTCAACTAAAATAAACACAATTAATTTATTATAGGGAAAAGCCTTTACAAGTTGTTTAAATATTTTTGAATAAAGTTTGCTTGTCGAGCATTAAACAATGAATACACTTTGAGTATATCAACTAGAGTAATAAGCAATTGACACTTGAGATGGACTTTAATACTGTGAAACCTGAATTGGAAAAAATATGTAAAGCAAAGTCCCAACTCTTAAGATGACGTCTAAAGTAGATATAAAACTTTACAACTTTTCAGATACTATTGTTAGCCTAAAGAAATTAGCAAATGTGTTGAAAGCAACATCTTCAGTCTTTGTGCACATGCAAAAAGAATTTGAAAGAAGAACAATTTAAATGCTACATTATATGCCACCACTTTAGATAATTTCAATAAACAAGTTTGCTGTCCATGACACTGGCCTAACTGCTAAGCTCAGTAGGAGGTTTCCGAAGTTGAAAAAAATCTTGGGTGTGCAATCTGTGTGCGATTATCTGATGTAATTCTGCATCTTTGAAAAACTGATTTTAGTTATGAGTGGATAATAATTAATTTTTCATATTTATGTTTAATAGTTAGTAAAGCGTTATTTTCTCAGTAAAAGAATAAAAAGAAAGTAATACTGGTTTTTATGAGAGTATCAACGAGAGTCCTATTTTTACTGAATGGTGCAATTTTTTCTGCATTTGGTTTATTAATTATTAATGTTATAATTTCCACAATTTTATTGAGTATGGGGATTTGTGTACACTGTAATTATCCACGTTGCATTGTTAGACACCAGACGGGTAATTAAGAGAGAAGGTTTATTTAATACACTAAGTAAAAGTAGTATAAGTTTATTAACACAAATATATAAAACACCTATTCTATCACAATCACGCTCTAACTGAACTATATTACGAGAATACTGTCCGGAAGCCTTTCTGCTTTGCGGGGGGGGGGGTCGAATCATGTGCCTAATGAGGATTGGTTCGTGAGCCCGTGGCCTTACGCTTCACTGGCCACTACAATAATACATTTTTATTGATGAAATAAAATATTTTTTATTACTTTTTTGCACTCAATAATTATGCCCTAGTTGACTTTCTTACTACAAAAACTTTATAGTAAAACTGGCATTTTTTTGCTAAGGTACCCAATTACTATAGCCATGTAACTGATTTAGCAGATTATTGTTTTACCAGTTCTCCATCAAAAATTTGAAACTAGCTTACTTTTAAGACCTGTAATTTGACATGGCTGAGCACCATGCAACTTAAAAAATAATATTTTATTGATTATATAGCTTTATAAAAGATGTCCCCTCAACATCAATGCATTGCATTCTATAAATCAATTTTAGTTTAGTGAGCTTAAAATTAATAACCCCAGTATATATAATGTTTCCTACATCTCATGATAAGTTTGATTTGCCTATCGTTTGATAAAATGTGTTTTTAAAGAATGTTGTAAATCAAGTTTACAAAAATCCTAATGTTTAATTTTTTTGCTTTTGTAACTTGATAACCTTGAAACCATTATTTTGTAGCCTTCGACTATATACGAAACATCCGGTTTGAAATAGCAGTGGCTAGCTATCACAACATGCACACTCCTTTGTCCATTGCACAGTTTTTTGTTCAAACAGTACATTTTAAAAACAAGCAAAGCTATTATAGCTTCAAAAATTTTATTGTTTAATTTGTTTTTAGGATTTGCTGCCAATGCCCACTTCACACATGCAGGTGGCGGAACAAACTTTCAGTGCCTACCCCTCAATCCACAGTACAATAAGTATTATACAGGAACCTCTCCACCATGGTACGGATCTTGGCTGTCTGGCACAGAATACCGAGATCACAGTCACGGACATATTTTTCCACAAGGAACACTTTATCAAAATGTTCCGTGTACCAGGTGTTATACCAAACGTAGAGGGGCCGTAATGATGTATTCAGCTAAAAGGATCTGTCCAGCTGGCTGGACCATGGAGTATGAAGGTATTGTGTAGCGATTGTAGCTTCAAATTCTATGCCTTTGAACTCGAAAGATATCTCTCTATATATATATATATATATATGTGTGTGTGTGTGTGGTGTGTGTGTGTGGTGTGTGTGTGTGTGTGGTGTGTGTGTGTGTGTGTGGTGTGTGTGTGTGTGGTGTGTGTGTGTGTGGTGTGTGTGTGTGTGTGTGGTGTGTGTGTGTGGTGTGTGTGTATTTGAGATTAGGTGTTTAATCTGCTACCGTTAACCATGTAACCGGTACTACCTGTTTCATGGGTCGGGCTGTCGGCAACTAAACCGATACCCCCAATGTCTTGACATTAGGGAGGGTGTACTGGACATCCATGTAAAACTAAAAAATAACATCTACTGAAAGACCATTTCAGTGGGTATCTGTGGCAGTTTCTAAGGGCGTGTACAAACAAACACGTATAACGGCCAGCCACTGCAGCAGGTTGTAAATGCTAGCATGTCTTGACCTGTTCTTGCCACTAAATCTCATTAACACCCTGCCGAGAGAGAGAGAACATGGTAACACAAAAGCCAAGTTCACTTGACCATTTCGCATGCATTTTTATGGATTATGACAATTGAAACAGTATTCGATACTAGCTCGGGTTAATAAGGTTCACGCTGGTCTGCTCTCGCTCAGTCAGCCAGTGAAAAGTCAGCTAGGACGAAATGGGAAGTTCAGAAAAGTTCTGAGACTAGCAGAATGGAATGTTAGAATATTACTAGACCGGAATAATTCAAAAAGACAAGAGAGGCAGACAGCACTGGTTGCAAAAGAGCTGGGGCGACAACATATAGATATTGCAGCTTTGTGTGAAACTTTGTGTGATTGCCCTCAATGATAGCCTTGCTGATAATGGGTACACATTATTTTGGAGTGGTAAGGGTGAGAAAGAAAGAAGAGAATTAGGGGTGGGGTTTGCTATTAGGAATACAATTATGCCTTATCTAGAACAAGAACCAACAGCAATAAGTGATAGAATTATAACCATGAGACTGCCACTGAAAAAGAATCATTATGTGACAATAGTAAGTGCTTACACTCCAACAATGACAAATTCGGAAGAAAAGAAAGAGGATTTTTGCAATAAACTGAGAGAAACAGTAAAAAATATATCCATCTCAGACAAACTGATTATAGCCAATGACTGTAATGCAAGAGTAGAGTGTGAAGCTCAAAAAAATTGGCCAGGCGTTATTGGTAATCAAGGAGTTGGAAAATGTAACACAAATGGAGAGCTGCTACTGACATTCTGTTCTGAATACCAGTTTGTTATCACGAACACAGTATTCAAGCACAGTGTGCCAGGGAGAAAATCCTGGCTCTTTGCCAAAATTTGAATAAACAATATATGTTAGCTTTTTGCAGCTTGTTCAGCTATTTTGTTAGCTTTTTGGTTATGTTATTTTTAATGTATTAGAAGTATTAGCAGTTCACTTGTCAGGAAGGCGCTATAAAGAGCTGATGTTTGTAAGTAGAATTATAAGTTTGAAGTTTTATGTTTTTGTTGATGTTATTTGAAGTTTACTTATGTATGTATTTTTGTACAAGACAAAGAGTAAATAAAATTCAAAGATTAAGAAAGTATTGCTCGATGCTTGTTGCTAGCCAACTCAATAAGCCTATCCTGGCACACACAGGCAGCATTATAAAGTCACTTGAATGCACCTATGTTCTCAGCATTGGCACCTCCTGGATTATGTGATTACAAGACGGAAAGACCAGAATAATGTGCTAGATACTAGGGCAATGAGAGGTGCTGATTGCTCAACTGACCATATCATGATCAGGTCCAAGCTAGCTTTTGCATTAAGGAAAGCAAAGAACAAGACAAGAGGCAATTCAGCATGCAAACTAAATGTGGGGAAACTACAAAATGAGGATATGCTACAGGAGTTTCAGAAACAGATGGATAAGGCAATGGACTATAGAGATGATGAAGGTGTAACCTTAGAAGAGAGATGGGAAAGGTTAAAGATCTCAGCCTTCAACACAGCTTCCAAAGTCTTAGGTAGAGCAGAAAGAAAGCATCAGGGTTGGTTTGATGACAATGATGCAAAGCTGAATGCATTACCAAATGAACGAAATAAGGCTAACTCAAAAGCACTACACAGGAGAACAAGAAGTAGCACTGACCGATTAGCGCAAGCACGCAGCAAGTTGCAAAAATACACTCGAGGAAAAAAGTCTCAATGGTGGGAAGAAAAAGCAGAATCACTCCAACAGGCAGCTGATAAAAACAACATGAAAGCATTCGACGATGGCCTTAGAAAATTTTATGGGCCACAGAACAGGGGAACCGCCCAATTGCTGGACCAAAGTGGTGAAACAGTACTTACAGCAAAGAATGATACCTTAAAAAGGTTCGCCCAACATTTTGACCTGTTGCTGAATGTACCGTGGGAAGTGGATCAGGAAGCTCTCAATATTCTCATAAATATGCCACCCAATTTAAGTCTAGATGATATGCCAAGTTTTGATAAGCTTCTGGATGCTATAGATGCAACCAAGGAGAATAAAGCTCTTGGAGAATGTGGCATTCCAGCTGAGGTGTGGAAGTACAGTGGAATCAGGCTTAAAGACAAACTATATGATTCGATTGCTTATATATGGAGTAACGAGAATATGCCACAAAACTGGAAAGATGCAAACATTGCGCCCATTTTTAAAAAGGGTAATAGGAAGGACTTTAGAAATTATAGAGGAATCTCGCTTTTGTCTATAGCTAGAAAGATTATGGCCCGTATCATCCTCAACAGAATCAATGTAAATATAACTCCAGGAATATTTTCAGAAACACAGTGTGGCTTTCGAAACAGCAGGAGCACCATTGATATGATATTTAGCTTTTGCCAAATTCAAGAAAAATGTGCTGAACAGAACATGGAGCTGTATGCTGTATTTATAGATTTTACAAAAGCCTTTGATACAGTATCAAGAAATGAGCTCTACTGGAGAGTACTGAAGAAGTTTGGCTTAACTGAGAAAGTCACCAACCTGATAAAAGCTCTTCATGCAGGCATGCAAGCCAAGGTAGTGCAAGGTAGAGTTGCTTCAAATGAGTTTGCAGTAACCAATGGTGTCAAGCAGGGGTGTGTTCTTGCTCCCACACTATTTTCATTATACTTGACCGCTATGCTTAAAGTGGCATTTAAAAATGCAAATGAAGGAATTTATATTCAAACTCGACATGGGGCTGATCTCTTTGATGTGGCTCAGTTCAAGTCTAAGACCCGTACTACCAAACACCTAGTCAGAAAGATGTTGTTTGCTGATGACAGTGCTTTGGTGGCACATTGCGCTGCAGATATGCAAGTGCTAGTGAACAACTTTGCAAAAGCAGCGGCTCAGTTTAGCTTAAAAATCAACATTAAAAATACATAATACATGTACCAGCCAATCAAACTCATTCGCCCTCCACCTGAACCTGAAGTTGTCATGATAGATCAAGAACCAGTTGTACTTGCCTCAGACTTTACTTATCTAGGAAGCACTGTTTCCTGTACGGCAAAAATAGATAAAGAGCTACGGAGCAGACTAGGCAAAGCAAGTGCGGCTTACGGAAAGCTGCAGCAGAGACTCTGGAACAACAGACATGTATCCATCAGGGTAAAGTGTAAAAATTACAGAGCGGTGGTGCTTTCAAGCCTGCTGTATGGAGCAGAAACATGGACAATATACAGGACGCAGGTGAAGAAGCTAAGCGCTTTCATGATCAGGCAACTGAGAGACATAATGGCTGTAAAATGGTATGATAAAATTGCGAATGAAAAAATATTAAGACGTGACAATTTTCCAAGCATGGCTGACATCCTTAAAGAAAAGAACCTGAGATGGCTAGGCCAAGTGCACAGGATAGAACATAGCCGGCTACCAAGACAATTGCTCTACTCTCAGCTGAAAGAGGGTAAACAAAACACAGGGCGACCTAGACTCAGACTTAAAGATGTTGCTAAGAGGAATATGAAATGGAAAGCAATAAACTTGGGTTCTTGGCAGCAGACGGCTGACAACAGAGCTGCGTGGAGAGCTGCAACCAAATTTAAGCCGAATCCATAAAACAGTCATAGTCGTATCGACTGACTGCAAGAGAGAGAGAGAAAGAGAGAAAGAGAGAAAGAGATGATACAACTATATATATAAGTTATTGACACACTTTCAAACTTTTCTTTGTATAGTACTACAAGACTAATTAGTTAATTCTTTTGAATCATTTTATGTTTAAAGTAGTCAATTGTTTCTTTAGGTTATTTGATGGCGAATTTTTACAAACACCCCCACCCCACCACCTACGAGTGTGTGGATGCTGAGCCTGAATACATCAGAGTAACGGAAGGAAATGCTGAAGGATCTCGGCTTTGCTTTGTAAAAGCTGACTGCTCTGGAACTGGCAGCACAGTACACTGTCCACCTTATGAAGCAGATAAGCAGCTGACTTGTGTCGTCTGCACTAAATAGCTGAAAGTTTTTTGAATTAAGCTAGTATTGGAAAGCCTAATTTATAAATTTTTACACGAGTGACAATTTTCGTTCCAAAATTTTTGTTTTAAATTTTTAATACATTGAAAAATTTGTAAACTCTTATGAGTACTATGTAGCAATAAACATGAACTAGTAAAAATCAATCTAAAATGCTTGCTAAATGCCAAGAACCTTTAGCCCCTTTCATCGACAGTAAAATGTTTGAAATTTGCTGATATTCGTAAGGTATAAAGCAGTGTCTTGTGAATGCATTCTGTGACAATTGAGGTTATATAAGAGTTTAGGCTATATGTTTGATATTTTCCCTCTGTTTGTTGAAGAGCTGATTTTCAGTGCAAAAAGTGAATGAATAATTTAAAACCACACAATAAATTTAACTTATGTTGAAAATCTGGATCAGACTATGCATTTGGTCATAGGTTCGAGTCCCTAGACGTTATACCTGGTAATAAGGACATATACGATTATAATTGCTATTTGTGCTGCTTTAAAAATTCTCAAATTATGTTGCTATAGCATCATAAAAGTACAGTCTTTAGCTATCCTAAAACTATTACAATGAAAGCTTCTGATTATTGGTAGAAAGCACACCATATTCAAAAACCTAGCTCTATAATTTTTTGAACTTTTGCACTTTTAACTCTGCAATCCTATACTTCCTTTTAGCTAGAATGATAAAATATAATTTCTTTGCATTTCACTTAAAATTAAACGTTTTAAAGGCAGTTTAACGCCTTAATAACTTTTCAAGGGTGTTTTGTAATCAACACTTTTATATTTAATTGATGAAGCTCCTCTTTTTGACTACATTACTTCCATGGAAAAATTTATAGGTTGAGAATTTTAGCTTGTATTGGTGGGACAACTGTGAATATAAAATAATTAATGTTATTTGAAGTTGTCTTCTGACCAGAGTTGAACATGTGCTAGTTATTCTACAGTTGAACACAGCACTCCAGCTTGACATTGCACACCTATTAAATAAAACGGTCTACCTCAAAGCTTTAGAGTTATAGTTGTAGAGTCCTTAACAGTGCTCTGTATTTTATGTATTCTGATTTTTCCGTATTGGGTTTATGCCATGGGGTCTAGAGTGTGGGTTGACCATGTTGGTTTTAAATTTAGCAATTGAGTGTTTAACAAACATTTCTGAGGTAGGTGCAGTAATGAAGAAGTTGAGAAAAGCCTGTGTTCTAGATTAGAAATAGAGTAGTAGCTATGTATATTCTGATTTTTCAAAGGTTGAGTTTGCTACAATATTGATGCTTCCATTTTTTATATTACTCGGAGTAGAGCAAACAGTACTATATCAGCTTTTGAATTTGTTGACATATATTTAATGTATATAGATGAATTCAATATACCACTATTTAGTATATAGACCTCATTGTATTACTTGTGATCAAAGTAAGAGGGGTGGAAGGGGGAATGTTAGGGGTACTGTGTACAGAATTCATGAACATGCAAATCATGAATCTGTGCTCCAAACTGATTTCAGCTAAGGCTATTGCTAAACAAAGCTGCACCATTTAAACTTTTAAGTGATTTGAGACAGCGTCACGTGTGTTTGTGCAGTCAACAATGCCAATACTTTTGCATTAATAGTTAACACATTTTGGAGTTGTTGTACCTATTAGTGTGTTACTTGTAAAACCAATATAATACTTTTTGTATTTATATTCAAAACTGCAGTTTTTGTGTGACTCTATTTGTCGTATGAACTTCCTGAAAATATAAAATACATTGAGTTCTGCTAAAAAGAAATGTTACTGATTCAGTCAAATTCAATCCACAAACTACCCAACAGAGCTGTCACCACATATAGAAATATGTTGTTATTGGAGAGGCCAACACACTACATATTCATACAACTCTGAGACTGACAAACAGTGCTTATGAGTCATTCTGATATTCTTTTCAAGCTCAGAGTTGGTAGAAGTTGGATTTTTACCGGCCAGAATCTAGCCGTCTCTGGAACTGTGAAACTGGAAAGTTGCACCTGTGGTGTGTAGTGTTGAGAATACCCAGTAGCTCCTGTAGTGTAGCAGTTAGCGAGCTTGCAAGCCAGAGGTCTCCAATTCAAATCCTTATAGTGAAGAACAAAGCTTCTATAAAAAGATGTGTAAAAGTTTTCAAAGTAGAGAACAATGATGTAAAAGCTTTTACAGACATGTTATAGATATGCAATAACAAGTAAACTGCAGTGACTTAATAAGGAATGTAGTATCTGAGGTTAATTATAGGTGTGGCTGTGCTACTTTTTGTAAATGTTTTTTGCATTCACAATACACAACGAAGTCAAAAGCATTAACGTGAGAAGGCAAATTGCTTACTTAAAATTAACTCCATTGTTCACGTTAGCTGATAAATGTGCAAAAAATATACATATTAAAACTTTTTAAAATGTAGAAGGAAGTTGCATGAGAGGTAATTTTTCAAGCATGCAAGTATTTATTCTGTATAGTTGCACTCAGAAAGGAATTTAGCTATATCATGTTACATTTTCCTTTCTTATACTTATTCATTCAGTAATATATTAGCTGAATAAAAGGTTTGTATATGACTGCATGGTGTGTTCAATATATTATCTAATTTTGACCATCTACTTGAGTCAGTTGTTGTTGGAGAAAAATAAAACAAGCTATAAATGTACAATTTAGCAATAAAGATCACTTAACATGATGGATATTTGAAAGGATTCCTTAGTTGTTAGCATCACTTGAAGTATATCACTTTATCACAGTGGCTTAGAGAAGCTAAAGAATACACATTGGTTCTAGAACCTGACGAAATCCAAATTCAAAAATTCGAATATTCTGGTAAAATACAGAAACGCTGTTTTTTACACCAAACAATGCATAGATTTAAACTGTGTTTAGGGCTGATTTTCTATGTTATGCTCGGCTATAATTTTGATGGCATGCTGGTTGAAGCTTCGAGTTGTAACTGTGAAGATCTTGAGGAGTTTGTGGAAGTACAGGACAATAAAATAAAAGCGCTTGAAGACAAGTTAGAGAAGCAAGAACAAAAAAACAGTGACTTAAAGGAGATGATTACTACTCAATTCAACTCTTTACTTCAGGCGGTAGGAATATTTAAATTATTTTTTAACAGTAATTAATCACTTTGAACTTATAAACGTCATTTGTATATATTGTGGTAAATTTATGTTGTGTGTGTGTGTCCTTTGTTGCCGAGATCGGCACTTCGGTCCTCCGAAACACCGATATGCCGATTCTTGGCATATCGGAATACCGAGGTGCCGAGATGCTAAATTCGGCATTTCGGATTCCCGAGGTGCCGATATTCGGCATTTCGGGCCTCCGATCTTGGCAAACAAAGGAATGTCTTTGTCCTGCATGTATATAAAAGCCAGCGAGTTTCAGTGTAGATTCAGTCTACTACTGGAGCTCGCTGGATACAGACTATTGGATCACTCGGACTACAATAAAGCTATCTTATCTTCTACCTTATTTCTCGCCTTGTTTCTCATAACAAGCATGTAAAGCACTAGTTTCATTCACAACCCACAAAACTATCACATTGGTGGCAGCGGTGGGATTCTACGAATAGCTAGTTGCTGAGAGGAATAGGATGGCCCCTGAGGCAGCAGCACCACCAGCCCTCACTGTTGAGGCGCTGGTCACAGCCCTCCAAGGATTGCGGGGGCAAAGACAGGCATCACCTGGTGACAGGTATCGCCTCCAGCCCCCGACTTTCGGAGGAGATGGAGACGTGGAACAATTCATCAAGGAGTTCGAGGACGTGGCCACCACCGCTGAATGGCCAGTACGGGTGCGCGTCCTCCAACTCCGGGCCTGTCTGACAGGCCGGGCCAGGAACTTCGCACTGGGACCCGACGAAGCCCACATCATGCGGGCTCTTAGGGCCCGGTTCGGTCTGACGACGGAAGAGGCGTCAGACCAGCTACAAGTGATGAGGAGAGACCGAAGGACACCTCTGGAAGATCACGCTAACGAGGTAGAGCGCCTGGCTCAGGCTGCTTTCGGTCACGCCATTGGCGAAGATCGGAAGCGCCTCGTTTATAACGCGTTCTTCCGGAGCGTGAACCACCCAGACCTTCAGCGGTACTGGCTGGCCGCAAAGGTCAAGAGCCTGGACGAGGCACTAGAGATGGGGAAGGCCTACTTCCAAGTAGAAGAACCACGGAGGGCGAACTACGCAGCTCGCCAGGTGGCCGGAGATACAGAAGAGGTACCCCCAACCCCACAAGTGGCAGCAGCAGCTACTCCGTCACCTGAGCAGACGCAGCTCAACATGCTGATGAGCATGATGAAAGGCCTGCAGGCTACGGTGACGGAGTTGCAGCGCAACCAGACGGACAGGCGGGCTCCCCGCTCGCGGGACGACCTTGTCCGCCCCCCTCTGCCCACCTGTTGGGAGTGCGGGATGCCAGGACATGTGAGAAGGCACTGCCCTAAGGGACAGAAGCCTTTAAACACCCGAGGCTCACGGTGAATTCCGCCACCCGTGGGCCCCACGCCAATCCGGTCCGGGATAGGACCCGGAGGACAACAGAAGAGACCTCTCCAGAGTCGACCTACATCGAGTGGCAAGCAAACCGGAGATCTCGGAGACCGAAAGGCCTACCCGATCCTCCTGCCATGCCACTCGAAACCCGGATGGAGCTAGAAGAAACCGGATGGCAGGCACCTCGGAGATCTCGGAGACCCCAAGGTCTACCCGATCCTCCAGCCTGGCCACTCCGTAACCGGTTCGCGGGGTTGCCCGAGGAGGTTGTGGAGGAGGATTCAGCTTACTCGCAAGAGTACCCCAAGCTACCCTCCCGACCTCAGAAAACCCCCGTTGTCTCTAAGACAAAGAGGAGGCCCGCTGTGCGGACCCAAGTTGTGTCTCCCCCAGAGACTGATCGCTCCAGGAGCACCCAGCCGTATGGAAGCAGCTACTTCCTGCCCGGAAAGATTTCGGGTAAAGCTGCCACATTCCTACTGGATACTGGGTGCACTACCAACCTGCTGAGTAGGCGTCTCTTTGACACTCTTGGTGCACGAGAGCGGGCGAGCCTCGAGCCGTATGAAGGTGCGCATGGTACGTTGGCGGACGGATCATGCATTCCTTTCTACGGCGTCATTTCACTACCTGGACGCGTCCGTGATCAAGCAATTCACGAGACGTTCATAGTCAGCCAGCTGAAGGAGGACGCCATCCTGGGAATGCCGTTTCTGGAGAAACACCAGTGTCACATGGATTTCCAGAAGTCAGTGGTGGTGATGGCTGGGAAGGAACTTGTCTGCGTCGACAAGTTCGGAAGGCCCTTGGTGGGCGGAGTCCAGGTAGTGCGGGATTCCCCGTTTCCTGTTGAGATCCCAGGCGACTCTTCGCTGCAGAGTCAACTGCAAGGGGATCGCCGGCCTGGGGATGGTTGAGGGAACGCACGGAGCCATCCGACTAGCAAACAGCCTGAATCGGCTAGATTGTCGGCAAGAGCTCCTCGTGCAGTGCATCAACCCCTTCATGGAACCTGTTCGATTATCGGCCGGAGCGCTGGTGGGGAAGTACCACTCCATCCAGGAAGCGGATGTGGGTCCGGCACTGGAGACAGTGGCCGACACCCAAGGGAACCCCCCTCACACCAGACGAGGAGCAGTCCCGGAGCACCTGGCTGACCTGTATGGCGAAGCATGCGGAAACTGTACGAGTAATACTGAACGCCAAGTACTGGCTCAACTACTCGCGGAGTACAGTGATGTCTTCAGTCGTGGCGATGGAGACATGGGGCTGACTAAGGTTATCTCCCACGAGATACCTCTGGCAGCCGGCACCACTCCCATCAGGCAGCCTACCCGACGTCTAGGCCCGGAGAAGGAGAAGGAGGTGAGCCGACAGGTACAGGATCTTCTGGACCATGATCTAATTGAGCCTGCCCGCGGTGCGTGGAGCTCCCCAGTGGTCCTGGTCAAGAAGAAGGATGGTAGCTGGAGATTCTGCGTGGACTACCGCAGACTCAACAACGTTACCATCCAGGACGCCTACCCTCTCCCACGGATAGATGAGTCTCTAGATGCCCTCGCGGGTAGCAAGTACTTCAGTACTTTGGATCTGCTTAGCGGGTACTGGCAAGTGCCCCTCAGTCCTGATGCCCAGGACAAAGCAGCATTCATTACTCGCGACGGGCTCTGGAAATGGAAAGTACTGCCATTCGGACTAACGTCCGCTCCGGCAACACTCCAACGGCTCATGGAGCAAGTCCTCAGTGGGTTACACTGGAAGACCCTCCTCATCTATCTGGACGATGTCATTGTCATCTCCCCAAACTTTTCGACTCATGTCAGTCGTCTGCGGGAGGTCTTTGACCGTCTCCGGGCAGCTGGACTGAAGCTGAAGCCCTCCAAGTGCGCACTCTTGCAGCCAGAAGTCACGTACCTGGGCCATGTGGTTGGCCGTGATGGGGTCGCTACCGATCCAGAGAAGGTACAAGCTGTGAAGGAGTGGACTGTCCCCCGTGACCTCCCTGAGTTGCGTGCATTCCTGGGCCTAATAGGGTACTACCGGCAGTACATACCTGGTTTCGCAGGAGTGGCTCAGCCGTTAAATCGGCTGACCGCAAAGGGAGTCCGGTGGCAGTGGACACAGGAGGAGCAGCAGGCATTTGACCACCTCAAGCAACGGCTAATGGAAGCGCCAATCCTGGCGTATCCTGATCCAGCCAAGGAGTACATCCTGGACACCGACGCTAGCGACCACAGCGTGGGAGCCGTCCTGTCTCAAGTCCAGGGTGGAAGTGAGGTGGTCGTGGCTTACTATAGCAAGACTCTCGCGGCCACCGAGAAGAACTACTGCACCACTAGGAAGGAACTCCTAGCAGTAGTCAAGGCGGTCAAGCACTTTCGGCCATATCTGTATGGGAAATCGTTCCGTTTGCGAACAGACCATGCATCACTGATATGGCTGTGTAAACGTGCGGAGCCCTCGAGCCAGGTGGCTCGTTGGCTAGAGATTCTTGCCGAGTTCTCTTACCGGATAGAGCACCGTGCAGGCCGGAAGCATGGGAACGCCGACGGCATGAGCCGCCGGCCGGTAGAGGACTGTAAGCAATGCCTGCACATTGAACAGCGGGACGGGGGACCCGCTCGCCTTGACGTGGAAACGGAGCTAGTGGAGGGCACCGCCTACCGGTGGGAGCACGGCCATCTTCGGACCGAAACCCACCAGGACAGTGTCCAGGCGCTCCACGCCAACCCTACTCTGCACCAGAGCGTCAAGGAGCTGTGCCGACTCCAGGAGACGCTACCCGGCGCGGTAGCGGACATCTTCCGGGCCAAGAAGGAGGGCCGACGACCGAGCGAGGAACAGCAGCGGCAGGGAGACGTTGAGTTCCAACTCTTCTGTCGTCGCTGGGATGCCCTCAAGGTCAGTCCTGATGGCCTCCTGATGATAACGTTAGCAGCAGACAACCGCCATCAAGCGAGGGACCGCGTCGTCTGTCCACGCGCCCTCCGGCGGGAACTGATCTGGGACACCCATAAGCAGGCTCATCCTGGAGTCAGTCGGGTCATCAGGTGTCTGTGGCTGCGTTGGTATTGGCCCTGAATGACTCGGGACGTACGACTGCGGGTACGGCAATGCGAGGTCTGCCAAGCTAGCAAGCATGGCCGCCCCACGGAAACCACTGGTCGACGCCGGCTGTACGCTGGTCGACCGTGGCAAGTAGTGGCGGTAGACCTCGTCGGGCCTATGCCGTTATCCGCCAGAGGGAACACCTGGATACTGGTGCTCACGGACCACTTTACCCGGTGGGCGGATGCTCTGGCTATTCCAGACGCAACCGCCCCCACGGTGGCCCAGACCCTGGACCAACATGTGTTCTGTTACCTCAGTTTGCCCGAGCAGATACATACGGACCAGGGCGCCCAGTTCCAGTCCCAGCTCATGGGAGACCTCTGCCGGATATGGGGGGTGAACCAGAGTCGGACCACCCCATATCACCCGCAAGGGAACGGAGTCGTCGAGCGGACCAACAGGATGTTGGGTGACGCGCTCCGGAGCCTGCTCCTTGGTCGAGGTCAGGAAGAATGGGACGTGGTGCTGCCGCAGATCATGCGAGCCTACCGCAGCACACCACACTCCGCCACGCAGGAGACCCCAAACTTCCTGATGCTAGGCCGAGAGACGCGGGTCCCGGAACACCTGACGTACCATGTTCCTGCCCCCGAGTCACCGGTACACGAATATGTGGAGGGTCTGATGAACATCATGGGCAAAGCTCATGATGCGCTGCGCACCCAGCAGTGGCAGACCCGCACAGAGGACTCAGAGGAGCCCCCGTTGTACCAGGTGGGAGACTGGGTCTGGATGGTGAGCTACCGTAGGCGACGCGGACAGTCGGCTAAGCTTCAGCCCAAGTTCGTCGGTCCCTACTACGTAGTGGAGGTGCTGCCCAACCACACGTACCGTGTGGAGCGCTCTGGACAAATCTCCGTCCAGAGCGAGCAGCGCCTCAAACCTTACCATGCCAGCCCAGACGCGGTGGGTCAGGCTCCACCCCTCCTGGAGCCCCGCCGTCAGCCCAACCGCCGTGGACGGGCCACCCAGCCCCGAGAGGTGGAAATTATGGTTCTCAGAGAGACGGACCAGGAGCAGGCCGCCTTGATAGAGCAGCTGGAGCGACAGCAGAGAGAGGAGCGGGAACAGGAACAGCAGCAAGCCCTAGGATCTCCACCCTCCCTGGGAGAGGACACCCCCACCCCCATACGGGGTGAAGGCAGGGACCCCCCTACTAGGACAGCCTAGGAGCCACCAACACCACCGGTGCCTGTTCCAATTGAGAGGAGCCAGCGGTCAAGAAGACCCCCCAGGTATCTGGCAGACTATGCTGTAGGGCACCTGGAGTGGCCCCTCACGAGGACAACTCCCCCCGTACTGACGATCACCCCATCTTGGTTGGAAATTCTCTCCATCACCCCGGAGAATTCCACCAAGAAGAAGAAATGGCCGACCGAATTTCGGAAGACACTCGATCACGCGAGTTGTCTTTTCGAAATCCGGGGGAAATTCCCACGGGCCACGCGACTCGGGCTTCAGCAGGTAATACTTCTGAAGCACGAGGTTCGGCCATTTCTAGTACTGATTTCACACAGCTCGCACGTCAGTTACAGCTTAAGTTAAATTCTGATTCTGATACTAAGTTTGATTTAAATACTGTTCTCCAGACGCTATCAGCAGCTATGGGAATTACTTTACCAGACACTCAATCAGGTATTTCTTCTAGGTTAGATCCTCCAGTTACGGAGTCTAGTCAAACTAGAGTAGACTGGTCTTTATTAGACTTACTTGGTTCTGATTTCTTAGAACCCGAGGCCGAGATGGATCTCGGAGATGACTCTGCCATTGATACTTTGTTGAATCATGACGTGGGCTTAGTCAATTTCTGCAATACACCTCGGCCCCCGGTTTTTAATTTAACTCCATACACACCTGTGCCGAATTTCGGCGATAGTGAGACCGGCTTATCACAGCCTCTACTATCTGTTCTAGAGGACCGTATGGACATTGAGGAGGCCAGTCAGTCCGACTCCCCTCCCCCACCGGCTCCTGCTTCGGCTTCTCACAGCCAGCAGGCCGCCACCTCCTCTACAGAGGTGTGTTCCGCCATCGTTAGTGGCCCTGACCCCAAACCGGTCGAGCTTCAGCTCACGGCCGGGGAGGAGCAGGGCATCCTACACGGCGACCACCTGCCAGCCGAAGAAGATGACTCCCCAATACTGGCCTTGCCTCGGGCCCTGGTCGCCCGCCAGTATTGGGTGACTGGACCCACCAATCTTAAGATTGGTGAAGCTTGCGGTGAGCCGGGCAACCGCATCTGCCATCAGTGCAAGAGGAAATTCTCCTCTGCACGGCGGTTGCGTGTACACGCCCCACAGCACTACATCAACGTGTTTTGCCCGTGTGGGGAATTCTCTTACCAAAGAGACTATGTGTTGAGACATCAACGCATAGCTCACTGCCACACGGGCTACACGTTCGCTGTAGACCAGGCCTCTTTTCCCGAGTTTCGGGACCTGGTACTGCCACACATGGCGGATCCCCATAAACGGGCTGCTCTCGCTCTGGGATTCCCCGCGTGTAGGCCTGTTCGGGAGGAAGAAGGGGAGCCCGCCGCGACACCCCAACCGGCAGCCACCCAGCCACTTCGGGTCGTGCTGGCACGGGTCGGACCAGGCGCCAGGACCGATTCATCGGACCTGGGCCCCCAGCCCTTGGCGGCGGGCGAGAAGCAGACGCACCGCCAGCGACGTCCTAGCCATGGTACCACCGACCACCCCAGACACCAGACGTCGGCCCAGTTGGCGGAAGAAGTGCAACACCTACACCGGCGGCTCCGCAGGTATGAGGAGGAGTTGGGGCAACTCAGGAGACGTGTAAGCCGCCTGGAGCGGGGCCGATCTGGAGACCGCCGCTGAGACTGTTTGTATATTGTTTTTTTTCTGTTCTTATTTCTTTGTTTTTTTTTATGTGTGTGTAAATTCTTTCATGTAATGTTATGTCCTTATCCGTGCTCTGTTTTTCTTGTGTGTGCACAATTTTCCTGTTTTTTTTATTATTATCACTGCGTGGCTACCGTAATTGTTTTTTTTTTGTGTGTTACCTATCAACTGTGTGTTTTATTGTCGCGTCATTTCCGTCATGTGTTTGATGTTGTGTATGCCTCTTTATCGGAAAGCATGCTTTCCGATGGGGGGTGTGTGTGGTAAATTTATGTTGTGTGTGTGTGTCCTTTGTTGCCGAGATCGGCACTTCGGTCCTCCGAAACACCGATATGCCGATTCTCGGCATATCGGAATACCGAGGTGCCGAGATGCCAAATTCGGCATTTCGGATTCCCGAGGTGCCGATATTCGGCATTTCGGGCCTCCGATCTCGGCAAACAAAGGAATGTCTTTGTCCTGCATGTATATAAAAGCCAGCGAGTTTCAGTGTAGATTCAGTCTACTACTGGAGCTCGCTGGATACAGACTATTGGATCACTCGGACTACAATAAAGCTATAGTTTCATTCACAACCCACAAAACTATCACAATATTACACGGCAAACATGTAGTGACCACTGTTTTAAATTAAAAATGGTAGGTATGATATTGTGATAGATTCTCATCCTCTACTGTTCTCAAGTAACTGCGTGTGTCAGTATTATAATTACTGTTGCGTATATTTTGAATGCTGTAATTGTAGCTAAGTTGGGCTAGCTTTCTAATGCCCTATTATTGTGATTGTTGTTAAAGCTTTCAGTATAATGTAATTTTCATGAAATACGCATTTCCAGAGTTATTTTCCCTTTTTGCTATTTTATCGTTTTGCATTAATACTGATACTGGAAATTTGTGTACCTTTTATGAATGCCTTCAATAGGTTGTTATTATAGCTAAATTCTTGGCCTATTGAATGATTCATTCTCCTTTGTCTATTTTTCTTTTGTTACTGTCAAGCTTAACTTTTTTTTGTCTGTTGGAACATTCTAGATGTGAATTCTTGTGTATAAAAGCAGGCGAGTTTCCAGTGTAGATTCAGACTACTAATGGAGCTCGCTGGTAGTAGGACCACATAAGCTGTATCTGATGCAAATAAAGTTTATCTTTCATTCGTATTCAAATACTTGGCTTATTCTCTCTAGAGCATGTAGGCACTAGTTGCATTCAAAACCCACAGTTTACTACAATATTTATTATTCCCTATTTTTTTATTTGATTCCTAATTGTTTATATGTATTGAAAATGTAGTGCAGCATTATTTTTGCCCAACTTGACTAAAGCTTCATGAATGATTTTCTATTCTTTTAATAAAGCTAAAAGTTTACCATCTTTGGTTAAAACAAAGTATGACTATGATTAGTAAATGTGTAGCTAAATACTGCTAAAAACTAATCTAATAAGAATATAAAATGTTGTTTGCAATTTGCAAAGCGGTTGAAAAATTGCCAAAAAATTGTTGATCAATTGAAATTTTGTTCTAATAAAATTTGCAAGTTCCTAGCCCACAAAATGCTATGTTGTAAATTATTATTATTTTAGCTGCTTAGTGGACAAGCACAACAAACCATAAGTTCAGAAGAAAGTGAAGAAGAATTTATGGCTGATCTAATAAACCAAATTCGAATCTTTGGTAAAATTGCTCTACTTTTTGTTTTGAAACATTTATATTAATTTTTAGAAGCGTGATTTGAGCATTTTGGTTCCACTTATTGTAATTTTCAAGTATTCGCTGGCTGTATAGACACATCATTGTTTTCCTTTGTTAAGACGCAGCACATGATACTATTTATATGTTTTAAAACAAAAGCTAAAGATTAAATTATAATTTTGAGAAACTGGTACTTGTAATTCAATACTGGAAACATGGCTGCTATTGCTTGCATTGAGCTTTACAGACAGAAATATAAGCTCAATTAGTAAAGTTTAAATTGAAAGATAGCAATTAATATAGGTATTCAACAACATTGCTTACAGTTATAGTTAGAAAACCAACATATGTTTTAATTGTTTAAAAGGTGTACGAGGCCTCTCTGGTAAAAATGGGAGAGATGGTAGAGATGGAAGAGATGGTCAAAATGGTGCTGATGGCAAAGATGGTAAGGAAAAAAATCCATCATTTAAATAGTTTGTTTAGGATAAACTCTTGCGACAGTGCAGCTAGTGCAGTAGAACCGGGTGGGATGTAGTCTAGTGTTGAGATACCTCTGCAGTGTAATGCATAGCACCACGCTGCTGATCTCAATAGAAATGTGCACCCATAGAGAATCAATCACAAAATCTTTTCTATATAGCATGTTACACTACAAATTCAACTCAATGGTTGGAGCCTAACATTTATTTAAATATATAACTTAATGACTTATTAGAATAAAAAATATATATAAGTATACAATAAAGTTCAGCAAGTCACATAAAGTTATATTTTCGGCATATTTGTGTGACCTCATATTATGGTAAAGCTTGCCTGAGTCGATGAAATTTTTCAATTATAGGAAGAGATGGATTAAGCGGTTTACCAGGACAAAAGGGAGATAAAGGAGAAGCAGGAGTTGAAGGTGTCAAAGGAGAACAGGGAGACAAAGGAAACCCAGGAGTTCCTGGAATCAGAGGTATACAAGGAGACAAAGGGTCTCGTGGTGAACAGGGCAGTGCTGCCAATGTTGAAAGCGGTGCCGTGTACACCAGATGGGGGAGAAAATCATGTGGAAGTGACTCAGAGGTTCTGTATACTGGTAAGATAAAAATAATGCAGTCAAAAATTTTATCTCTTTTCACATTTCTCTGTGCTTTTTGTAAACCTATTTTATCCATTGCTCTAGATCTCATGAGTCTAACTCAAATACTGTATGCCTCCCTCAATCCAGCTTAGTTTCCGATCTTTCAAGTTACCTGCAGCAATACAATTCGTAATACTTTTATGCATAGAGCACAAAGTATACCTTCAACTAAAATAAACACAATTAATTTATTATAGGGAAAAGCCTTTGTAAGTTGTTTAAATATTTTGAATAAAGTTTGCTCGTCGAGCATTAAACAATGAATACACTTTGAGTATATCAACTAGAGTAATAAGCAATTGGCACTTGAGATGGACTTTAATGCTGTGAAACCTGAATTGGAAAAAATATGTAAAGCAAATTCCCAACTCTGGATGATGTCCAAAGTAGATATAGAACTTTACAATTTGTCAGATACTATTGTTAGCCTAAAGAAATTAGCAAATGTGTTGAAAAGCAACATCTTCAGTCTTTGTGCACATTCGAATAGAACTTGAAAGAAGAACAATTTAAAGCTACATTATATGCTATACCACTCTAAGTTCTTTCGATAAACAAGTTTGCTGTCCATGATGCTAATTAAGCTAACTGTTAAGCTCAATAGGAGATTTCTGAAGTTGAAAATAATCTTTGCTGTGAAATCTGTGTGCAATCATCTGGTGTAATTCTGCCTCGTGCATCTTTCAAAAACTGATTATAGTTATGAGTGATTTTTTCATATTTATATGAATGATTAGTGTTATTTTTTCAGTAAAAGAATAAACAGAAATTAATACCGGTTTTTATGTGAGTATTAATGAGAGTCTTATTTTAACTGAATGATGCAAATTTTTCTGCATTTGATTTAATAATAATTAATAAATTTTTATTGATAGAAATCAAATATTTTTCATTAGTTTTTTGCACTCCACAATTTTGCTCCAGTTGACTTTTTTACTACAAGCTGTAGTAAAACTGACATTTTGTTTACTATGGTACCCAATCATTATAGCGTATGTGACCGATTTAGCAGATTGAAAATAAAACTGTGAAATTATTGTTTTACTAGTTTTCCATCAAAACTCTGAGATTAACTTAGTTTTAAGACCTGTAATTTGACTTGACTGAGTACCATGCAACCTATAAAATAATATTCCATAAATTACATGTATAGCTTTAAAAAAATGTCCCATCAACATCAATGTATTGCTTTCTATAATTCAATTTTATTTCAGTGAGCTTAAAATTAATAATTCCAATATATAATGTTTCATTTATCTCATTGATAACCTTAAGTTTAATTTGCATATAGTTTGATTATAAAAATGTGTCATTAAACAATGTAGTAAATCGAGTTTACAGAAATCTTCTTAATAAGGTTCAAGTGTTTTCACTTTTGTAACTTGGTAGTACTGATCGAAACATTATTTTTTAGTATTCGACTATATATAAAACATCCAGTTTGGAATAGCTATAACTACATGCACACTCATTTCTCCAGTTTATTGCTCAAACAGAACATTTCGATAAAAAGCAAAGGCATTACAACTTCAAGAATTTTATTGTTTGATTTGTTTTAGGATTTGCTGCCAATGCCTACTACACACACATAGGTGGTGGGACAAACTATCAATGCCTACCTCCCAATCCACAGTACAATAAGTACTATACTGGAACCTCTCCAGCATGGCACGGATCTTGGTTGTCTGGCACAGAGTACCAAGAGTACAGTTACGGACATATTTTTCCACAGGGAACACATAATCAAAATGTCCCATGCACCAGGTGTTATACCAAACGTAGAGGAGCCGTGATGATGTATCCAGCTAGACGGGTTTGTCCGGTGGGCTGGACCATGGAGTATGAAGGTATTATGTAGCAATTGTAGCTTTAAATTCTGTGCCTTTAAACTTAGAAATTGACTATTATATATATATATATATATATATATATATATATATATATATATATATATATATATATATATATATATATATATATATTCATATATATATATATATATATATATATATATATATATATATATATATATATATATATATATATATATATATATATATATATATATATAGTCATAAGTACTTCAACTGTTCTTATAGGTTATCTAATGACTAGTTATTACGGCCATGCTCACCCTACCACCTATGAGTGTGTGGATGCTGAGCCTGAATATATCAGAGGAATGGAGGGAGATATGAATGGAGCTTTGTTCCATTTTGTAAAAACTGACTGCTCTGGACAAGGCACCACAGGACACTGCCCACCATATGAGGCAGAAAAACAGCTGACTTGTGTTGTATGCACAAAGTAGCTGAAGTTTTTTGACTCCAATGCTTAATACTAGAACACTAGCAAACGTTTCAACTATGTTGACGATTTTCTCGTAAATAATAAGTTTATGACAAAAATATTTTATTGAAACATTTTTAAGTTTCAAGTAGTAATAAAAATAAACTAGTAAAAAACAACATAAAATAATAGCCAACAGCAAAACCATTTTTCCCTTATAAGCCTCAACAAAAATTTTATATAAAATGTGCAGATATTCGTAGGATACAAAACCGTGTCTCGTGAATGCACTCTGTGTGAATTGATGTATTGAGAAGTTATACTTTCAATCTTTTTACTCTTGCTATGTTGGAGAACTGATTTACAGGGCAAATAAAAGTGAATGAATAATTTATAGACACCGAAGACGTACAACTTATGTTGAAAAGAACACTGAATTGGACTGTGCATTTGGCCATGGGTTTGGGTCCTTCGCTGCTAGACCCAGTGGTAAGGCCTGGCCTTACTCTCGTGAGAATCACACAAAATTGTGTGACGATTTTCGGGAGTTATGCTCTCATTATAACCAGCCACACACTCGTCGGACGAAACACATAATAGTCAGTGAATGAGTCTTGCCCGAGATACAAACAACAGAAAACCGCCAAACAGAAAACGTGATAGAAATGAAATAATCACTGTTGCTAAAATTCTATTGACCAATCAAATGGTGCTTATCATTGATTGCGATTTTCGTCCATCGTTTTCTTGTGTACACCCACCGAAGACGATTTCGTTTGAATTCCCTCGTATGATTTAGTTTTCATATCAAATAGACGATTTCGTGTGTGGCCAGGCCTTTAGAGATTTTATGGAACGACATCTGATATAATTGCTCCTGTGATACTTTGACTCAAATTATGTTGCTATAGCATCATAAATAATTCATTTTTCAGCTCCATTTAAACCATGAATAAACTAGTGCTTCATTATAAGTGGAAGAGTTTATTAACTATCTAATTATTATGCAATAATTACATGAGTTACTGATATTCTGTCTTATTGCCATCAGTGGTTACTTTCTTGACTAGCCAAATTACATTACAGATTTGATTTTCTGACAAAAATGCAAAATTATTTTTATAGAATAAAATATTATTAGTGCTAAAGACAATGGATAATGGATAATGGATAATTAGTGATAAAGGATATTGACTTTTTGAACAGTACGTTAGACGGACTTCACTTATTGTATAGCAAACACTTATAATAAATGAATAGGGAAGTAATCAACATCTCTTTGCAAATGACCAAATAAAAGAGTTTTATTATTAAATTTTATACAGTACAGTTGGTCTGCTCTATGTTAACCTATGTTATCATTGTAAGGTAATAGCAGTAAATATAACATGATACAAGTGAAATAAAGTACAGTATTCCAAGGATTATTTACAAGAAGGTATTGTGTACAGGCAAACACAAACTTATATATTCTCAAGAAGGTATACTAGTTTGTGCAGATGATCCAAACATGGCAAATACTTTAGGAATATTAAGAATGCAAGTTTGTTATGACTTAAAGGTGGACTGACATAACAATGTGCAACAATAATTCTTCCTTGTCACTAATTAAAACCAAAATGTCTTTGATAAATAGTTTAAATGGTGTTTGTTTAGATTATGTGAGACAGACAGACAGACAGACAGACAGATAACTCTATAAAAATAATTCTGCGTACAATCACAAAAGTTCAAACATATTAAATTGCTGTATAGTAAGAAAGAGTAATAAAAAATTTTGTTCCAATTCGAATCACAAAGATAACTATGAAGGAAGGCAAAGTGAAACTGCTCATTTCCTGTATCTGTATCTCTTAAAGTGAAATTGGGTTTATGCCATGTGGTCTAAAGTGTGGGTTGACACTGATGGTTTTAAATTTAGCAAATGAGTGTTTAACAAACATCTATGAGGTAGGTGCAGTAATGGAGAATTTGAGAAAAGCTTGTGTTCTAAATTAGAAATAGAATAGTAGTTATGTATTCTTATTTTTCAACGCTTGAATTTGCTACAATATTAATGCTTCCATTTTTTATATTGTAAAGGATTGTGTCCCCATATACATATGACTGTAAGGAATTGTGTTACCATTTTATATGGAAAGGACAACTCTCCTGCTAATATTCTGTTATCTTAATGCGTAGCGTCTCTAATATACTCGGCCTAACAGTGGGTACATTACTACGCTACCGATGTACTTTGATTTAGATAGGTTGTGTTAAACTGTCTGCAATTATGTAGTGTGCTTTTATTATTTGTGTAAAGTTTTACTTGTGTATCTTTTGACTTAAATGAACGCTTTGTATTCTACTTTAACTTGGCAGTGTTGCTTTAACTTTAAATACCCAATAATTTGTGAATGCGTAAATTCACAAGAATATTACTCTGAGTAGAGCAAACAGTACTATATCAGCTTTTAAATTTGTTGATGTATGTTTAATGTATATAGACCAATTCAATATATTACTATTTAGTATAGACCTTATGTATTACTTGTGATCAAAGTAAGGGGGGTGGAAGGGGGAATGTTGGGGGTACTGTGTACGAAATTCATGAACATGCAAGTCCTGAATATGTGCTCCAAACTGACCTCATCCAACTAGCTAAAGTTATTGCTAAACAAAGCTGCATTATCTAAACCTTTAAGTGATTTGAGACAGCGTCACCTGTATGAGCGCAGTCAACAATGCCAATATCTTGCATTAATACTAAACACATTTTGGAGTTGTCATACCTCTGAGTGTGT
Organism: Bugula neritina; assembly: GCA_964035545.1. NCBI lineage: Eukaryota > Metazoa > Bryozoa > Gymnolaemata > Cheilostomatida > Bugulidae > Bugula > Bugula neritina. The sequence continues at coordinate 2,708,045 of OZ037765.1, read as the reverse complement.
TTCTTGTAACAGAGCGGTTACCATGCAGAAATATGTAGTTATTAGAAATGCCAACACACTACATTTATATAACTCTGAGAATGACAAACAGTGCCTATGGGTCACCCTGAGACTCTTTTCAAGGTCAGACTTATTGGTGGAGCTTCAGTTTCTTTACCGGTCAGGGTCTAGCCGTCTCTGAAAGTGTGAAACTGGAAAGTTGCACCTGTGGTGTGCAGTGTTGAGATCACCCAGTAGCTCTTGTATTGTAACGGTTAGCAAGCTTGCAAACCAGAGGTCTTGAATTCAAATCCTAGTGGAGAACAAAGCTTCTATATAAAGATGTTAAAAAGGTTTTCAAGGTACAGAACAATGATGTAAAAGCTTTTAAAGGCATGTTATAGATATGCAATAACAAGTAAACTGCAGTGATTTAATAAAGAATATAATACATCTGAGGTTAATTACAGGTGTGGCTGCATGTGCTACTTTTTTTAAATGTTATTTTGCATCCACAATACACAAAGAAGCCAACAGCAATAGTGGGGAAGCAAATAGTTTACTTAAAATTAACTTTATTTCTCTGGTTAGCTGATAAATGTACACAAATTATACATATTAAAACTTTTTAAAATGTAGAAGGAAGTTGAGAGGTAATTTTTCAACCATGCAAGTCTTAGTTCTGTGTAATTGCACTCAGAAAGCAATTTAGCTATATCATGTTACATTTTCCTTTTTTATACTTACTCATTCAGTAATATATTAGCTGAATAAAGGGTTTGTATTGCTGGTGTGTTCAATATATTATCTAATTTTGACCATCTACTTGATTCAGTTGTTGTTGGAGAAAAATAAAACAAGCTATAAATGTACAATTTAGCAATAAAGATCACTTAACATGATTATAGATATTTGAAAAGCTTCCTTAGTTGTTAGCATCACTTGAAATATATCACTTTATCACAGTGGCTTAGAGAAGTTAAAGAATGCACATTGGTTCTAGAACGTGACGGAAACTAAATTCAAAAACTCAAATATTCTGGTAAAATTATACGAAAAAGCTGTTTTCTACACCAAACAATGCATAGATGTAAACTATTTTTAGGGCTGATTTTTTATGTTATGCTCGGCTATAACTCTGATGGCATGCTGGTTGAAGCTTCAAGTTGTAACTGTGAAGATCTTAAGGAGTTTGTGGAAGTGCAGGACAAGGAGATAAAAGCTCTCAAAGACTTGTTAGAGAAGCAAGAACAAGTAAACATTGACTTAAAAGAGATGATCACAACTCAACAGAATAATTTCAACTCTTTACTTCAGGCGGTAGGAATATTAAATTATTTTTTGCAGTAGTTAATAATTTTGAACTTATAAACGTCATTTGTATATTACACGGCAAACATGAAGTGAGCACTTATTTTGATTACAATAGTAGGCATGATATATAACATTTTTTTTTCTATTTAATTGATAACAAATAACATGATTCCAAGTTGCTTATATGTATTAAAATCGTAGTGTAGCATTATTTTTGCTCAACTTGACTAAAGTTTCATGAGTGATTTTCTGGTCTCTTAACAAAGCTCAAAGTTTACCATCTTTGGTTAAAACAAAGCATGACTATGATTAGTAAATGTGTAGTTAAATACAGCCAAAAATTAACTGTTAAAACTCTACTTATCTAATAAGAATATAAAATGTTGTTTGCAATTTGCAAAGCTGTTGAATAATTGCCAAAAAATTGTTGATTGATTAAAATTTTGTTCTAGTAAAATGTGCATCTTTTAAGGTTTTTAAATGTAAATCTTATGTTGTAAATTATTATTATTTTAGCTGCTCAGTGGACAAGCACAACAAACCATAAGTTCAAAAGAAAGTGAAGAAGAATTTATGGCCAATCTAATAAACCAAATTCGTATCTTTGGTAAAGTTACTCTTTTTTTGTTTTGAAACATTTATATTTAGAAAAGTGATTTGAGCATTTTGATTCCATTTATTATGGTATTTGTTAAGTATTCACTGGCTGTATAGACACATCATTGTTTTCCTGTGTTAAGATGCAGCACATTACACTATCTATATGTTTTAAAACAAAAGCTAAAGATTAAATTATAATCCCTCAAAAATTAGTATACTTGTAATTCAATACTGGAAACATGCCTGCTATTACTTGTGTTAAACTTTACAGGCAGAAATATAAGCTCAAATAGTAAAATTTAGATTGAAATATAGCAATTTGTGGGTATTCAAAAAAATTGCTTTCAGTTATAGTTAGAAAAACCAACATATGTTGTAATTGTTTAAAAGGTGTACGAGGCCTCTCTGGTAAAAATGGGAAAGATGGTAGAGATGGAAGAGATGGTTTTAATGGTCAAAATGGAGCTAATGGCAAAGATGGAGCTGATGGCAAAGATGGTGAGAAAAAGTAATCCTAATCAATTTAATGATGCAACATCCAACCATCATTTACTGTAAATAGTTTGTTTACAATAAACTATTGTTACAGTGGAGTGCAGGAGAACTGGGTGGAATGTATAGTGTTGAGATACCTCAGCAGTTTCATGCATAGTACGATGTTGTTTAAAGATCTTTAAAAAGTTTATTCATAGAGAATCAATCACAATTTTTTTTTTATAGAATGTCGGACTTCACACTACAATCTTAATTCAATGGCTAGATTTTCATTTAAATATAACTGTATGACTTTTTAGAATAAAACATATGTATAAGTATACAATAACATTCAGCATGTTCCATATAAAGTTATATTTTGGGCACATTTATGTGACCTCATAATAAAGTTTGCCTGGTCAAACGATAATATTTTTCACTTAACTAGGGAGAGATGGATTAAGCGGTGCTGCAGGACCTCAAGGTTTACCAGGACAAAAGGGAGATAAAGGAGATGCAGGAGTTGAAGGTGTCAAAGGAGAACAGGGAGACAAAGGAAACCCAGGGGTTCCTGGAATCAGAGGTATACAAGGAAACAAAGGGTCTCGTGGTGAACAGGGCAGTGCTGCCAATGTTGAAAGCGGTGCCGTGTACACCAGATGGGGGAGAAAATCATGTGGAAGTGACTCAGAGATTCTGTATACTGGTAAGATAAAAATAATGCACTCAGAAGTTTTGTCTTGTTTTACACATTTCTCTGCACATGTTGTAAACCTATTTTAGCCATTGCTCTAGATCTCCTGAATACTGTATGCCTGCTTCAATCCAGCTTATAGTTTTTGATCTTTTAAGTAAGTAATAAAACTCAGGATCCTATTATACATCAGGTGTCATTCTGGCTTATGTATCTGTCAAAAACTGATTACCTGCTATAGTTACTAATAGATAATGGTTAATTCTTTATATTTATATGTAAATCAGGCCATCGTTATTTTCTCAGTGAAAGAGTGAATAAAAATTAGTACAGTTTTTATGAGTGTCAGTGGCAATACTATTTTAAACAAATTTTGTTATTCCACAGCTTGCTAGTTTTGAAAAGACTGCAAGCTGTCATTTTGTAGCATTCCTATAGACCTGTGCATTTTGAAATAGCAATAGCTAGCTATAATAACTCCTGCGTTCTTTTAGTGCTTATAAATTATTGTTTAAATAGAATATCAAAATAAAAATGCAAAAGTATTACAACTTCAACAAATTTATTGTTTGGCTTGTTTTAGGATTTGCTGCTAACGCTGAACACAGACAAAGAGGCGGTGGGACAAACTATCAATGCCTACCCTTCAATCCACAGTACAATAAGTATTATACTGCAAGCTCTCCGACATCTTGGCTGTCTGGCACAGAGTACCAAGATCACAGTAACGGACATATTTTTCCACATGGAGCTTTTAATCAAAATGTCCCATGCACCAGATGTTATACCAAGCGTAGAGGAGCTGTAATGATGTATCCAGCTAGACGGGTTTGTCCTACCGGCTGGACCATGGAATATGAAGGTATAATGTAACAATTGTAGCTTTAAACTCAGAAATTGACTATTATATATATATATATATATATATATATATATATATATATATATATATATATATATATATATATATATATATATATATATATATATATATATATATATAATAAAAACAATATATTATATTATTGACACATTTTTAAATTTTTCTCTGTATAGTACCGCAAGACTGATTAGTTGATTATTTTGTTCCATTTCACGTTTTAAAGTATGTCAATTGTTTTTTAGGCTATTTGATGGCTCAATATTACAACCATGCTCACCCAACCACCTACGAGTGTGTGGATGCTAAACCAGAATACATCAGAGGAATGGAGGGAAATACTGAAGGATCTCTGCTTTATTTTGTAAAACCTGACTGTTCTGGAGATGGCACCACAGGACACTGTCCACCATATGATGCAAACAAACAGCTGACTTGTGTCGTCTGCACTAAGTAGCTGAAGTTTTCTTAATCTAATGCTTAATACTGAAATACTTAATACTAACAGCCTTTTCAACTATGTTGCTGATTTTCTCGTAAATAACAAGTTTATATATTTTTATATCAAAAATATTTTATTGAAACATTTTTAAGTTTCAAGTAGCAATAAAAATAAACTAATAAAAAGCAACATAAAATAACTGCCAACAGCAAAACCATTTTTCTCTTATAAGCCTCAACAAAATGTTTATATAGAATGTGCTGATATTTGTAGGATACAAAACCGTGTCTCGTGAATGAACTCCGTTAGAGTTGATATATTGAGAAGTTATACTTTTAGTGCTATGTTGGAGAGCTGATTTACAGGGCAAATAAAAGTGAATGAATAATTTATAAACACGGAATAAATACAACTTATGTTGAAAAGAACACTGAATTGGACTGTGCATTTAGCCATGGGTTTGGGTCCTTCGCTGCTAGACCCAGTGTTAAGGCCTGGCCTTACCCTCGTGAGAATCACACAAAATTGTGTGACGATTTTCGTGAGTTATCCTATCGTTATGACTAGCCACACACCGTAGGACAAAACACATAATAAATAGTCAGTGAATGAGTCTTGCACGAGATGCAAACAGAAAATTGCCAAACAGAGAAACGTGATAGATATGAAATAATCACTGTTGCTAAAATTCTATTGACCAATCAAATGGTGCTTATTATTGATTGTGATTGTCGTCCATCGTCTTCGTTGTGTACACCCAATGAAGACGATTTCGTTTGAATTCCCTCAAATTTTCTCTCACGACCGTGTGGCCAGGCCTTTAGAGATGTTATGGAATGACATCTGATATAATTGCTCCTGTGATACTTTGAATCAAATTATGTTGCTAGCATCCTAAATAATTCAGTTTTCAGCTCCATTTAAACCATGAATAAACTAGTGCTTCATTATAAGTGGAAGAGTTTATTGACTATCTAATTATTATGCAATAATTACATGAGTTACTGATATTCTGTCTTATTGCCATCAGTGGTTACTTTCTTGACTAACCAAATTACATAACAGATTTGATTTTCTGACAAAAAATACAAAATTTGTTTTTGGAGTAAACTATTAGTGCTAAGGGATAATGACTTTTTGAACAGTACGTTAGACGGACTTCACTTATTGTATAGCAAACACTTATAATAAATGAATAGGGAAGTAATCAACATCTCTTTGCAAATGACCAAATAAAACAGTTTTATTAATAAACTTTATACAGTATAGTTGACCTGCTCTATGTTAACCTATGTTCTCATTGTAAGGTAATAGCAGTAAATATAACATGATACAAGGGAAATAAAGTACAGTATTCCAAGCATTATTTACAAGAAGGTATTGTGTACAAGTAAATACAAACTCATATATTCTCAAGACGATACCAATTTGTGCAGATGATCCAAACTTGGTAAATACTTTAAGAATATTAAGAATGCAAGTTTGTTATGACTTAAAGGTGAACTGACAAAATAATGTGCAACAATAATTCTTCCTTGTCACTAATTAAAACCAAAATGTCTGCAAAAAAAAATTTAAATGATGTTTGTTTAGATTATGTGAGACAAACAGACAAATAATTCTATAAAAATAATTTTCCGTACACTCACAAAAGTTCAAACATATTATTGCTGTACTAAGAAACAGTATTAAAAAATTGTGTTCTGTTTCGAATCATAAAGACAACTATGAAGGAAGGCAAAGTGAAACTGCTCATCTCCTGTATCTGTATCTCCTAAAGTGAAACCACAGTTGGAAGATATCATTTTGGAACTGACATTTGAAGCCATGTTTATAGGAGTACTCCCATTCTCTGTTCACTATCTTGAAGGCAATGTCCTGAAATAAGTTGATTATGTATAAACAGTATATATTTACATCGTCTACAGATGGTAAGATATTACAAAAGAAGGCTTGAGGCCTCATAACTGTGGCATGCGAAATATTCAATTTGATTTAGTTTAAAGCCACCATCAATGTATTTTATGTTTACCTTTTATTATGTATTAATACAATACTAAAAAAATTAAATATAAATTCAGAGAAGAATTTAAAACTTGGTGATGAGGACTTGAGAAAACTTCTGCTATATATCAGATTAAAACTCTTATGGAGTTGAGTCCACTACTCTTGTGAAGCAAACCCCTTACCTACCATATAGTAACCCTTACCCACCATATAGTAACCCCTTACCTACCATATAGTAACCCCTTACCTACCATACAGTAACCCCTTACCCACCATATAGTGAACCCCTTACCCACCACATAGCAACCCTTTACCCTTATATAATGTTAAAAGAACAGAGAAACAGAACAGTTGGTATAGAGTAACAGAAGTACCTCATAGGGGGGACCAGCTGCAAACTTGAGGACAGAGAAATCCTTGTCATCTTCTATTGGTATGACTGAATACTGCGGAGTGTTGGCTTTATCTATCAGATCCGGATAGAATATCTGTAAAACATTGCAAGTCAGTTATATAATTAACAAACACATCTATTCAACTCAAATAAATCTAGAAGGGGTTTCAGTAACAACTTCGTTGCTCTATTACTATTTAAACACCAAGAATTCAACGCATGTAGTTATTGGCCAAATTTCAAAACTTACAAGTTATGCTAAATCAGGAATTCAACCACAAATAATGTTATAGAATTTGGAAGCTTCTATTTAAATTTCCGTTGAGCACCAAGGAAAGGTTTTAGAGCCTTAATAAAAACAACTTATACTGTGGGATATAATTTTCATAACTTTACCATCTGCAGTTACTACAATACATTATATTACAGGAATACTACAGATAGAACATTTTTTAGAAAAAGTATAAATGTATTCTTAGCTAGAATATTATGAATGAAAATATTAATGAAGGGGAGAAAACCACTCACATTGAATTTGTACCCCTGGACTATTTTCGGAGGAGGATTATCCATGTCGTAGTGAGTCTGGTTGTATTTATTCCACTCAAAGCCCTGAAACAATTGGGAAATTCAGTGAGAAAACTTCACAAAAGTTACACAAAACTGTGGACCACATAGTGATGAGGTAGGAGGCGGGGGAGAATGTCACTCACAGTGTGAACTCTGTTGAAGAACCTAGGCTTCCTCGGTCTGTACTTGTCACTCCACACAAAACTTTGCTGCTCCAAGTTGTACTCGACGGAGAACCTAACTTCGTCTCCTGCCATCCCTTCCTTCGCTCTCTGCACCAGCGCCCCGTCCCCATCAGTCTGCAACACGTAGAAACCAGGCTAAGCTTGAAGAAAGTGTACAGCTCCCAAGAGCAGAGTATTGTTAGTCTCAGTTCTTAGTCTGTATTTAGTGAGATAAACTATTCAATGCTGTACTAGGAGCTGGTTCTGTACTATACAGTAGAGTGTGGTACATAGAAATATTGTAGAAACTTTTCAAAGCACAACAAACTATAATTAATGGATCTATTAAACATACCAAAATTATAAAAAAAAGAAAACAAAGTGATTCTGCTGAAAAATGGAAAATATTGTAGAGTAAAGACTTGCTCACACTACACAGAAAAGTTAGCTGTTAAAAATAATCATGGCTAGTAGCAAGCGAAACGAGAGGGAAAAACTCATCCAATCAACACTCAGCAACAGCTAATGAAATAAATTAGCAACTAAAGCATTTAGACATGTCAAACACTGAGGCCTAAAATCATATAACCATAATGTAATAGGAGTAACAGTAGTGCACTTGTAGCTGTAGCGTGAACAGGGCATTAGACAGTCACTAGTTGCTAGCCTACCTGAACCTTCCCTGTATTCCGTAGAGATAGCCTTTGCATCTCCAGACGCTTCATGTCCTCTTCAGGGTTATAAATCAACAGCCCCTCCTCTACCTCTGAAAGAGTGAGGAGCTTAGGTGAACATCTTCCCTCGTCATATTCATCTTCCACGTCTTCAGCTTCTCCATCTTCCGGCTCTTCGGGTGAAGGTTCTTCCTTCTCACTGAGTATGTGATACAGTATATATTATACTTACTATGTATACTATATATACTCACTATATATACTGTATACTACTTACTATGTATACTGTATACTATTCACTATGTATACTGTATATATACTCACTATGTATACTGTATACTACTCACTATGTATACTGTATACTACTTACTATGTATACTATATACTACTCACTATGTATACTGTATACTACTCACTATGTATACTGTATACTACTCACTATGTATACTGTATATCTACTCACTATGTATACTGTATACTACTCACTATGTATACTATATACTACTCACTATGTATACTGTATACTACTTACTATATATACTGTATACTACTCACTATGTATACTGTATACTACTCACTATGTATACTATATACTACTCACTATGTATACTGTATACTACTTACTATATATACTGTATACTACTCACTATGTATACTGTATACTACTCACTATATATACTGTATACTACTCACTATGTATACTGTATACTACTCACTATGTATACTGTATACCCAAATTGGGGAAGAACAAAACCTATACTACAGACTACTAGTAAAGAAGGCAACTTCCCTAAGCACTAGGAAAACCTGTAAACCTGATGGTATGACAACTCGCTTACCCGGCCAACTCTGCTGAAGTTGAGGGTTTACTATCTGCCAGTTGACTAGTAGAGGGACCACTCGGAGCGGGCGGTTCCTTAAATTCCTGAGACTCCTCAACCTTAATCTTTGGAGAGTCTACGGACTCTAAGGCTTGCTGAGAGAATTAGTAAAACAATGTAGTTAATACTAGGACAGTGGAATGTACTCTCGTTTAGATAAACCTGTGTAGAGCAGGGCTTTCCCCAGAGCAAGCTGGAGAGGATATGCATGTGAATGTAACCCCTTATACAATACTATAGTCCAATATGCATAATACATGCAGCAAAAGCCACAATAGAAATTATAAGATCTACACTTAAGAATATATTAGGAAACTTTTTCTGAGATTTTGGTTGACACAACAAATAGCCTAATATCAGTAAAGAATTTTTTAATGAGGAAACAGTTGTTTGAACAGCTCAAAAAGATGAAATTAAAGAAAAATGCTTTTAGCTCTGAAATATTATAAGTGAATTCATATTTAAAAAATAAATGTCTTTTAGCTAAGAATATTCAATGCCTGTATTTAAGAGGCAAAAATTATACAATGAAAGACATTCAAAGAATGAATTTACTGAAATAAAGAGAAGATCTGTACCTCCTGTCTCAGCTTGGCGAGTCGTTTCTTCAGAATAAACTGGTGCTGCTCTTTTAGTCTGGTGAATGCCATGTGAGCCTTCAGCTGCTGCAACAGTGACTCCCAGTAGCCGACATCTCCTTCTCCACCTGGTAGTAGATATACAAACACACTGTAGAGGTAAATGTAACCTCAACATCTCCCTCTCCACCTGGTGGTACATATACCAACATACTATACAAGTTTGACCAATTCAGAGCAGATCAGCTTTAAAAACCAAAGTAAATTACTGCTATACACAACTTAAAAACAATATATATAAAAAAAGTTTAGAAAAAATAAAGATTATATCTTTGTAAAATGCAGCTTCAATTACATTTTCAAACCATTTGCAATCCCATTATGAATTACGAAACTAATAACATAATCAAATAAACAAATAAGCAATTTTAGAAGATCACAGAACAGTTACTAGTAATATATTATAAGATATATTGAAATTATTTGCGAATTTATTTATTGTTTTGGAAAATATTCTTATGCGTAATGATTAACGAATTGTACCTTTCAATTTCTTCTTCACCTGGTCCTCCAGTAAGGAGAGCTGTTTCAGAGTCTTTCCTTTGAATATGGATTCAACGTCTGAGCTAACAGCAGTGTGAATTCCTTCCCTTCTGTCTCTCACTTCTGTAGAGCAGCAATAGGCAAACACCAAAGTAAAAAGGAGGCAAACCAGGCTATAATACATCACAAATGAGGAGAAAACTCTTTAATAAATTTAAATAAATTCAAGGAGTTATTTTTTCACAGTCATAAAAACATTATGGAATATACGAACCATAAGCAGACGACCCGGGATGCAGACGTCTGGCCTGTGACAACTGATCTTCCGTAACCGTGGTGATATCTCTCCAGTAGTCCTGGTTCTTCCCTTTCTCAAGTTCTAAGTACACCTTGATATCTTCTAACAAATCTTCTAAGTCTATCACAGAGAGACCCTGGAAGCAAAGAAGAGATCAAAGATATTACAAATGAGTTCTAAACACTAATTGCTTTCTAAACAACTATATATGTATAAGTAATTGGTTAAAAATTTTAAAATGTAGAGCATAATTTTCATTTTACATATGCAACAAGCAAAAGGAACTATTAATTAACTGGCAACTAGCAAAAATAACAGGCAATTATAATTATCAAGTCATTAAATGTTTTGATATTAAGAATAAAACACAATGCAAACAATTATTCACGCTTACTGAATATTTAAAAAAATATCGTCTGTAACAAAACAACAATGAAGAAACTCTATTGGAACAATATAGTTATACAAATGGATTTATATATATTTTATCATTCCGGTAGTGTGAGTGGATGTTGTTTATTGACCTCTAGATATGTGTAGGGTTCATGCATTTCTACAGACATGTCATCATCCTCTGCATTGATGTACTTGGCTAAGAGATCAATGGGCTTAGCTCTACCATCCTCAATACGGATGCGAGATCTCTCCTTTGCTTGGTCCAGATGGAACTGGCAAGAGAGAACGAGAGAATAACTAAACCAGGAGTCACATACAAAGACACACTAACATATATATACAGATATACCCTCACTGTACCCTCCTATATTACACTAATATACATACATATATATCTACACTATGTACCCCTAGAATAGTCTATCAGATATACATATACCCCTATACTTTACCCTCTCTAATACATTAACAAACGCACTGATATATCCCTGCCGTATCCCCTCGGCAGACACCAGCATATACACATATACCTTATCAAACACCCTCTCTATATCCTTCCCTGTCAACACATTACAGTACAGTTTTACTATAAAAAGTATCTCACCGTATCTTCTTGTTTTTCCCAAGCAGAATAATAGTCAGATTCCTTTTCTCTCTGTTCCATTTCTCTCTCTTTCTCTCTCGCTTCCCTCTCCATCTCCCGCTCATGCTGTCTCCTCTTCACCTTCTCCAGCTCTCTCTAGAATATATATTTATATGAATAATATCTAGAGAAAACAACTTTCAAACTTGTTAATAGTTGGAAATTCTGTAAAAGCCCAATGCTTAAGACTCAGGTGGGCTACGAACTTCCCACAAACCATGTTGGCACTATGGCCTAAATTCTATAAAATTAAAATAAAGAAGAAAATTTGAACACATTTTCTAGTCTGAGAAATGACTTTGGTGTACCAGCCAGAGGATCTGAGGGTATAAGGAGTTGTCCCCACACACTGCTGTACCAACCCACAACCATGTGGTTATGGCGTATTAATATGACTGGCAATGATTGGAGTGGCAATCTTAATTAAAACAAAATACTTATACAATACTTTACCTCTAGAGTCTGATTTAAAACCTAATTCTGACATATAAGAAAGGATACACTAACTCACGCAATAAACAAAGGTTGGTGGCATAGTGGTGGATACTTATTACAACTCAACGTATAAAACTAAAATACAAATTGAGCAGTTAAGTCATGTCGAGTTGAAATTCTTAGGTGATGTCAAAAAAAGTGAACAATTCTTTTCATGCTGAAACACTCATCAAAAAGTTTTAAATTTTGTCAGAATATCAAAATAAAGACTAAAACTCTGCTGCTTTACACTGTATATCCCAGGAAAAACTCACCCTGCTTTCCCCCATTGTAGCTTTGCTGTGTTTTTCGGCATCCTCTAAGGATTTACCCTCTCTCTTCAGTTTAGCTTTCCATACAAACGTTGCAGTAAGGTTGTGATCTCCAAACGGGTTGTCCTCATTGGTGTATTGCTGAAAGCAATGTTTTACTCAGCGTACATGAAATATGTATATGTTTTACTATAAAACATGCTGTTTCGATAGAATATATTACACGGCAGAGCACCTTGTAAGTGTGTGTAGTGTGTACACCTACACCATATTTACCATCTACACTGTCACAAATGAACTCATGTAGAAATATTCCTACTTCAAATACTCCAAAACAAATTCAATTTAATGTTGATAGCTTCAGTTTCAATAATTATAATTCCGCTGAACTAAAAAACTCACTAAAGTTTCTTTATCCCAACCCATCTCAGATTTACGCTTCCGTTCTTTCAACTCCTTTTTGGCCAATCGGCGAGCTCGTTTCTCCTCAGGAGTTTCGTATGCTTTCATCATTTCCTTTTGCCTCCTACAACGTTGACAGAACTACAGTATACTATTGAGCATACTTCACACCTGTGTATAGTATAGGTGTAAGTATATTAGACACACACCTGTATATAATATAAGTGTAAGTATAGTAAACACACACCTGTATATAATATAAGTGTAAGTATAGTAGACACACACCTGTATATAAGTGTAAGTATAGTAAACACACACCTGTATATAATATAAGTGTAAGTATAGTAAACACACACCTGTATATAATATAAGTGTAAGTATATTAGACACACACCTGTATATAATATAAGTGTAAGTATAGTAAACACACACCTGTATATAATATAAGTGTAAGTATAGTAGACACACACCTGTATATAAGTGTAAGTATAGTAAACACACACCTGTATATAATATAAGTGTAAGTATAGTAAACACACACCTGTATATAATATAAGTGTAAGTATAGTAAACACACACCTGTATATAATATAAGTGTAAGTATAGTAAACACACACCTGTATATAATATAAGTGTAAGTATATTAGACACACACCTGTATATAATATAAGTGTAAGTATAGTAAACACACACCTGTATATAAGTGTAAGTATAGTAAACACACACCTGTATATAAGTGTAAGTATAGTAAACACACACACCTGTGCTCTTCCTTCATTATCTCCACGTCCATAGTCCGCCTCTCATCGTAGTCTGCCGAAGGAGAACGTGACTGTCGCTGTCTCTTCCTGCTCTTCCCTTTCCTTCAAACATAACAAGATGGAATATTATCCAGTTTACAAAATAGAAAACAACTCCCTGTTGATTATTTGTTGTTGAAGATTACCATCTACTGTTCAATGTACTAAAACTTGCATACATTTGCTTTAATAGATGAGCTATAAAAAATAAATCTAATACAATTAATGCTAGAAAATTTTGCTTTTTCACAAAAAAATTTCTTAAAAAAACTTCTTTTCTGAAATTAAAACTGGTTCTGTGGAAGTAGGCAGACTGATGTTTACCATTCCAAGTTTTTAAAATAATTATTATATGACTGTTTGCAATTTGTGATTGAACAAAGTAAATAGCTACATTGATATAACAAGCAAGCAACACTTGTCGAGAATCGAGGAAATTTGTATCAAGTTTCTAAAAGTATTTTCCTGTTGAAAGATATGAGAGTTGTCTCCCTTTTAATTCAAATAAAACCAATCAAATTATATTGTGTGGATTGAATAAATATGTCTAACACTGATCTCAAATGATGATAATAAACTTTATGAAAGACAGGTTGAGTAAAACTAACCCAATAAACACAAAATACTGTTGTTATCTCCCCTGATAGAGCTGAACTAGTAGCACATAGGGCTGACTAGAGTATTGAGTAGATATACTAGTACATATATAATATAAGGAACAGGTGATATCACTAATCACATGATATGAGGACTTGGTATTCTACATCTGGATTTCAAGGAACACGAGCTAAACTGATTCAAGCAAATGTTGCAAGAAAGAGGATGATTGATTACATATCCAACCATACTATCTTGTGCCTAGGACCCTACCTTGGCCACATGAGCCGCATACATAGTTGGGGGGGGGGCAACTTCATGCTATCAGTTTAACTACAATACAGTGAGGCCAGGCTTCTATTGCTTATGTTCAGGTAGACAACTCCTAAAAGCTCAGCATGCACTTGTGAGTTACAGAATACAGTATATGGAGTTGGTCAGCTAACCCAGTTAGTGATTAAACGTGTCAACTTTTCAGTTGTGTATTAGATATGTCAGCACCTCAGTCGTGTATTAGATGTGCCAAGAACTTTACTAGTCCCTTAATTGAAATAAAACCACTAGGAATTGATGAGTACACACATTTGTAGTTACTTATAGTACTTGCATAGCAAAACTTGGGTCAACATACATTAGGATGTCCATTATATGATAGTACACTACATTACACCCTGACTTTGATATACTGTGATGTATAGTATGTCTTTAGCTAGTCTAATGTGCAATTCGTTTTTGAGTTAAGAATGTGTTTATTCCTTCAGTTGTACGTAGTAAGAGTGGAAACACATTATGCTGCCTAAGGCCAGCTTTGTTAAGCAAACACAAAGCAAAGCAACTTTCAATAATAAAACTCAACAAAGAAAGGTTGCACACAAAACTATATATATATAATTGCATGGCCATTGTGTTTAGCATGATATTTTATTGGGACAATGTGGGATGAATTTTGAGTAAGCTGAGATGGACATTGATTAGCATAAGAAAGTAGAAAATGCATAAATACTACAGCAAAAGCAAACAGGTCCTAAGACTAGTATAATCAATAAGACTGCATAACAAGGGACTTGTATTTGCAACTCAAGTCCTGATTTCTGCTTATAATAAATAATATAATTCAAACAAGAAATAAAATCGAGCAGCAATTATTAAAATATTCACTAGAGATTGGGGTTTGTGCAAGATCAATCTTTTCTGTTCTTGGCCGCTGCCATATGTTTGTGGTTGTTAAAACTAAGCCACCACAGAAGCTCCTACAGGTGTAGGTCAATAGAATTTGTTGTAAAATTAAAGGAAGGTGTTTTGACATCTTAGTGTCAGCGGTAATGTTGCCTGCCATGCAGCAGAAAACTGAGTAGAGGCAATGCTGAGAAAGAGGGAATTATTAATGTGGAGTTTGTTGAAAGTAGTTGCGAGTTCATGATTAAATATTAAATAATAGTATTAATTGCTGCTACTTCTAATAGGTTTATCTGCGTAAGAAACAAAAATTGATAGATCCGAATTTCGTTTGTTAGATCAAACATAAAGGAAAAGTGCAACGGTTGCTATAAAAATATTCACTATAACCCCTGAAATGGAGCATTCAATTCATTTTAACGACCATGACGTGATAGTAGTATAGGCCACGCCTCCCACACCGAGCCTATTAGGCGCTGTGATTGGACCGTATCGTGTAGGTTTATTATTTTAATGAACGCTGCAGCTCACACAGGCTACACTAAAACTACGTGAGCCTGTTTACGGTTTAGTTAATAAACACGATAACAATATGCATCATCTCAACGCGTATTGTCTGTTAGCAGAACGTCAGGTATACATTTTCGAAATTCACTTGATGACACATGAATACTTTTAATCTACATGATGTTATCTTGAAATGCTAACGTTTGGTTCAACAATTGAAATTCAAATTGCCGTTGGTCTTGGACGTAGCATTACTTTTACTCATCAACTTCAAGTAACACTAACTCAGTTACTGTCAGTAACTGTAATCATTTACTGTTTTACTGATGAGTTATGACCATACATTTTTCCTTTATCCAGACAATGACATGTATTTTTTATTCTATTTTGCTCATTTTTTAAAAATCATTATAGATATCTACATACTGATACTCACACTCATAGTGATAGTCATTATGATCATTTATGATTAAATTTACGTTTATCGTCTACGATTGAGTGGTTTACAATTTGAATTACGGTTACTGTTAGTGTTACTGTCACTGATTACATCTACTATAAATGTAAGTTTTTACTATTACTATTAGTCTAACTATTAGTATTAATAATACTAATAGTAGTAGTAATACTAATAGTATTAGTAATGCTATTACTATTACTATTAGTATTAGTATTAATACTAAATCTAATAGTATTACTATTACTATTAGTAATACTAATAGTGAATCACTATTAGTAATACTAATAGTGAATCACTGTTAGTATTATTATCACTATTACTATTAATATTACTATTACTAGTATTAGTCTATTACTAAGCAATTAGTCAAAGAAATTGAAAGGTATTGAATATAATCAATATTATTAATATTAAATTTAGTAAGTTGAACTAAATTCAGTTTTACTTTCAGAATCAGTTTCAGTGAAATTACTCATTAGACGTACTCTTAGTTATTACATGATTACTGATTACTGTTGTATGATTAGTAGAAACTAGAACTAAATGTAGTACTAGAAGTTAGACTTAGTGTTAGACTTATTCTCAGTTTGTTATGTTGGTTTTGCTATTCTTTTACATCAAACTATTATGATTATCATAATGATTACCACTGATGATGTATCATTTTTAAACCAAGTATCAAGTTTAATAATAATTATTAAATAATATTATAATTATCATGCTCATTAAAGTTATTATTATTATCACTAGGGATTAGACTAACTCTAAGTAGTATGACACAAGTATAACTGATAGTAATACTATAAGATTACTACTAATACTTACAGTATGAGTATGAATATTAACACTTGATAAAGCAGTAATACTAAAAGTGATACTTTTAAAATTGTTGACTATAGTATTAATAATGATATTAATATTACACAACAGTTTAATGGTGATAGTCTAATAGTAATATAAAAACACAACTAGTCATAGTAGAATTAAATGTAGTACCAATAGTGATAGTATAAAATATAAGTATAATTTGTAAATTACTATTGTATTACTAACTATATCAGTATAGTTTGTATAATAAAATACGTTGATTACTATCGCTATAACTATAGGACCAAGTAGTAAGTTGAGTGTACATTTTGAATTTCACAATGTTATGGCTGAGTTTGGAGCTAAGTTTTCATACCGAGTTCATCAGCAGTTATTGAGCTTCTGGCAAGCTAAAGCTTCTAGTTTGTCAACTTGTCATTACTGGTTATTAACTTTAAAAAGCATAATTATATGGTTTAGGTCATTTAAATTGGAAATGATTTGTAAGAGGTTAATGCCATCAGCTCTAACCAAAATTCAGTTACACATACCTTAAATAATTAGGCTTGGCTTGTTATTAGAGTAGGAATACCACAGGTCATATCACATCATTATAACCGTATACACTAGTGACAGAGTCTAGGCTAATGTTTTCTATATAGTAGCCACTACATGATAAACATGCTGGCAGAGCATAGTACAACAGTGTAAACTTGAACTGCTAAACTTATCAAATAATGTAGGAGCTCAGCATGAATTGGAAATCTTTAATTAGGTTAATTGTCTTTAATTATTGAATGTACTAAGTGCAATCTGATGGATCCAAGTATGGGATTACTTAGTAGGTATATCATTGTGATATAGCTTGCTCAAAATGATGGTAAATTTGTAGAAGTATCGGTTGGTGTTGATACCCCAATTTTCATACAATAAATTACTAGCAGGTAGAGATATGTCATGACTTAAATTTCACACAAGTAAAATTATAAGTTAAAGTAGCGTGTGTTTTTGTTTTTAGGGTGGTAGTTTGTGACCAAGGTATATACAACTGAACTGAGCGGAAAGAAAAAGATGAGTAAAAATAAACTTAAACTGTGTATAAAGATACTATTGTGTATGTTACTAGCAGATGGAGTATTCCTCCTGTATAAGTATAATGAACTGCGACAGACTTCAGGAGCATCAGTCGCTGCATTCAAACCATCACATGTATTGAACAGTTTGCAATTTGGCAGCAGGAGAGATATCTTTAAAAAGTATAGAAATAAGGATAGAAATCTTTCTCTCAAACAAGTTAATGCAATACTAAACTTCAAAGATCTTGCAAAGGCAAGATCCAAATATACTAAGGAAGGAAACGAGTCTGTCCGGTCGGTTCTACTCCTAAAAACTCACAAGACTGGCAGTAGCACAATACAAAACATACTGCTTAGATATGCAATACTTCGAAATCTCACAATAGCACTACCAGCTTTCAAGGCTTCATTCTTTTGGCCGTTACCATTTGATGCTGAGGAGTTTGTGACTAAACAGAAAGGTATAACTAAATATGACTTCTTGGTTCACCATTCCAAGTTCCATGAGGCTGAAATGAAAATCATTATGAAACCAGAAGCTAAGTTTATTACTATACTGCGAGACCCAGTGTCATTGTTCAAATCAGCATTTGCATATTACAACATGCACAGCATACGTTGTTTCAACACAAGCATTGAGAACATTATGTACAGCCCCTATATAGACAGCATCCAGGCAACTGGTAGGTGCAGCAGCGGGCTCCCTGTAAGTAATCTACAGGCATTTGACCTTGGACTATCTATGGAAAAGATGGATACAGCAAATGTTGACAATCTCATTCAACAACTTGACAGAGTTATGAATATTGTAATTATAACCGAATATTTTGATGAATCTCTCATATTACTACGCAAGAAATTTAACTGGGAGTTGGCAGACATTGTATATTTTAAGCAGAATGCTCAAAATGGTCACTCAACAAGAAAAGCAAATCATCCTCGAAAAATCAATAACTTTATTGCAAGATTAAATGGTGCTGATATCCGAATATATAAACACTTCAAACAGAAGTTTTTAAATGAGCTTGACGAAACGTTTACTAAAGACGAGCTCCAGTCAGAACTTAGTGCATTGCACAAACTCCAAGGAAACTACCTAGACCAATGTGTGGAAACCCTCGCCATAGCCAATTCTTCATCTTTCAATCATTTGGCTCAAAATCAAATATACTTTAGACCCTACGGCAGCAATACTCTTGGATATGTGCTGAGAAATTCAGCTAAAAGTGACATCAACTGTAGACTAATGGCTTTGCCCGAGCTCTCAATCACGTACTTCCTTAAGGGGGTTGCAGCTCATCCTGTTTCATTCCCAGAACGGAAATCACCAAACTTTTAAACTATGTAAGAGTTTATTAATATAAACTATATGCAACCTATGTGGATTTTCTGCTAAACTACAATCTTTTTTCATTCACCGAGTAATTTATATATAATATTAGTTTCTATGGTGATGTTGTGCTCAATTTTAATCTTTTAAATTCACTTTTAACATTGTTGTCAATCTCAAGAGCAAAGCTTGCATTTTAAGTTTGGACTTATTTTTGTTCCGATATTTAGATTTATATTTCATAAGCAGCAAGCTTAATTTTTAAAACTTATCAAACTTTGAAGCTTCAATTAGTATTGTATAGTATAGTATATCTGCTTAAAGTGTATCTGTTATATAGCTGTAGTGGTATAGGAAGCTGTTCATGTTCAAACATAGTATTATGGTGTTTGTCACTCGTCCACTGCATCTTGAAGTTTGCATAATACTTATTTCATCATTCAATAAATCACCCTATTTTCACTGCTATAACATAAAACAACCATATACTTCAATTATGTGTAGGACATTTCAGATTATTAAACAAAATATTAAAACCAAGTTGAGATGATTCTTGAATGGTAAAACCATTTTAGCAATAAAGCTTATCATTTATCCCTCACATTGGCTGATGGGGAAGCCATACTGGCATACTTGTTTAACTGAATCATATTGAAGGGTAATCTACTCACTTGTGTCTCTTCTCTCTAGAACCATCATTTGATGAGTCAGAATCTGAGTATCTACAAACACACCAATAAACATGCAGTTCACTTAGATTTGACCACTCTGGATACCAGTATATATTTTACTGTACTACTAAGCTGCAGATGAAACTTCAACTGAAATCCGATTTATTTTACAAGGCAGTTCATTATTTCAACAAATTATCAATACAAAATCTCTACACACTGGTGTATTATAGCATTGTTGATATACAAGCTGTAACAGAAAATAACTTTCAGATAATAGGCTAGTGCTTTATGTACGTACTGTTAGTCACTCTCAATGACTCAATCTAGTAACAGGTTCTACACTGAATAAAGCTTATTGACATAATACTACATAACTATGCTTGCAACGTTTGTATAAATTAGAAAGACAACTTGACATGCAGGTTATAGATTTTTAATAGATTTCAGATGCATTCCATGTTTATTATACACACATCCAAGATAAGCCAATGACTTTTACAGCTATTTTTTTCGCTCTGTTATATAAATGAGCAGGGAAGTCATCAAATAATATTTCCAGCCAAGTTACAACCCTAAAATACAGACATGAGCTACAGTGTTGTAACAACTACACAGTAGAATGTGTAAGCCAGCTAACCTGTGTTTAGTCATGTGTTTGGACTTTTTCTTCTCAGAGGAACTACAATGTTACAAAGTAATAATATAGGGAAACAGTTTACTTCCAATTGGTTGGTAACCGTATATGTTATTTTGTAAACATTTATCAACATCTTAGGACGTTAGGAAATGAAACAAATTAACAGCAAGCAATTTCTGCAGCCTTGAACATGCTTAGCCAGAAACCAGTAAAAATATCAGAAGGCCATGAGTTCAAGTATTGTAACACAATATGTGGCTTTTGGTTATGAAAAACATCATGATCTGGCAGCTGTAACAAATTCAAATCTCACCAAGATTGACAACCATCACTCCACAGCAAAAAAATAAACGTGACAGTATTAAATTCTTTATCAAAATAAAAAAGGGTGGCTTTAGTCTTGTTAGTTGCCACTATGCCCAATGACTTTGGAACATGAGTGATTAGCATTTATGCTGTGCTTCTCACGGCCATCATTACTATTATATGTGACCTGGCACCACAAAACAAGGGATGTATATAAAATGTTGAAAACCTAGTTATTACTGTGGAGTGATAGAGCAGACTTTTTCGAACATTTTGCACTTTATTTGAAGTCTCTAGCATAAATAGAACTCGAGATATTAGTATTTAAAAACTTTAACGTTTTTAGAATTTCTAAATTACTGTTTCGAGAAAATCGCATTTAAAGTTGGCAACTCTAGAATAATTTGAGAATTATTTGTTTACAATTTACAAGCCTTAGCAACGGGTCTTTGTATAATAGGAATAGTGACAAATTTGGTATCAAAATAATTGTGAAAGTTTGGGCTTTCTGTTAAACTAAATTTCATGCTGCCTCAACATAAAATTAGGTCAAATATGGTCGCCAAACCTTTTGTCTAACTTATTTGTCAATTTGCTTTTTACTTTGTTTAATGATTGAAAAGTTTAACAATTCCAGCAAAGAAGAGGATGTTTCAGCAAGTTTGTGTGTTGAGATATTTAAATTAGGCATCCAAGTCAGCAGGAAGTCATATAAAACAAAATGGCAGCTGCTTCCTGTTATACGTTGAATATCTTCCTCTCCTCTAATATATTGTGTAATATGTCAAACTGCAGCTATTGAGCTGTGCTGTTCCATAGTTATTGCTTAATGAGTAGAACACTTATGAGAAAATTATTTGACTATTATGAGATCATTCGAGATTCATTCATAAATATCTTTATAATCTCTAACGGCAACTAAATTTAGCAATTGATTTGGCTGAGGTGTTGAAAATATAAACATAAAATCAGCTATTAGAACTTTTGAGTTTTATTAGGCATTAATATTCACATTTAAAAAATCAAATACATTATTTTAAAAAACTAATTAAATGCAGTAAAAAATCCAGCCTGAATACAACCATTATGCTTGAATTAACTCTAATCAAGAAAAGAAAATTAGGTAGCTTCTACGGTTTTTGCAAAAAAGGCACTTTTCATCTTTCTACGTCCTTGGTCTCCATAATATGAGTTTACGGAGTATGGACACATAACATCATGTATGTGGCAAAAGCTTCATCACTATCATCAGCTGATTTTCTAGCAATTATAGATGCTGCTACTTGACATCCATCCTGCCAATCTACTCATCTATTGTCTATTCCAGAGCTGCAAGTACAATGTTGACTTCTTTAAATAACAAAAGAAAACGGTAGCTTGATTAGAAATTATACGCAGAACTTTATATTATAAAAATTTAGTTGGTTAAACACTCTTGTGGTATTATTGTGGCAGCAGTTAATTGTCATCCTGCATTTTATCAACATTTAAATTTATTGAATTAAACAGAACAATTTAAATTAAAAAATTGTTGAAAATTTTCAAGCACATCATTAAAAGACTGCAAACCTTTTTTATGAATGAAATAAGCAGAAGCCATAACTTTGCAAGCCAAAATTCTACATTAGAAGTGTTAGATTGATAGGTAATAGAGTTGTGTAGGTATAAGTCTTCACTCTAATGCTCTCATAAGTCCACTTTCTAAAATGTACAGAATATCGGATTATTCTATATTAACATAGTATTATCAGTAAAATTACACATTATGCACTTGAATATCTAGCATATCTGCAATTGGCAATTTTGAAGCAATGTCTTTCGATAACTATTAACCACTCAGGCATTTAATCGAGTAAAAAAGCTAGCTAAGTGCAACTGAATATATTTAAGACATTTACTATAAAAATCAATTTGAATTCAATAAATTACTTTAAAATATGAATAAATGTTTGCTCATCCTTTATAATCAAATAAAAAAGTTTAGAGTATTTATGCATTCAGTTAGTGTTACTACTCACTAAATAAGACTAAAAGTAACTTACTGAAGAACTAAGTCAGTCAACTATAGAATCACCATGAACTCGCATTAATATTTCATCATTATACTCATTTACATTTAATCACATTTACCATTTCAATTTGGTTAGAGGTGATGCTTTTATCAATATAAATAGGATTATCAATTGAGTTTTGACAGCAACTGTGAGCGTGCATAATGTGATAAAGATTTTATCATTATATTTTAAATCAAACTTTGAGCTAATTTAAAAATCACAAAAGGAAATGGTAGTTTGACTAGTAGGCCTAATGTTAATAATAATACTAATAGTAATCAGTAACTGTATTGACAAAATCTAAGACAGAGGCTAAAACTAAAAGTTACTAAGAGTAACTCCAATGTGAATGTAAATTTAAATATCAACTATAGAATAAATCAACAAATATAATATTATCAGTATGAGTATCAAGTGCTTACACTAATCTAGTGGTCTAACGTGATTGCATCTTCAAGTAAGTCAAGCAACTATAAGTAAGGCGAAACTCAGAGTCAGACTCAAATAGTGAATTTAATTATTAATCATTACTTAATCTTATACTATTACTATTAGTATTAATATTAATGAGCTACATTTGGTTTTACTGCCAAATACCAGTATCAGTAAATTATGAATGATATTCATTATGATTATCATTATGAGTAACCGTACCTCAAACTGTGAGTCATTTAAATAGTTACTAGTAATAGTATAGAATCGACATACTCCTAGTCCTAGTCATAGTGATAGTATCAGTATGAATATTAATAAATTGATAACTACAAATAATCCTGGCAACAATTCTAAGTTAGTAGCGTAAATGATGGTTTTGAGTATAATTACCTGTATTGTTGTGATTTTCAAGCTTGAACGCTAAAGATAAAGATTAAGTTTAGCATTTATCACCAAAGGGCAAAACAGCTCAGTAACTTAAAAGCTAACTTTGGATGGAACACGATGAAAAACTAAAACTAGCCTTAGATTTTAAATACGATGCTTCTGACAATGCGAAGAAAGAGGTGCAAGCTAAATTCATTTGATAAAAAATAAATTTGCAAGATCTCACGCTATGAAAATGACTAAAATTGTCTTCTTTCTTTGTTTGATAACTTCCCAATTTTTTCATCATTTAAAAAATTGAACGCCTTAGTTACCAACTTTAAGTGCAATTTTAGAGCTGAAGGAATCATCAAATGCTTACAAAAGTATGATTTTTGAAATCCTTGGATTTTTTTGTATTAGAAAAGTTCAAAACCTAAAAACTGGAAATTAATATCAAATTTAAGTATTTCCAAATTAAACCTTCATTTACTACACTTTATAAACGCCGCCACATCCCCGGTTTTGTCGCGACTGGTCACATATATAGATTATATAGATGTGGAGCAAGGATATAATTTTTGAATTACAGTATTTCTTGAAATTTTGTTTAATATAAGAAATTGTCTACTCAGTAAACAAAACAATGTAAAATAAATATTATAAGCTCAAGCTAAATAAAATTCTACATTTTTGAACCCAGCAGGAGATAAAAAGCACATCTTCTGCAGTTATCTTCCCTTTACATGCTTAAAAACATCTTATTACAGAATTTCAGTATTTTATACAATAGGGAACATACTATATCATAAACTAATACATAATATTATAATATAATTGTCAGCAATAAGAGTATAACATATTTTTATTATATAAAGTTTTGATATTTCTAAAAATTATTATTACAACGTCAAATATTCTTTTTTGGTTGTTTAATCAACACACAAAAACATTTTCACGCTTTAGTGAGTAATGAATCATCTTCCAATTTCAATAGTTTTATTTTTAATGAATGAAATCCTATAGCAAAATTAGATTTTATGGAGTAATAACATTCAAAGTGATCAATTCTAGTGTAGTGAGAAGACAACTCCAAGAAAGAATTTCATAAATCTGATATCTTAATACTTGCTTATCTGACATACCTAACAGTAAAATCAGATAATGTGATGTAATATTGAGCAACGATTACAAAAAAAAAACAATGTATTTAGAAGTAAAATATTGTTTCTGGTATCTTACATTTTTAAAATAGAAACTTCACAAACATACCGATGCTTGTTGAAGTCGTCCCGTGATTTGTTAGGAGATCGAGATCTTTCCCTTGATCTAAAAATAGCACAGAATTGAAAACAACTGTTCCTAGACGATAAACACATCATGCTCAGTGGAGAAACCTTAACAGTGTTGACAATGAGTAACATTAAAAAAGTAAGTTTGACGAAAGTGGTGATTTGTAGTGCAAGAAATTACATAGAAAACTTATTAAAAATTATCTAAAAAAAAATTAGGCGTGTTTGTGCGTGTGTGGCCATATGATGCAAGTCTGTAGAATGATTTATAGCATAGCAAATTAACTGAGCAATATTAATAACTTGAGGTAAGCTCCCTGGTAACAATATTGAGTGTTTGTTTGATAGTGATGATTTTCCTATTTTCTTCAGTTTCAGTCACATAAACTCTGGCAATTACAACTCGACAGTCACTGTCAAGTTTCAACATATTATTTTTATTGCAAGTCAATAATACTTTAAAATACAAATGGAGTTATCAATACAAATACGTACAATATGTACAAATATTAATTATTTCAGGCCTACTATTACTATTCTGGAATAAAAATTTACTAATAATTTAAAATTATTAAAATACAGAAGACTTGGTGGAAACATAAAAGATAAATATAATAAAATGAAAACAATTTATCAAGTTAATGTAACTCCAAAATAAATTTTTCTGATATAGACATAAATATAACAAATAATCTAAAGATTCCTAGAGAGTAAGTGCTGAGAGTTAGTTTATGAGACTGGGTGTAAGATCATGAAGTTGAACTCAAGCATGTAAATACCAGTGTTTGTATTACTGTTTAATAGTGATTATGTTTTAATGTCTATATCAACCTTAATTTGTTTTGTACTTCTTGCAGTCAAAATGAAAATGACAATGTTAGGATATTTATCGTGAGATATAACACTAATACTAATAGTAATAGGAAAAGTGGAAAATAATTATCACTAATGCTTTTAAGTGGCTAAATCTTAAAAAAGTGAATTTACATTAACATTGATTATGTCTTGCACGAATATCTTTAGATTTGCTTGTATAATCACAAATATATAAGTATAACTTGTATAAGTATCAATTATTAAATAAATTTAATAGTATTACTACTAGTACTAGCTCTACTTTTAATTAATAACTAAGTTATTACAAAAAAATTTTCGAAACCTGAACAGTGACACTAATTTTGAGTTTGAAAGACCAAGTCTAACACCAACAGTATGAGTAAGTCAAAGTGTAATGTACCAGTACAGACTGTAACACTTGCAGTTAGTGTTACTGTTCGTGCTACACTTTATTGTTGACAAGCCTTAACAAGTAGCTTAACTTTAAGTAATACTTATACTGATTAACATTTAACAAGATGAAGATCAAGATAATAATCAATATCATTATCACAATGATTATATTTAATTAATTATTTATCCCATCAAATTATCACATAATTATATTTATTACTTATGAGCATCAATTTGGATTGAATTTAATATCAAAATTGTATTACTGTTTCTATTACTTATAATTAGTACTTATAGTTATAAGTATTTCCAATTGCAAAAGCACAACAAGCCGAACAAGTAAAACTAAAAGTGAAACTGAAAGAGAAATCTTCTAGTTTAAAATTATATTTCGCCTAACTCTAAGCCTCACAGTGAACGAGAGTGACGCCTATCCTTATGTTTGCCCATCTTAGAATGTTCTTCTTTTTCTTTAAATATAAAACTTGAACGTTAACATCAACCAAATACGGTGATGTATTGGCAAAGAATAAAATAAAAGTCGACACAAATTGAAATTAGAGTGTTTGTAAGAAAGGGGACATATTTAATAGCTCCGGAGTGACGGAAACTAGCTTTCTAATTGCTTCAATGCCTAAATCATAGCCCAAAAAGTCAAACATCATGATAGTTTCGGTTCGTTGCTGTTTACTCATCAAACCACTAACTTTTCAATGTATAGGCTCAGATCTTGAGATTTAACCGCGGTATTCCGAAGGTTATTCAAATCAATGACACTCTGGTGTACGGACTCGAAAACAATAATAATTCAATGTTAATAAGTACGAGATTCGTAATGTCGATGTGAAGTTGATGCATCACATTCAATACCACGATGGGAGTAAAAGAAATTTTTGCTGAAGCTCAGTTTAGCACTCATCTTCATGAAAAGCTTATGGGAAGTCTTTTTGACCTACACAACAATGTAAGTATCTGACTATCTCACTATCACTATGAGTATGAGTATCACTCAGTATGAGTATGACTGTATGAGTATGACTATCGCAGTCGCTAATGACTAATGAGTAATCAGTAATGCCACTTTGACTTATGAGTATGTAGTTGTACTACTAGTACTACTATAAGTATAACTAAGAGTAAGTGACTAACAGTAACTGTAACTCTAAGTTACTGTCTAAGACTAAGAGTAAGTCTAACAGCAACGCTGAGTAAGTCAAGGTGAAAGTATAATAGTTAATACCAACAGTAACTAGGTCTAGTGAGTAGTGACTAATTACAATAATTGAAAGTTAAGGATTAAGAATCAAGTTAAACTTAAACTTTAAAGTCTAAAGAATTAACAGTAAGTGTAACTGTAAGATTAAGCTTAATTTCAAGTGTAACACTAAGAGTAGCATTAACAGTAAGTCAAAGTGTAACACAAACTGACTCTCAGTTTCACATTCACTCTGAGTAACACTAACTTTCAGTGTAGTTCAAACTGAAATATATCCTTAAAGTTGATAAAAGTGAAAGAGATAATCACTAATGAGTCAATAAGTATTAGTATAACATTAACGTGAACCTAAAAATAAAGCTCAAGTTGAAACAAACTCATTATCTACTTATTTTCTTGTGCTTAATTACAACTGTACTTACAACTAATTCAACCCACCATTATGTAGTTATAAATTCAAGGCGCTAATAAGTATTGTATCAACATAGGCAACATTATTTGCTTTGAGTTGATTACATCTAAATAAAGCAGATTTTCCTTTTTCTACTAGTATCTAAATAGTTTAATTTACGAGTAAAGGTGACTCATACCAAAAGATTAAAAAAGTTAAAGAAATTTAGAATAATAAATGTCAAGTGTAAATGCAGTTTGCACAACATGATTGTAAGATACAGCTTTGCTCCCTATTCATTGTTGTTCAGTATTTCATTTCCTTTAGAAATTCATTTTAGGATGGTAAGGGAGATTTAAATGAGGATTTCATTCATTTCATGAAGTATGTTTTGGTGGAGAATAAGCCAGAGCCCACAGTTGAGAGGCTGGTGCGATTTATTGCCAAGACTATCGCTAAAGCTGGAAATGACAAACAAATGTTTGGCCTGTTCAAGGATACCATGGATTTCTTGCTCAAGGTAAGACTACTGTGACCGATGAAAATGACGGCACATTTTTTTTGTAAAGTAAATTCAATATTCTTTGAATAGGGCTTCTTGAAAAATAAAAACCTACTCAATATATTTTCTATCGGATCAGATCAGTTAACTAGATACTGATACTCCATGCTGCTAAGTGAGTTTGTGCTGTAAAGGTCATGACCTCACTACGGGTGCATAATATATCATAGTTATCATATATTCACTAATATACAGAACATTAAGTTGCACAATAAAATAGCTTTCAATGTGGAAAAGCGGTGTAAAAGTACGTGTGATATTGTTAGAACAAGTTTAGTTTTCTTAATTGTAGCACATCTTTATCAAGTTTTGTTTTCATGTTTTTAATATTGCATACAGTTGTGTGTGTCGGATTGCAGACGAGGGTTTTTAGAATTGTCTTTTTCTTTCACCTAACAGTCGCATGAAGCTAATCACAAAGCTATCCGGTATAGAGTGTGTCAGATTATTGCTCTTACTGTCGACTACATCGGGAACGGGGAGTTGGACAACGACTTGTGTGATGACATCATCAGGTGTATGCACGCTAGACTGAGTGACAAGATTCCCAGTGTGAGGGTGCACGCTATAACCGCCCTCTGTCGACTACAAGACCCCTCTGACAAACACTGCCCTATCATCAAAGGTATTTCAACATTAGCATTTAAGGAAGTTTTTCGTCAAAAATTGAGTTACGTAATGTATATTTAGATTCTTGTTTTGAAAGACCAGAGTTACTCAAGTACGTTTTGAGTGCAAACAAGTTGATTCCTGATATAATATTTGGTAATTCTGTGAAGATACCCACATTATCTGTTCATATGTTTTTACTGATATGCTGTTTAAAATGATGTTATGCAGCGTTAATTATCACTACATTCTATTATAATGCGTTGTAATGCATGATATTATATTATAAGGCGCTTCAGCTTATTATATTGTATAGTTTTATTATGTCTTTCATTTCCTAGTTTAGAACATGATCTCTCCTTGCAGCCTTCCTCTTCCTCATGAGCTCGGACCCCAACTGGCAAGTACGAGTGGAGTGTCTCAAGTGCATTGCCCCGACCAAACGCACGCTCCTCGGAATGATAGAGAGGACGAGAGACGTGAATGAGGTCATACGTAAAACGGCGTATACTGTGCTAGCGGAGAAGGTCTCGGTGAAAGCTCTCTCAATCTCTCAAAGACTCACACTTCTGGAGAACGGCCTTGCCGATAGATCAGGTAGTCTTATGAATATGTTCTAGAATTTCCCCAGGCTTGTTACCATTTTATATATTTTAGTACTAGGAAACTAGAACTAAAAAAATGTTGATTATATTTTACTTCATATTTGTTTGTTAGATGATCCAAAACATTTTAATGAAAGTTTTACACGTATACAATTTTTTTAGTAGAATTCATATCTAAAGAGTGGAGAGATGTATTAGAATGTTATCTACCATATTGTTATGTACGATATTGTAGTGTGAAATGCACAGCATAGCAAGTTCTATGGCATACATAGCTTCTAGCTGCATTCTATATTACAGCATACACTCTTTGTGTTACAACGTAGACTCTATATATTACAGCATATACTATATAAACTGCAGCATCTACTCTATATTATGACATCAGCTTTATAAATTGTGACATTTGCCCTTTCATATTATAGCATGTGCAGTATGTATTCTTTTTATGCTATACTCTTCACTTGACAGCGAACGTGCAGAAAGTCTGCGCTGACAAGCTGCTCCAGGCATGGCTGACTCACTATCAAGCCAATGTGCTCGACCTCTTAGGAGGATTGGACACTATGAGCAGTGGGGAGATCTGTGAGAGGTCAGTGAATCACATCATATCTAAGGTTTCTGTCGAGGAAATACTGGACGGATTCGACTTACTCGATGAAAAGTACGTAACGTTTTACTTACCCTAATAAGAGTTTCTCTGTTTCAAGGGCTGGAATTGA
Source organism: Bugula neritina (assembly GCA_964035545.1). Lineage (NCBI taxonomy): Eukaryota > Metazoa > Bryozoa > Gymnolaemata > Cheilostomatida > Bugulidae > Bugula > Bugula neritina. The sequence continues at coordinate 2,677,514 of OZ037765.1, read as the reverse complement.
ATGTTAGGAATCATTGTGAAAAAACATGAATGAAACTTGTAGCTAACTTTTTCTCTTATTTTTATTAGTTTTCATTGAGCGTGTTTTTACATCAGTTTTTCACGGAGTGTATTCTTATGTCCCTAGTTTTACTAACACTTCCTGCTTTGAACACCAATTTTATCTGTCCTTCAGCTAGTTTACCTGATTTGCACCTAATAGTTCACCTGATTTGCACCTAATAGTTCACCTGATAGTTCACCTAATAGTTCACCTGATAGTTCACCTGGTAGTTCACCTAATAACTAACTCTATTGCTCAACTATCTTCTCCCAGTCACTGTTACTCTGTCATTCCGTTACTCTGTCACTCTGTTACACTGTTACTCTGCTACTCTGTTACACTGTCACTCTGTCACTCTGTCACTCTGCCAATGAGTAAAACTACGCCAACTCTCTCTGTCTTGCAGACATCTGATAATAAAAGAGAAGCTAACCTGTGAAGGTGCATTCTACTACCGCGTGCTGCTGGCACATGTTAGCAAACTCGGGGAATCCTCATTCGAGAACTTGGAGAAGATAACCCCCGATGCAAAGTTGTTTATGAGCTACATTACATCGTAGGTTATCCCTGCTTGTGATATTCCGCTGTATTTTGTCACTGCATAGCTATTATATGTAATGTTTTACATACATATTGGAAGGTGAAAACTAAACCAGCTCAGTATTACTTACTTTTCCATTGAATTAAAAACTGTTTAATGTAAGTCACTCATGTTATATACTGTGCAAATATTGTATTAAGTAAGCAGACTTTCATATACTGTTGTGTATATACTATAACTTATTATATATTCTAGTATTCTATATAACATATATATTCCTCTATCCTATATAACATATATATTCTTGTATTCTATATAACATATATATTCTAGTATTCTATATAACATATATATTCTTGTATTCTATATAACATATATATTCCTCTATCCTATATAACATATATATTCTAGTATCCTATATAACATATATATTTTTGTATCCTATATAACATATATATTCTAGTATTCAATATAACATATATTCTATTATTCTATATAACATATATATTCTAATATTCTATATAACATATATATTCTAGTATCCTATATAACATATATATGCTAGTATTCAATATAACATATATCTTTTTGTATTCAATATAACATATATTCTATTATTCTATATAACATATATATTCTAGTATCCTATATAACATATATATGCTAGTATTCAATATAACATATATCTTTTTGTATTCAATATAACATATATTCTATTATTCTATATAACATATATATTCTAATATTCTATATAACATATATATTCTAGTGTCCTATATAACATATATATTCTTGTATTCTATATAACATATATATTCTAGTATTCTATATAACATATATATTCTAGTATCCTATATAACATATATATTCTTGGTTCACAGGCTAGCCGCTACGCTCTCTAGTGATGAGTCTAAGTACGAAGAGAAGGCAACTACCGAGTATATTATGCAGCAGCTCATTCAGTGCATACAGTACCTTGACATCTCTGACCCAGTTAGTAGGTGAGTTACTGTCAGTTAGTAGGTGAGTTACTGTCAGTTAGTAGGTTAGTTACTGTCAGTCAGTAGGTGAGTTACTGTCAGTTAGTAGGTGAGTTACTGTCAGTTAGTAGGTGAGTTACCGTCAGTTAGTAGGTGAGTTACTGTCAGTCAGTAGGTGAGTTACTGTCAGTTAGTAGGTTAGTTACTGTCAGTTAGTAGGTGAGTTACTGTTAGTTAGTAGGTGAGTTACTGTCAGTTAGTAGGTGAGTTACTGTCAGTCAGTAGGTGAGTTACTGTCAGTTAGGTGAGTTACTGTCAGTTAGTAGGTGAGTTACTGTCAGTTAGTAGGTGAGTTACTGTCAGTTAGTAGGTGAGTTACTGTCAGTTAGCAGATGAGTTACTGTCAGTTAGCAGATGAGTTACTGTCAGTTAGCAGGTGACTTACTGTCAGTTAGTAGGTGAGTTACTGTCAGTTAGTAGGTGAGTTACTGTTAGTTAGGTGAGTTACTGTCAGTTAGTAGGTGAGTTACTCCTAGTTAGCAGGTGGGTTACTGGTGTTTAGCAAGCTTTGACTGTGCGTAATAAAGCTGCAATAGTGTCCAATGAAAGGAAAGTTTAGGTTCAATCCTAAACTTATAGTAGTGTAGTTCGTATGTATATTTTATTTTATACTCCTTACAGAATGCTGATTTGCAACAATAAACATTAAAATATTCTGAGAAATAAAATTTTTCTGGAAACTGTTTCATTTGACTGTAATGTTAATTCACTTAGCCTGTGTTCTATAGAAAGCTATGCTACTATTTTAGGAACAGCGTGTTGACGCTGTGTAAGAATTTGCTTAGCAATGACAACCTCAGTCTATCGCTGGCTCCACATCTTATGCATTGCCTGGAGCAAGTACTCTGGGTGCCTCAGGAGAGGGTGGCTGAGGTGGCTACCATCATCTCCGATATTCAAATGCCCAATGTAACAGAGGAGGTATCTGTAGACCCCGACACGCTTCATCAACTCAAATACAAGGTGACCAATTTATTTCCTGTTTGTATTTGCCCTCAAATGGGAGTTGTCATTCCTAAGTGACTGTATAATTTGGTGTCTTGTAGATTGCTCAAGTTAAATTTTCATTAAAATGTCGTCTTTTATATTCGAAGGTAATCTCATTACCTAGTTGATTATGCACTACAGCACATCCGTATGCTGTGTGTAACAAGGCAGAACAGAAAAATAAAACATTTTTTCAGTTTTGTTTTTTTCATACATGGTATATATATCATTTTATATATTCAATTTTTATAGCATACCAATCCTTTGATTAAATGACGTTTTACTGTCCTATTGTTATTTTTCAGCATAAATATATCATTTTAGATATTTATATATGGTTTGCAGCAATTTTATTAGCAAACCTAATCAGAATAGGTTTAACTTATTGTTTTTTCTTTCTAGAAAAAAACTATTTAGTCTCTGTTATAACATGCTATGAGTTGTAGTCTGTAATACATGTACAGTCTGAGTATATACATATGAGACACATGTATAGTCTGAGTATATACATATGAAAGACGTATATAGTCTGAGTATATACACATGTATAGTCTGAGTATATCATATAAACACGTTTTACTTATCTTCAGTTGGCCAAAGTCAGAATGAATCTCAACGAGTTGTCTGAGCTGATGGCGGAGGCGGTGGCCCAGCAGGACTTCGCCACAGCGGCTCAGGTCAAGGAGAAAATAGAGATACTGGAGGAGAGTAAGAAGGCGCTAACAGAGGAGATGACTCCTAAACCAGTGACTGTGCCTGCTGAGGTGAGTATACTGTGACTACACTGAGTATAATAACTGAGACTACATTGAGTATAATAACTGTGACTACACTGAGTATAATAACTGTGTCCATAGTCGTACTCACTGAGTATAACTATGACTACAGTAGTACTCAGTTAGTATAATAACTGTGACTATAGTAGTACTCACTGAGTATAACTGTGACTTGAGTAGTACTCAGTGAGTATAATTGTGACTACAATTGTGTTCTGTGAGTATAACTGTGACTACAGTAGTACTCACTGAGTATAATAACTGACTAGAGTAGTGCCGGATACTCACATATTGTTCTCTATGGATATCTCACAGACTCGAACTGATGCAGCCACTACCCTGAAGTGCCTCACTATATTTGTGGAGTTGATGACGAGTGGGGACATGTCCACTATGACTGACACTATAAGATCATATATGGAGGAGCTTGTCATAGCCTCCATACCACACAGCTGTCCAGCCATCAGAAAACAGGCTATCAAAGCTCTCGGTCTCTGTGCACTTTGTGACCAGGAGGTGGCAAGGAAGTTCCTACCAATTTTCTTACAGGTATTGTAAATTAGCAAAGATTGTTTATTAATTCGGTTCTGCCAAAATTTATTAAATTGGAATTATTGAAGTTACTTAAAAATTTCCTCATTTATATCAATTTGTGTCATGTTGATTAATTTTTTATTCTCTTGTTTATAATATATTAACTTTTATTAGCTGAGAAGTTACTTCTCATTGTCCAGCAGCTAGGATATTATGCATCACCTCACATCTCTTATTTTAGTGCAATGAATCCGAGTGGCTTTGAGTAGTTATATCTTCTTTGTTGGAGGGTATACAGAGTTCTCTGTTTGTATATCGTATATTATCGATTGAAATTTGGCTTTAAATTGATGTTTCAATCAGTAATTTTTCAGTTAGAAAAGTAGAACTTAGCATAATTTCATTTACTTTTTCATTTTTCTATCTAGTCTGTTTTTTTGTTTGAGATGTGGTTAGGGTATAGATCTTCAATCTTTGCCCGCTATTTTACGCTGTGAGAGTTGTGTCCTCTTGTTTACCAACTGTTAGCTTACACGGAATTCTCTTAGTTGTGTATTTTCACAGATTTGTCAACTGGATGACGAGGCCATCAAAGTGTCAGCCATTGAATCTCTGTTTGACATCATAATGGTTCACGGGCTAGAATGTTTCCAGGAGAAAGACTCCAAGTCTGGCAGCGCATCAGATGAACCAGGTCTGTGTGCCGTCTGCTAGACATTGTTGTGTGCTAAACAGTATTGTGTGCTATACAGTGTTGTGTGCTAGACAGTACCGTATGCTAAACAGTGTTGTATGCATGAAGTAATGTTTTAGTTAAACTAGTTAGTTAAACTGATTTTTCAAAACTTAAGCCCCTCTTGTGGGCCGCTACTCACTAGGCATAATAAAGTTTATAGTCTGTTGACTGTTGGTTTTCTTCAGAAAAGTTAGACAACTCCGTTCCGAACTCTGATGAAGTAGAAGAGGGAAGAGATAAAGAGGATGTGGATCCTCCTCCAGACAATGATGTCTTCACTAAGGAGGGGGATACGTCAACAGACAGCACTGAGTCTCAGGTCTACAGGTTAGTTCTATACAACAGGTGTCTCGCCCTGTGTGTGTTTTGGGTGTTGCATTTTTATATAAGAGTTGAAAATAGCGGAATTACTTTTACTGCATCCCGCTCTACATTGCACTATTGTATTGTATTATATTTATAGTGCTGATCTCGTAGTAAAATCAGACCATTTGGGTTTTTCAATGCCTTTTATTTATTGCAAGTAGTAATTGACAATTTTCAAGGGTTTGCACCCAATTTTCTATGGCCTCTTTTTGTAAGAAGCCAAGCTTATAACAATCAACTGTTGAGTGCCATGGTATGATTTCAGCACTAAAATTGAACCTCTGCCCATGCCATGTATACTGGGATAGCTAGCTTATTGCTCCTATTCTTTGTATTTTGCTTTGCCCAGAGTAAATTATACCAAGAGTTTCACAAGGTTGTTTTTCATTTCATTTTTTGATTAAGTCTATGCCACACCCGGTCTCTTAAGCAGTTTCACTGAGTTTCTGTGAGGTTATCTATCAGATGTTATATATTTTGCTGAAGTTTTGGATATCCATAGATCTGCCAACGACCTGATTCAGATGCTCGTCAACTTCCTGGAGGACGACAGCTCTACTATCCGCACTCTGTGTGCGGAAGGGCTGTCCAAACTACTGCTCACCACCAGAATCGTCTCGAGTAAGCTGCTCTCCCGACTCATCATTCTCTGGTACAACCCGGTCACCGAGGAGGATGTCAGACTGAGACACTGTCTTGGAGTTTTCTTCCCTGTATACGCGTTCAGCAGCAGGTAACTACTGAGAGATTGTGAATGGTATTCTCTGACTATTGTCAGTTGTCTGCTCTTTGTATATAGTATATGAAAAGGGACTTTCTTCATTGTTTGATCTAATAGATCAGTGATTCAGAATATTTTCGATTACTTAGATTTTCTTATATTTATTTTATTTTTATTTGTCTAACAAAAAAGTGAGTGTTTCTGGCGTTTCTAGCTTCTGTCACAATATTATCTTGAAAACCGAATTCTGATTTATCCAGGAGGAATTTTTGTCCTTCACCTTATAAACACAAACTGTCACTTCACCTTTCTTGTAGGGACAACCAGGTGCAAGTGGAAGAAGCCTTCATACCAACACTGCAGGTGATATTTGACGCACCAGCCACTAGTCCCTTGTCTGACATCGACGAATCAAACGTCGTGGAGCTACTCGTGCAGCTAACGGATCCCACGCAGGTCAAGAAAGTTGCTGACCAGAGCGCGCTGTCTGGCATGACGTCACATGACTCTCTTGCTGTGAAGATATGTAATGAGATTATCGAGAGAGATAACATGTATGGAGTTGTCGTACTTGCTAAGGCTCTCACAATGCTACAGCTGAGTCAGGATAACGAGCTATTAGCCAGAGATCTTAGCAACCTTTCTATACAACTCACTCAGGTACGCCCCTTCACCCTCCCAATAGCTTAGACTGTGAACTCAAGTATGGTTAACATCTCCATCTGTGGGAACTGATGGTGATCAATTTTGTTAAGTGAACAGTGTATGTCTTTATACAGGAGCAGTTATGATCGGCTGCTTTTTGGGATATTATTACTGGCACCACTGGGATTCAAACCCACGGCATTTACTGGGTAAATTCTAGACCATATTTCCTGTCGAGATTTTTATTTTTTGATCCAAGGTTATGTCATGCTCAAGCAAGATTCCGCCACTCTAAGAATTAGGTAACATAAGTGCCAGTAGAATAAGGTAAACTAAGTAATACCAGGTAAATGTAGATAGGACAACTTCTCATCAGATACTATTTACCTCAGCAGACGTTTCTAATGATTCATAGTTGAGCTGGTAGTTAGTTGGTTGTAGAAAATATATTGTGTAGACACATTTATGGATGACAGACAACTAATTAATAGACTATTCCGCTAGCATGAACTTACTGGCCATTAACTAAACTATGTTTTTTCAGGTCGTAAAAGACAAGGTATCTCTGAAGAGTATTGACAAGTTCAAGGTGAAGGTCGATGAACTGAAGTCAAAACATGTCTCTATTGATAGTACTGCAGGTGAGTTCATTCGTGTAATATGCAAACATAGTACAATATATTCAGTGTGTGTGTAGTGTATGTATGTCTAAGTATGGTATGTTTTGGCTTATTTATACTTAGAGTTTATATATTGCTCCATCTTATCCACCAGTAACTACTAGAAGCCACAAACTTTGTCCTAATTTCAAATATTCAAGCTAATTAGTATCTAGACTAAAGTTTAACTGTTGTTATAGAGCTTTCTCACACACTTCCAAAGGTGTATCATATACTGCAACACAAAATTGATCATGACTTCACACATTTTGGTCAAACATGTAATTCTTTCTGGTCCAGCAAATACAGATTATAGCAAAAAATGACTTTCTTTGCCTTTTATGCAATCAAGCTATTAGCTATTATGTACTCGTACACAGTCTTACATGGGTATATTATTTTCACACACATGCACACACACACTCACGCACACACACAAATATGTTTCCTGTATTGCAGATGACAATGTGGAAGTTGAAGCAGCAGCAAAAGAGACTGCAGGCGATGTTGATGCTGTCGCTGAGGAAATAGACAGCACTGTGTTGGATACAACTTCTCTTGCTACCTCCAGACTCAAGAGATCTGCAGCCAATACGGCCAGATCTCGTATCAACGGTTCAGTGCAGGCATCAATGCTTACAGATGATGGGTTAGTAGATAGTAGATATCTGTTTGTTGAGTTGCTAATAATAGGGCCCTGTATAAACAGTTGTCATGTATCACAAGTGTTTTATTGAATATTTTAGCAGCAGCAGTAGTGGTACAGAAACATCCTCAAGTAAAGGCAGGAAAAAGACAAAAATACCCAAACTGGATGATAGTGATTAAGCACAAGTTCTACACTGAATTTACTACTTGAATTATTTTGTTTTTTATGCACTTCTTAGCTTTCTGTAAATTGAGCTGTACATTTATTAAAGAGTTATACATTATTGTATAATATTTTAACACTTTTCACTTGAAAATTTTTTCTTGAATTCGAATACATATATTTATCATGAGAGATTGTATTTAAAATTTCTTTAATAATTAGCAACCCCCTAGTATAAGCATTAGTTTTTAAGTTGCTTCGAAATAATGACTGAATCAATGATAACTTTTACCTACAGCTAATAAATAAGACTTGGCTATGCTCAATAGCAAGCATGTAGTGCCTGTAACTGTATAATGAATTTTCAGTTTTATGTTGGAAGGGTTTCTTTTAAATAGAAGTTGTTTTCTCTATATTTTTCTGTCTATTACTCAATAGTTTTTCTAATACAGTTTTCCGACCCGAATAATGGAGAACTCGTGTGCTTCGATGAGGAGGTAAAAATCGAAGTTCACCCCTTCAAAACCAAGTTTCTTGCTAAATCTATATAATTATAATGCTCATTCGCGTTGAAGCTTCTTCAATAAAATATATTAATATGCTACTAAAGCTGACTTGTAACAGTTTAAGAATAAAATGCTACAACACTCAAACCATAAATTAAGATATAAATACTGCATTGAAGTGGTTGCTAACAGTAACTCTAAGAGTTAGTGTTTAAGTTTTACTTTCAGTTTCAAATTGAAATTGTAAAGCTTTTAGTTTTACAATTTCAACATGAAATTAAATGATTGTTCAAGTTTTACTTTTATATTTCAGTTGTAAACAATTTACTTATACTAAATCTAGTTTTAATGCTAATTTAGTAATTTATTTTTAGTAAAAAAAAATAATTATTTGATAAAAACTAAAAAGTAAAACTAAATCAAAATCATTAACTTTAAGTTCAACGACAACAGAATACTGAATCTAACTATAAGTTGAGTATAAGCTTATATAAATACAGGTGTACGAGTAAGATTAGCGTAGTCACTATCAGTATGAGTATCACTACGAGTATGACATCAGCATCACTCACACTATAACTGTTAGTGCTACTGTTTGTGTTAGACTTATCACTTAGAGTTAGTGCATCAGCAGTCAATCAGTATGAGTATTACTATTACTATTAGTATTGGTATCCGTATTGGCCATTGCTGTTACATTTAATTACTTTAATTTAACTTTATAAGTAATTAGTTTAAGTTATTGGCTTTTTTTGATAGCATTCTGTAGTTACAATAGTCCTACTTCTAGTTCTCAACTACGTCTACTGGTACTGGTAGCATTGCTATGAGTATGACTATGACCCATTACTATTATTAGTTCTAAATTTAGTAGATTAGTTTGAGTTTCAGTTAATCTTAGTGATAATGTTATTGAAACTAAGCTGCTAGTACCACTAAATCTGGCATGGCAAATTCCAATACCTATAATTATTTTGCATATGCCTATGGCATGTCAGATCCACTGGTAGTATTAGTACCAGTAGTTTAAGCTTGTTCATCAACTGCAAATGCAATTAAGTTTTTGAGTTAGGGTTTTCAGTTTTCTCAGCTTGAAAAAAGTGGTGGCTAGAAAGAAATTACCTAGTTGTGTGAAGTTATCATCACCACTAGTAATGAGATTAATTTGTATCAAATCATAAATTAACAGTGACCACCACATTATTATTCTAACTCAGTAAGCACTCAGACCAGTTGAAATTGACCAAAGATTCTGGTTGTGGCACCAACTGTGTAACCAAATATTAATTTTTCTAATTACCTACAAGTTTGGGCACTCCATTAAAAATTTTTCTGAATCATCGTTATCTCTTTGAGTACTTCCAGTGGGTTGGGAATGACTAGATATAACCTCCATGAACTGATTAGGGTTTAATCAGTATTTTATTACTCTTAGTTTTATATTATTAAATTTTTCACTTGTTCTACTAATCAGAGAAAAATTGTAGATTGCCAAACCACCAAGTGTTGAAAAGTTATCTGTAGTGCATTATTTGAATTATTGTAATATTCCTTGCAACTGTCAATTATATTTAGCGTATCACACTGAGACAATTGAATGTAATAGCTTCCCCTTCAGATAATCTGAAACACTTAATTAAATACTAAGACTCGGCTAGTAACTCAGTTATTCTCAAGTAAATCCAGGTTACCATTTGTGTTTTTTGTGTTACAGTGTTAGCAACGTTATTTCCTGGTAGTGAATCGGTCATCAGCTCTGGAAGAAGTCAACATAAAGAATAGTAAATGGCCAGAAAAGTAGCTTATTTCTATGACTCTGATGTCGGCAACTTCCATTATGGTGAGTCAATCAAATTAACTTTTTAATGTATTTTTAGTAGAAAATACATTAAAAATGTTTTTGTGACTAAAGTTAAGCTAAGCTGTAGAATAGAAATTACTGCACTGTTTAGTACCAAATTACAATTTAGTTGAATTTTATTATCTGTTAGGACCTGGTCATCCAATGAAACCACAGAGGTTAGCTCTGACTCACAGCTTAGTCTTTCACTATGACCTCAGCAAATCCATGGAGGTGAGTCTAAATGTCTGTTTGTCTGTCTGTTTGTCTGTATATTTGTACTAGCATGCACTAGGTCTTGAATGCTAGCCCCCCCTGACAGGGTTTAATTGTTGAGGAATTTACATTTCAAAATTTTGTGTTTTTCAATCTCTTCATTTATTTTCTTTTTTTTGTTTGTTAATGTTAACAATGTTATGTATAACTATTAACTAGTTAACTTGCGTTTGTTAAACTTCAATTTGCTTAAAAATATAAGAGTATTATTATTATGTTTAACCAACCCACAGGGAGTTTTTTAGAGATCTGGACTGTAGACTACTTGCTCTTACAGTATACCATCTAAATCAACTGTTCTCATTTTATAAACTAGAAAGCTTTGATGGTAGCCTTAATAATATAGTGCAATATTTTAAGTGATAGTTGAAACTTGTAAGATTCTAAACATTTAGGTCATGTGTTATGTTGAAGCAAGTAATGCATATATGCTGGTATTGTATGTCAACTCCATGTGATTAGGAATTGTCTTCCTCGTGTATTCTAAACTGCTGCTATACTGAATACTGATTGATCTGTATCTTCTCAAACTTTGCGGTAAATTTGTAAGCTGTGTAGAATTTGTTGCCAAGTGTGTGTAACGGTGTTACCACCCAGGAGATATTCTACCATCGAAGATGTGATGTTTCACTTATCACATAATAAAGCATTTAGATAGTTTGGATAGAGTTTAGTGTTCACTAACTTATAATATAATAATGCCAATAATTGTACAAATTTGATGTCAATATACAATTCCATGTCTTCAGAATTGCATAATGCCTTTAATGATTTTTAGGTGACAAAAATAGCATATGAATCACTATATTTTTAGAGGATGGTTTTTAATGAATTTTAGAGCCATTTTGAAAAATACTTTTTGCTAAACGAGTTAGAAATTAACCGCAGTATTAAACATTTAACTAGCTCAAGATAATAAATAACTGTATTAAACTAAACAAGTTGTCCTTATACAGTGCAGTATGATGTGGGAAGATAACCCTAAACATTGGTATTTTCATAATTCATAAAAGTATTTCACATTCAATACATATATTTCTCCTATAGAATGTGTAAACACTCTACTGCATGGTTGCAGAATGTACATACACCATCTTCACTACGCATTGTTACATTTGACATGTTACTGCAGGTGTACAGGCCATACAAAGCAAGCGCCTACGACATGTGTCGGTTTCACTCTGAGGAATATATAGACTTCCTACAGCGTGTGACACCACACAATGTGCAGGGCTTCACTAAGCTGCTACAGATGTTCAATGTAGGAGATGACTGGTGCGTATATATAGTAGGACACTTAGATTTCTGGGTATTATCAAATTTATATGTTTATGAAGTTTTGTGGCAAATATCTCAAAATTTGAGACAAATCTACTTATCCTTCTGAACGCTAGACCAGCTTTTAAAATATATAAGTTGCTTACTTTAGCTTTTCTCTGCCTCGTGTACAATGATATGACTGAGAGGTATTGTACAGCCTGTAGGAGTTGTCCTTCTATGTTTTTAGCCCGGTTTTTGATGGAATCTTTGATTTCTGTTCTCGGTATACGGGAGCTTCATTGGACAGTGCGTGGAAGTTGAACAACGAGGTATGTTGGCTGTTGTACTCAAGTGTATACATTATCTGATATGAATATAGTTCTGGATATTAGTGGTTGTCTTCTCTTTTTAAACTACAGTTCTTAAAAATTTTCATCTAATCAACTCCCCAAACGCAATGAGTTGTAAAAAAATTTATAGTAGTATTTCGTTGCACATGTTGCTTTGATTTTCAATCTGAATTTGATCCACTAAAATATTTTGGAATGTTAATCATCACACTTCATAATGAGGGTAGCATAATGGCATGTTTTCTAGGTCACAATTATCATGTTTCCTAAAGTCTATATGCAATAAGGCGTTTAGTTGAATTAAATATATAGATTTGCCATAATGCTTTTGTAGCTACTGTGAATGTATATACATATTTAGTCCGGGCATGCTGAATAACCTCTTGATGTTAGCTACAGTTATGTGCTTTTGCTATGCTTAAGTCCCAGTTACTAGTTTCAAATTTGAAGCTGGATTTAAGTAGTCATGTTTTCGAATCACAACTATGTAGTGTAAAGCTCACATTCCGGTAAATTTCCATATTTTTTGTAATTTTGTGAATGGAATTTTTCACTGTAGCAATGTGACATAGCCATCAACTGGTCAGGAGGGCTTCACCATGCAAAGAAGTTTGAGGCTTCTGGGTTCTGTTATGTGAATGATATAGTGTTGGCTATATTAGAGTTGTTACAGTAAGTATAATAAATATAGTATTGGCTATATTAGAGTTGTTACAGTAAGTATAGTAGATGATATAGTGTTGGCTATATTAGAGTTGTTACAGTAAGTATAATGACTGATATAGTGTTGGCTATATTAGAGTTGTTACAGTAAGTATAATGACAGATTAGTGTTGGCTATATTAGAGTTGTTACAGTAAGTATAATAGATGATATAGTGTTGGCTATATTAGAGTTGTTACAGTAAGTATTGTAAATGATATAATATTGGCTATATTAGAGTTGTTACAGTAAGTATAATAAATGATATAGTATTGGCTATATTAGAGTTGTTACAGTAAGTATAGTAAATAGTATATTGTATCTATTACCATAGTTACCACAGCAGTGTACTGTACATAGACATCTAGTATTGTGTATGTTATCATAGTTACCACAGCAGAGTACTCTACATAGACATCGACATCCACCATGGAGATGGCGTACAGGAAGCGTTCTACTTGACGGACAGAGTGATGACCGTCTCGTTTCATAAATACGGCAATTATTTCTTCCCCGGAACTGGTGAGTCTCCTTCCCCCGCTCTTCTACTCGGTGGGCTGGTAGTGTTGGTGTTATTGTTTATAGCTATAGTTTGAACCAGGGCTTTCGTTGTTGGTCTGCAGTGTACGGAGTTGTAAAGTGGTGCTAGCTTGTGGTGAAACACTCCGCCTTATTTTAATATAATATTACTATTGCTGCGTAGCATTTGATGAAAACCGGTTGTAACTTGGGAACACATAGTGTCTTGGTAATTTTGATGCGAATTAAGTACCACCAAAAATATCTTGCACAGTACTAGTTTATTTCCTCCGGGAGTTTTCTTCTCGATGTGGGTTTGTCGCACCATTATCTCTACCTATTTATAGATTTTAGATTGATATAAGTTGAAACGTAGCTATGTGTGCGTAATTTGTTAGTGTATATAAGATTGTTATTGCTAGGTGACATGTATGAAATCGGAGCAGGAAGTGGGCGGTACTACTCGGTGAACGTACCTCTCAAGGAAGGTATTGACGACCAATCGTATCTGCAGATATTCAAACCAACTATTAGCGCTGTTATGGAGTATTACAGACCTTCTGCTATCGTACTGCAGGTAAACACTTGTACTGCAGGTAAATGTTTTAGTACTGCATGCAAAATAAGCCAGTATCAAAAGGGTTGTGGCAAATAAATTCATTTGAAATTTTGCAACTTATTTTGCTCCTGAATCTAGAATAGAAAAACTGTATAAATTAAATTATTTGCTGAATTTTGGCAATCGTTTATTCATAGCAAACAATGAAACAATAAAAATACATCAATAATTGAAGTTGTCTGCCTGCAAACGTTAGACCACTATTCAATATTTTGGTTAGAAATAGTGTTGCTATAAGCTGTGACTAGCATAATTCCACTCTGGCAGGTGGGTTTTGCATGATTAAGCCTTACCACAAGTTACTATTTCTGATTAATGTTTCCATTGATCTCTTAGTAGCACTGCTTGATGTGAATGACACACCTATAATGAGATAGTTAAGAGATTTATCAAGATAAGCAGTTATTCTTGCATCATAGTGTGTGTTTCCTGTTAGCTCGGAATTCCCAAGTGCATATTGAGGTTTATGTTGTAATTACTAAATTCCTGTTCCATGAACCAAGTCCCTTGCCAACTGGTAAACCATGCCTGTTTCATGCTTGACTGCAGATGCTTGCCATTTTACGAGTTTGGTGAAATGGTGAATATGATATATAGATATCAGTTGCGTATTCAAACATTGCAAGGTAAATTTCAAGGTCAATTGTGAAGTAATGTAGGCCAGTATTATGCCAATTCGACAGGAAATGGTACATTGTCTGTTATCTGCTGTAGTGTGGAGCTGATTCACTCGGACAAGATCGGCTAGGATGTTTCAATCTCACCACTAGAGGGCACGGGTATGTACCCTCTCCTAATTTCAGCACTAACGAGACATGATCTGTTGCTATGTTGTTGCCGCCTCTTAAACAGGAAACGTCGACTAATTTTGATAGTTACCTGCAAAATAATGAACTCCGTTTACAATACTGTTGTGTGGAGTTAAGACTAAGTATTATGAATAGACTGACAAGCAATCAACTGAAATCTGAATTAGTTAAGATTACGTGGTGTTATTTACAAGGAAATAAATGAAACATTAGTTTGTTGTTTTCTGCTGATTCATTGTAAGTGATTGATAGGAATCAAGTTTGTAAGCTCCTTGACGGCAAAAGTAACTCCACTAATAAACTTCCATTAAATAAAGAGGTTGTTTGCTGTTATTTTATTTTGAAAAAGAGATTTGTTCAAGCTGCGGTAATCAACTGTTGTCTACTAAAAATTTCTCAATTTGAATATAATATACTTAATAGGAAATATTTTGTTTAAATTTTAAATTCATTTTTTTTCAATATATGTTTATGCCTTGCACTTAGTAACTTTAAGCCACAGCCTGTGTTCCTGTTGTTTCAGGGAGTGTGTAGAGTTTGTGAAAGGGTTCAACGTCCCCCTAATGGTGCTAGGAGGCGGAGGTTACACGGTGCGCAACGTCTCCAGATGCTGGACGTACGAAACAGCCGTCTGCTTAGATCAGAAAGAGATTAGTGATGACCTGCCCTACAACGGTTGGCTGATGCTTCCTCTGTTACGCTTGTTATAATAATTCAGCTTGTTAGGATGCTTCTTAGTCAATACATCTTTTTATGCACTTTTGTTTTGTCTTTTTTCTTGGCGCAGTACTCCGATAATTTATCTATTAGGCTTATATTATTTTTATAATAATTACGCTTTATAATAATTAGGCGTAATATTTCTTGTACTATACTCCTTTCAATTAACTTTATCATGAAGTAGTTATATTAAACTTCAATGCCAACTGTTGGTAAATTTTGTAGCAGGTACAGCTATAACACCCTGTAAATCATATTAATACCCACTTTGTTGAAATTCATCAATTCCTACTCTTTGTGTAATTTTCGTGTAACATTCAAATTCAACTTATTGCATATTGAACTGGAATTGTTATTTTAATTTCATATCAGTTTTTAGTTTTTGTTATGCAATTTTATTGGTTTTTTTTTAGACTACTTTGAATATTTCTCACCGGATTTCAAACTTCACCCTGACTTGGCCTCCAACAGTAAATGTAACAATGAGAATTCCAAACAGGTTTGTTACACGTGAAGTTGTGTTATCTTCACTCACTTTTTTCTGGTACTCATTGCTCTTAGACTATTAGCAGATATTTACTCAGTCTATATAAGGTATATGTGTGTATTTACTCAGTCTATATAAGGTATATATGTGTGTATGTACTCAGTCTATATAAGGTATATGTGTGTATTTACTCAGTCTATATAAGGTATATGTGTGTATTTACTCAGTCTATATAAGGTATATGTGTGTATTTACTCAGTCTATATAAGGTATATATGTGTGTATTTACTCAGTCTATATAAGGTATATGTGTGTGTTTACTCAGTCTGTATAAGGTATATATGTGTGTATTTACTCAGTCTACACAATCAATATATGATGAAACATCAATATACTGATGATATATCTATATAATTTGTAATAAAAAGCGTTGCTATTGTTTACATTGTGTAAGATGCACTTTAATATAGGAATAATAAGCATATTATGCTTATGATAAGTATGTTGAGTGGTATGAGTGTGTTGTATGTATGTTTACAGAACGAATTGTGTTGCCCAACACATTAGAAAGTCATATTCTACTTTACTGTATATTCTGCGTTGTGTTGCAGTACATGGACACCATCAGACAGACTGTGGTGGAGAATCTCAAGCAGCTGGCACACGCACCAAGTATCCAGATGGTGGAACGTGTGAAACCATGGCAACCAGAGACCAAGAGTAAGAATGAGGGAGATCCAGACGTCAGGGAGACAGTGGAGGAGAAAGATCAGAGGTGAAGCTCCTGTTCTACGTTCTCTGTTTTTGTCGGAGAGTCTGGTTTTATGTCTGATGTTTATGATGGCGTCTAGTTTGAACCATATATATTGTTTTCAAAATTAGGATGTTCTTCATTTTCCTGTATTTATAAGCCTTGTTGTTCTGGTTGCTTTATCTGTATTAGTTGTATGATGAATTTGTAGTAGAGATACTTGTGTGTGGCTAATATTCCAGCACTTAGAAGAGTTGTCTTTTCTCTGTTGGTTAATAACGTCCCCCCCCCCCCCCGTGACGAATGGTGGTGGGAATAATTAGCTTCATGAGCAATATTTATCCCACGTTTTCTGTCCGATGTGTTATGACACCACATCTGACCTTATGACCTATTTTACAGAATTATATCCAACTTGGAATACTACAGTGGAGATAAAGACCAAGATAAAGAAGACAACCCTATAACCTCTACAGCAAAGCCTCTGTAGCTTGTATTTTAGGCCAGTGAGAAGAATCTACCAGTGCATGTATTGAATGTATAAATTCACGAGATACCAAATTTTGTTGTCTTATTTATTCATGTTATATTTTGTATAATCTAACCTCACACTATGTGCAAACATTTGAATATTCCTGTGTATATAACATTTGTTTACTTTTACCTCTGGTCATGTTTTTACCTGGTATTACAAGTTGGCATATTTATTAAACAATTAATTTCACTGCCCTAAATTTTGTAATTATTTTTCTTTTCATTACGGAATTGATGTAATGCTTTTTGTAAATTTGAATGTAAATTATGATTTGTCAGCATATGTTAATATAAATACATGGTGGCCAAAGCTCTCGAAAGAAATGCATTTTGCTTAGTTTTGCTCCATTAAATTATTTGAGCTGATAGTATTTCTATTAAGCTAATTTTTATGATACAAACACAATAGGTAGAGTTGTGCCAGCTCTTCGAAAGCCTTAAATATTAATATAAACTGATGATACATGTGTTGATGGAACATAGTCTAAAAACATTAATAAAAAAACTGGTAATACATAATATACCAACACCATGCAATCTTATGCAAAATTACATCTGTTGATGCAAAACCTGAAACTGGCTATATGATTGTTATTGTAGTTCCCCAAAAAAACCAGTAGTCACATGTTTGTTTGCAGACTGCAAGCTTGCTGCAAAGGTATTTCGAAATTCTATATATGTTAATGCTTCATCTACTTTACTTCCTCTTTAACATGAGACTACAAGCTTTATTATTTGCTTCATTGCTCACTCTGGATTCAACATCTACATTTTCTCCAGCATTACTATAATATAGCAGCTACTACAAGCTGAAAGTAGCTCAGTATGGAGAAATTCATTTGCTCAGTTATCCATCTCATCACTTTGGTCAGTTCCCTGCAAGCAGTGAATGGATCGTGTACAGGTGAGATTATACACATAATTGCTATAAACTTGCTTCACGGTACAAATAAATCAAGCATGGCAAGTGTTATAGTAAAGTCCATCTTTTAGGCAATGTAACTTGGTTTGAGGTTTGAAGAGCATGTGTATTAGTTTTCATCATGCTCTATAAACCAGCTTAGGCTTCAGTTTTAGAAATAATGTAACTGAGCTAATTTTCCCCTTAAAGTTTTTACTTCAAGAAGTTAGCTGAGCTTATAATGCACCTATAATGAAGAAGCTTGTACTCGCTGTAATAATTTTGTTTATAACTTTCAGATTTTGGTTCAAAGAAAGTTCATTTAGTAGCTTTACTAGAGTTGGACCCAACAGAAACCTGCGCACCATCAGCTGACGTGAATCCCTCAGCGCTGGCTCTAGCTCTGGCAGCAGAGTATGTCTTGAGTTTAGTCAATAGTAACCAGACAGAGCTGGCAGTGCCTGGCATCACTTACGGTGAGTCATGATACATTAGCAGACGTCACTGCATCATCTTCTGCAGTAGCAGACGTCACTGCATCATCTTCTGCAGTAGCAGACGTCATTGCATCAGAACTCATCTTCTGCAGTAGCAGACGTCATTGCATCATCTTCTGCAGTAGCAGACGTCATTGCAGTAGAGCTCATGTCAACTCTACTTTCACTTGGCTTGGGGTTATTAATCGTTGATTGCATATGTGTTTTATTTAATATTTTGTAAACCCATTCCTAGATCACAGTCTAGCCTTGAACTTTTATCTAGTTATAAAATTAATTCATCAATAATTTCTTTCAATGCATCATCTATCATGCTGTTTGGCAATTCATACTGTACTCTATATAATTTAATTTATGTCTGTTATTCATACATATATATTATATAATATATTACATATACCAAATCTTAAGGCAGTCATTATATATGACATCACTACTATGTTATTAGTAGATGCTTTTGAAAACACTTCATAGATTTACAGAATACCAGCCATGAGACTGTATTTTATAAGTTTTTATTTTCAAAATGATCCAAACTTATTTGAATAACAAAATTGTGATATTTTAAGTTTCCTATTTTTTCTATGATATAATATATGCCAAATATGTATATTTTTACTTTAACATTGTAACTATTATATAGTTAATGTATATTAAGAGCAGTGGAACTTACTATAAGGCCTACTAATACTAGTACTACTACATAACACATGTAGTATTACTACTGAATCAAAGTCATGCATGCAAGTTATCTGGCTATAAATACTAAAAGAAATTAGTTAGACTTGAATAGACTCTAAATAACACTGAATAAAACATTTTCTCATTCATATTCACTCTATCCTAAAAAGAATGGTTGATTGTAGGTATTGAATTTTTTGGCATTCAAACCAACAACCAAAGTATGGCTATAAGGTCCGCCGCCCAACACTTGCCTGCCACAATATGGAATAGCGCTGAGACGGAGCAATGCTTACATTCATCAGATGTAGAAGTAGACAACTCTCTACTACTAGGTACTAATACTCTGTATTATTACATTGTCTGCCATTTTGTTTATTATATGAGCGAGCGGAAACATTACTGGAAGCTATAACTTTCAAACTCTCAATCCTGTAACACCAGGTTGTTACTTGCTAAAGGAATATACTCTACATTATTACAATCTCAGCTATTTAAGTTAGGTATGTGTCAGTGGAAAATATAATATTACTCCATTGCTATATACTGCGATAATGAATCTCGTTTCTGCATCAACATCATTCATGTTGATACACAACACTGAAATGGCGCTGGTTGCTGCCTTATACAGAGCTTCTGCTCTAATAAATCACTAAACATCTACTCATGATAGCTGGTGTAATAGATGGTTTGGCTGAAAAGCTTCTGTGCAAAATTGTGATGTAAATGCCACAAGTTAGTAATAGAGGTTATAAAAACTTTTGCCTCAAGTAGGATTCGAACCTCAGACCTCTGGTTTGCAAGCAGGCACACTAACCATTACATCACTGCGACCACTGAGTAGAGTCAACACTACAGGGACAATTTAAGTTCCCCGTTCTCAGCTACATCTTCAAATAAAGGTGTTTACCATCATGTTTAAGTAGGAATCAGGTAGACTTTACTAATAATCAACAATTAGGAATCGAATTTCTGATTTTCATCACAGTTATAGAGCTGTAGCTATATTAGAGGTATTGACTAAGTAAATACTGTACAGTAAGCTAAGGATTCTAAGAAGAAGCAATATACCCTGTGATTGCACAATTTAAACTAAAAAATAATTACTCCCACTGAGAATCGAACCCTAGACCTCTGGCTTGCAAGCAAGTGTGCTAACCATCACACCACTGGGCCGCTGGGTAAACTCAACACTACATAAACAATGATGTGATAATTAATATAGCACCGTGGTTTCCAAACATCCTGCTTTCTATTTAATTTTTCATCATTTCTTAGCAACTTTTTTAGTTTAGTTTTTATGAAGTTTGGTATTTAGATTTCAACCTTGAATTTGTTGAAAATTTTATTAATAAATTTTACATAACTTCGCTGACTTCTAGATTTCATGTATACCTATATAGTAAAAAGTTTTGGTACTTTAATGTTATAGTAACCACCATTTTGATTTCAGTAATATTTGTTTAGTAAAAGCTTAAATAGTAATGCTAAACTCACCTAACATTGATATATTGGCAAATCTCTTATGTTAATGAAATGCTAAAAGTTTGCAGTATATCATCTATTTCATTCTTTAATTCAAATAAATGACTTTTATTTATTTATTGAAGGTTTTGTTGGACCCCTTGAGAATAGTAATGTTGTGGCAGTTGGCCAATTTCTTAATAACACAAGAATTCCCATCTTGTCACCCACAGCAACACTTGCAGGATTGACAGACACGAGCAAGTACAGCACAGTGTTTAGAACAGTTCCTTCTGATATCACCAAAGGCCAGGTGTGTGCAGGTGTTTGGTACTGTTGGTTGTAAAAACATTGCATGCAAGCTTAAACATAAAGCATGGTTTAAACCAATCTGTAGGGTACAAAAATCTGTACTATTTTAAATTTAAGCAGAGAGTTGCAAATTTTTATGCCTAACTGTTATATATATGTAAGGTAGATTTATGGTTTATTATATAAATTCAGCTTGGAGTAGTTTGCTGTTTGGAGAAATTTAATATTATTTCAGTCTTGAGCTTCAACTAGGGTGTGTAGGTTTGAGTTCAAGATTCTTAATGTATTTATATAGTATGTTTGCTATTTTAGGCTCTAGTTGATGCAGCCATAAAGCAAGGTTGGTCTTACATCTTGCTCCTTTACTCTGATGACGACGTTGGTGTTCAAGGAGCAGCAGCGATTGAAGAATACGGAAATGAGCGAGGCATATGCTTTGCAGAAAAGTTCAAAGTTCAGACAAATCCAGCTGACCCTCAGTCGTACTACAGAGTTGTGGCAAAAGATATTGCCAAACACCATGCAAATGTCTCTATCTACTTTGGAGACCTCGAAACTGGTACACTTTTAGATTACAGCTTTTTACTCTCCCAGTTCAGAAATTTGGCTATTGCTAAATTTATCAAAATCATTTCATATTTCTTAGTGAACAGCTGTTTTAATTTTTATTATAAACAAATATCGTTTTAGAAATGTTTATAGTTGTATGAGTAATTGCTTTTAAGCATATGTTCCTCTATTTTGAATTATGCATTATAGTTGGTTTTCAAACCTATTCCAGTGTTTGTGGTAATAAAACAAATAGTCATTTGGGATTATACAAAAAAGTAAATGAAAGGAATTATTTTGTTTGCTGTGTGATTAGATCTAAGCACAGTCATCAAGATTTTTACAGTTAGAAATCATGACCGTAGCAACTCTGAAATGAGGCTATCAAGTTGCAGGTCTATAAACATTTTGATTGTGTCAATTAACTTTAAAGTCTTTGTTTGCCAATTAGGTAAATATACTTTGTTATTGGGCATGCGCATTAAAATGTTTACTACATTCTATTTGATTTTTAGGTTCCAATATGGCTGAAATGTACTTTCAACTATTGGTGAGCCAAGAATACATCAACTATGATACAGCATTTGTTTCAAAACTGTTTTTGACTTCTGAGAAATTGACAATAAACGAAGACAGAAAGACGAGATATCCAAAAGCGTTGTCTAAACTCCACATACTTGCTGTGTTGACTCCAACAGCACCAATTTCTCAAAGTTTTGTAAAGCATGTGACTGATCGGTACTCTGGTAGAAAGAGTGGTTTAGTGTTTGTCAACAATATGATGAACAGATTCAAAAGGTATTGTCAAGAAGGGGAAGAAAGTTTATGGAACAACGCAGAATCGACTAACGTGATGCAAACTGTAGTAGAGCTGCTCACAAATTTTAAGGAAGTAGCACAACGCAATGACACCGGGTGTTCCTTGCTCTGCAACTACGCACTGTTCTACTCACGCTTACACAACAGTATCCGCAACAGCTCTAAAATATTTACAACCAATAATCAGGATTCCTTCAAGCGGTTTCAAATGACCGGCGATGAGTTTGAATATGTGTCTTCACCTTTATATGAACTGTATGATTTAAATGTAGACCATCATATTGGCACCTACGAAGATAATGAGCATTCTCGATCCTGGAACATGACTTCTCAAAACATTTTACCAAACATTAACTCGCGGTGCGTTCAATATCCAAGTCAGCATATTGTGAAGCGGTCTCCTTATGTTTTTATCAAACATTCATCAACCTTTATTATCGCTGGATCCGGACCGCTTCATGGAAGCACAAATGACTCTGCAAAATGTCGTGACGACATCGATTCAACATTCTTCATTCGGATGCAAGCATTTTACTATGCAGTTGAAAAAATGAGAGCTATTACTGGCATAGATTTTAGCACTCTCTATTTAGACACATGCTATGCTAAACTGCTAACCTTGAGTACAATGAGTAGTATTTTCCAAGCTGATAACCAAATACATTTGTTGGAAAGTGACGGTACTAAACATGTCTACCCACCTGACCATATTGTTGTATTCATTGGAGACACGTCTAGTGACATCTCAATGATCATTCAATCATTTTTAGCTCCGTTTGGAATACAGCAGATATCATATGGGAGTACAAGCACGCTTCTAACTGACAAAGACCGTAACCCTTCATTTCTAAGAACTGTGCCAGAGGATAGTGCTCAAGCAAAGTTTATGATAGAGTTAGCTGTTAAGAGTAACTGGACTTCAATTGGCCTTATTTATACAGACACCGCCTATGGTAAAACAGGCGCCGAAGGAATAGAGCTATACGCTGCTGAACAAGGAATTTGTATAGATTTTTCGCATAAAATAGAGATTGCTTATGAAGATTTTGCTAAGAGATTAGCTTTTAAGTTAAAGTCAAAAGGGGCAGATAACGCACTCCCCAGGCCACTGATATTATTTGCAGAACAATCCAAGCTATATTCCATTTTAGAATCTATCCAAACAATTGATACAAGTTGGGGCATTCGAGGGAACATTTTTATTGCTAGTGATACGTGGAGTAACAACAAGGAAATAATCAAACGCACAAGTAATTTGTTTCAAGGCACCATCTCCATATCGTTAGCTCAGAATGTTTATAATTGGACAGACAGTAGTAACATAAATCAGTTCAGAAAGTTTATAGAAAGACAGTCACCAGACACTCGTAGAAAAGATCCCTACTTTATTAACTTCTGGCAAAAGACATTCAATTGTAGAATTGAGAAAAATTATCCTAGCAGTGAGCCGTGTATTCCACCATACAACTCACTGACAGAGGTTTTTGATGGTAATGAGCTTGAAGGTGGGAAAGCAAAACATATTATGACAGCTGGACTTTCCACTGCATATGCTATTCGTGAGGCAAAATACGGAGAACAGTTCTGTTCGAATATGACAGACTGTGCTAAACTTTTTACTACAGATGAAGGTAAAGCAACATTCGTTCGCCTTTTGAAAGAAACAAAAGTCCCAGTAAAGGCAGGCAGTCATGCCAAATTGTACTCGCCATTTCTTCCTTCAGGAGAAGGGCAGATAAATTACGAGTTGTATAACCTTGTACAATCTGGTGAAACGCCAACAGTAACTTACCGTCAAGTTTACCAGGTGTCCGATGGAGTCTTGAAATCTCTAGTATCTCCGTCGTATTACAAAAATGGCGCCTTACAGCGGTCTTTCTGTTCTCCCAGTGACTGCTCTTTAGCAGTTTGTAGAGATTTGAAAGAAAATTCTTTGCAAAGCAATCAGAGAAATAATGGAGACGCTGCTATACCAAAGCTTCTCATATTTTGCTTTTTGCTCGTCATTGTTTTGTTAGTATTAGCAGGAGTTATTATGTACAAAGCATTTCATCTCAAGAATAAGGGCGAGAAGACTAGTTCTCACAAAGGTAAATCTAGTTTAACAATGCAAGCGCCATTTAAATGTGCAAAATTTTTGCTTAATGATTCATGAATCAATTAGTTTAAAAGAATATACTTTTATTTTTGACTAAATATTTAAAAAGTTGATTTCATCAGATTAGTTTAACACTATACTAAATCTAGCTGCTGTAAATTAGGCAACATAAAATAAATATCATTATTTTGCAATGTATTATTACAACAGGTACACTACTATTTCATAAAACTGTGCGATTTTTTATCATCATGATGTTGAATTTTCTTCCTTTTAGGAAACATGCTTCAATCTAACTCAGCTCAGCACATATGTTCAAATGCTGCAAACCAACCAGATATTATTGATGGAATTTTTGATTCAGTGATGATAGAGGAAACGAGCATGACAAGCCCGGCGCCAGAAAAGCCCGAAAGGCAGCAGAGTTCTGCCGGGAATAATGCTAATTTGCTGCCAGAAGAGCCCGAAAGGCAGCAGAGTTTTGATGAGAATAGTCTGAGTCTAAATATCTCTAGACCATGTGGTGAAAACATTTCAGCAGTAAGCAAACCGCTTCCATTAACGGAAGAGTCTGAGAGTAAAATCTGGGACAAAGGGATGTAGCTACAGACAATAGATTAGGAGTAGTAATAGCAGTTACAGTTTTTGCAAGTTTTTTTGGTTTGAGTTTTTTCTTGTTTTAAAAATAATTATGTGTACAAATCATCTACATACCTAAAGATGGTGATTTACAAAGCTTCAATCAGATTTTAATGTAATAGTATTTTTTATGAATATAAAATATTTTGTAGCAGCTTCTTCACGCATGTAAAATCTCGGTATTTTTTTTTACACTACAATGCTTCAAATGATTTAAAAAAAAATTCAACTATGTTAGGGTATATTATTTCAATTACTAGTGTCATTTACTCTAATTTAATTTAGGCTAGTTTCTTTCAATTTAATTTTTGATGGTATTTGGTTCTAAAATAATAAAAAATTATTAAAACTTTAAAAATTTTTGAATACCTAGAAGTACATGTAAAATAAGCATAACACATTTAAAAACAAATTCTAATTTTTAGCTATCAAATTTCTCATTATAATATTATGTTTTAGGCAATTTAATCCTTGAAAAGGCTTAATATAAAACTAAATTACACTCAAGTGCAATAATTGAAAAATCTCAACAGTCTAAGTTTATTAAATGTTCTTTGCATTTGGTTTGAAGTGTAGACTAAAACATAACTTTTTGTCACATTCTTCATCTTAGCCAAAAGTTTTCAACTTTTTCCATGCATCCACACATTCAACTCATGAAAAAAGGTTTACAAAATGCCAATAATATAGAATTTTCAATTGGAAATTGGCTTTACATGTCCTTTTTCACTTTACTGGTAAATTTAGGTTGCAATAATTCTGTTTAGTAAGGAATTAGCTTTAAACGTATTGTTTAGCTAAAACTAAAAAATGTACTTATACCAAACAAGGTGCAAATGTGATATATTAAAATACAATGTATAAAAGTATTTCTTGTTTTAAGTTTCTCATTAAAGCCTTGGATTTAGCAAAATAAGTTTTAAAAGTTTGCCTGATGTGATGCAATGATCTCCTTTAAGATTTATTGTGCTTTCATTTAATGTTTAATTGCATCTAAAGTTTATTTCCTTGTTAAAATATTACCTCAGGGTAGAAAAGTTGATTCATTACAAAGGTAGGCGTTAGATACATATTAGCACTTGTTTTTTACGGTCTAATAACTTTCACTCTTCTGCTTATTTCAACACTTGCACCATCTTTTGCCATGCAGCATAAATTCTGTATTGACAAGTGAATACTAACATCAATCAGGATTCCATGATGAACACAGCACATTTAGATACAATAAGTAACATTGTTACCTTTGGTGTGTACTGTTTTATATGCAGTATACTTGCTTTAACTTTTATACTCCACAAATTAGCATTTAGACATTTTACTAAAATTAATTGTTCGACTTTTAATCTGCTATAATAAATAATAATTAATAAGTTTTTATATCTGACTTGAACAGCCACTTACTCAACGTCTTATGATCTCAACTTCTTGATTAAGGTTAGCCAGAGGTCCCTGTGGTGTAATTGTTAGCACGCCTGCTTGCAAGCCTGAGGTCTTGAGTTCGGATTCAAGTGGGGGGCAAAAGTTTTATAACAGTATTATGCAAAGATTGTTGCATTAGGCAAGCGAACAGAATTAATTAAAAAGAAGCACAAGCATCAATATTTAGTATTAATTAGGAGCTAGAGGCATGATTTTACAGGATGGTGAAATGGGGTGACACAAGATCGGTGCTGATAGCTTTAAACTCTCAGTCTAAACTTATGAACTTCACTAATCCATACTATTTAAACTTAGCATAAATTACTTACTTAATTAAGTGAAAGTTTACAATAAAGAGAACTTCAACAAGGCATCTGGTAACTTTGAGGTTTTACAAACAATTATATGCCATCCTTTGATGCTGTTATTAAAGCTATGTCTAGGTTGTATTAACCTATCATCACAAAATCCCTGGGTAGTTAAAATCTTGATATAAACAAAATGATTTAATTTATTTCTTCTATTTACTATTTTTCACAAATTAATAGTTTTAAAGCAGCTGGGTTGCTTTCACAAAAAAAGAGTTTAATTTGAGACACAAAGTTGCTGTAAAGCTTTTTAGGGGCCTGTCTTTGTATGAAGTGAAAAAATATGTAAAGTATGTTTATATTTATATTTAACCAATCATGCATGAGCCATATAATTCCCTCTGTGAATTGCTAACCATTTGATGATCACACTGCTTATAGACACTTTGTTACACGTAAGTAACATAGTTGGGTAGCTATGCTAATAGCTGAGAAAATGCTGCAAACTTGTAACACTCTTTCTATTAGTATCCACATACTAGTAATCATCGTAGTCTCAACTGTTGAAGGCACTGAAGCTGCGATCTGTAAAGGTTTGTAATTTATGTCTTTACTATTCTACTGGTAATATTAATCTGACCAGATATTGATGTTTATTTACCACATTTTGATAAGGAATGCTTATTACTAGGAAATGACACAAAATATTATTTTACATCTAAGCTATTTTTATGCTTTTTTAAATAAACAGTAACTAATTGACAAAATGCATTCACATTGATAAATATAATTATCTCTTCAGTAAAACTGTAATTGTTTAATTTTAGATATTATAAATATAAAATTATTAAAAACTATAGTTTAATGCTCCACTTTAATGTGGCATCATCAGCCATGAACAATCTCTTGCGATTTAAAAATTTAAACCAGAGCCAGTATAGTTTGGTAGATAAAGCGTTTATACATTTGTGAAAAGTGCTTTTTTGAAAAGATTACATCTTTAAAAGATCGGGTTATCGAAATGATGAGCATAGCTCAGTAGATAGAAGTTTTGGTCTAGTCTACACTTTTACGTAATCAGGCACCGCTCCAAGCCATGTGGAACTCTTGCTGGTGTAAAGAAAAGTATGCATTTTGTGGTTATAAGAAAATTTGACTGTTTAACAAGCTTCCAATAACTGATTACTGCCACAATAAATGGCGTGACATATTTTCTATAATTTACTTTTTTTCCTGTTTCAGATTCTCAAACTGATAGAGTTCATTTAGTAGCTTTACTAGAGTTAAACCCAACAGCAACCTGTGCACCATCAGCTGACGTAAATCCCTCAGCGCTGTCTCTAGCTCTGGCAGCAGAGTATGTCTTGAGTTTAGTCAATAGTAACCAGACAGAGCTGGCAGTGCCTGGCATCACTTACGGTGAGTCATGATACATTAGCAGACGTCACTTCATCAGAACTCATCTTCTGCAGTAACAGACGTCATTGCATCATCTTCTGCAGTAGCAAACGTCATTGGATCATCTTCTGCAGTAGCAGACGTCATTGGATCATCTTCTGCAGTGATTGTAACTTGACATAAACTACAGCCTAGCATAAATGTGTATCATTTATAGCACACCATAATATTATGTAGTTCTTTCATTATAACAGTCCATTCCATATACAACTGCCTTACCAACTGTTAACAGTGAGGACTATATATCATAGACTACAGAGTTTCCTTTGTTATCATCAACCAGGGTGGGCATTTCTAGATATCTTTACAGAACTGATAGCAGTCTATGCACAACAAAGAAATTACATAATTCTTTTTGTCTTACCTATGTGTAATACTTTAGGTTCTAAAACTGCTACTCTTTCACATATTTTGTTACATGTATACAGAAATATTTAACTTAGAGAGATTTCAGCTTCTACTGTATATAAAAGATTGCTCTTCACTCTTTAGAGAAAAACTAGACACGAGTCATAATCTCTCAGGCATTAAAAAATTGGATAAAAAATAAAGTGCAGTCAGCAACTTTGCACTGAGAAGTAGAATAACATGATTGCAGTATGATCAATAACATTTTCTAGAGATTACTAACCAAATCAAATAACCTTCTTACTCCTGGCAGCTGTATATTATGAAGAAAAACTATGAAGACTTTGACTTTACTTATTAATATGAACAGTCTCGGTGTTTTAGCATACATCTTGAAGGGGATTTCTTCACAATAGGTTATTATACAACATTTGGTAAATATTTCGTTGACAAATATTCACAAATATATGCAAATTATATTCCAATTGAAGCTCCCACTAGTAAAAATTTTTATTTCACTCATTGAATATATTTTGAAAATATTCTAGCTTTCTATTTCATTATGAGCTGAACCTCTTTCGATTTAATAACTGAAATAAGTATAAAAATAATGATCAGATGGTAATGGTTTCAAATAAAAGAAAGGTTGTAACATGTGTACATCTGTATTAAGTAGCTTTATTCAAGTACCTAATATACAACATAATGCAACTACTAGTAATTATAGCAATATTGTAATAGTCTTGAATTCTTTCAAGTTATTGCTTCAATGGTTATGTATTGCCTTCGATGGATCATTAGTTTAAAAATAAAGGCAGTTATATTGCCTTACTTATAGAGAATATCAAGGATGCTGATTTGGAAAATTGTGTTTTACAAAATTGTATTCCATTTCTGACTGAAAACGCTTGCAATGTTTAACAAGGAAGTATTAAAGCAAGCTTAGGATTACATGATATTTATTTAAATAAAGAAACTGTTTGTTGACAAATGGTAAAAGATATGGGATAGGTAAACTTTCCTAAGCAATTCCAATTGTTTCATTGTATATCAAAGGGTGTGACTTACATTTGCTTAATATTAAAATGGTAATCTGTGATCCTTGAGCAAGCTAAGGGAATTCACCAGCTACTGCAAACTATTGTTACCAGGCAATTTCCATACTTTTACAGTACAATGGTAACACATCCTATAGCCTTACATATGTTAAGATAATACGATGATTCAAAGACAACTTCCTAATATTTTATTTTGTAGTTTTTTACAATAATTTCTAGATAATATGATTTTATAAAAATTTTTGATCTTTCTAACAATTTCATTATTTTCTTTCTAACAAGCATCACTGTTTACTATGTTTACAGCAGCTGGTTCTTAGAACAGGCAATAACTGTAAACTTAAAGTTCAGTCATCAAAACCTGTCTCCCTGTTGTAGTACAAGCTAACTATTATCCTACTTTCGTTGATCAGCATAGATGTTAGTTCTTTGCATGTCTAGGAATAAGTTCTGTCAATTAATCATTACTGTAATCTTTGGAAATATAAATTTCCTTGTACAGCTTCCTTTGAAGATTACCTCCACCTACTGATGCTTCTTTTCAAGATTTAAGAGTAATTTGCAGTGCTGCTACTGTCTATAGTTTATCACCTACCTTTCTATTGTAAATTACACATTTGTTGTAAATTACAACCTATTATAACTGTGTTGGTTATATATCTATATTATACAGTGACAGTTTTCAGTATATGTCTATATTATACAATGATAGCATATATGTCTTTATTATATAGTGGCAGTTTATATGTCTATATTAGACGTGTCTAATATAGACATATAAACTGCCACTATATCACTGCAGTGATAGTTTATATGTCTTATATGTTACATAGTGATAGTATACATTTATTTCTATATTATTTAGCATACAGTTTATATGTTTATATTATACAGTGACAGTATACATGTCTATATTATACAGTGACAGTATATATGTCTATATTATACAGTGACAGTATATATGTTTATATTACACAGTGACAGTATACATGTCTATATTACACAGTGTTGGTATATATGTTTATATTAAAGAGTGACAGTATACATGTTTATATTATACAGGGACAGTATATGTCTATATTACACAGTGACATATATATGTCTATATTACACAGTGACAGTATATACATCTATGTTACACAGTGACATATATGTTTAGACCTGGTGATAGAGAACATATGCAAGAACAAAACTCTGGCAGTGAGACAGTCAGCACTGAATATTCCCATTTCCTTGTGGACAAACAAGCAGATTTGTTTGAGCAGCGCTTCTGACAGCTTATCTACCCCTGACAGCTTATCCACCCCTGACAGCTTATCCACCCCTGACAGCTTATCTACCCCTCATAGCTTATCCACTCCTGAGAATGAAAACTCTCTGTTGCTTGGTAATTAAAAAACTATTACAGTCAAACTTGAATATTTTCAGTAGCTTCGTAATAGAATACTGCATGAATTAGTAAAGCAAATATAGATGTCTTCGTAAGCATGGCTTATGCTTTCAACCATGCGTGGCATTGTATTGTGTGTGCTGAAAAGTGAAATGTCAGTTTTTTATTTCATTTGCTGATAATAGAGGCGAATAACTGAGGGCTGTGCTATGAATAATTATTGTAGTAACCTGTGGGTTATTGAATATAATCAGGCAGAGAACATAACTCCTTGCAAGTGATAAGAGATAAGAGAGTCTTGTGTGGTGAGATTTATTATGTAGTAGAGTTCCTTCCAGTGTGAGCTCCAATCTTCAACTAAATGGAAGCTTAAAATGGGCCTTCTTTTATACTGGTCAAACAAAGGGAGTCTAGAACAATCGGCCGAAATTCGGAAATGTCAGTTAGTTCAGACCAATTTGCAATGAGTAAGCAAAAGTGAACCAAAATTAAGGGGGCGTAGAATCCCTATTTAATGTGAATAATTATAAGAATGGGTATTGAGAAGATAACTCTATAAAATACCACATTATTATTATTATCCAGCAAAGCTTAAAGTTGGCAGCTGATTTTTTACTTATATATACTAAACTCTAAAGCATAGACCATAGAACAAAGCCATCAACAGCTTTAGTAATATGGATTGTCTCTTCTAGTATCAATTTGAGAAAATAGAAAGTACAATTAGCTTTGGTTTGTAGATTTGAAAGATAGCAAAACGGTAAACTTTTGTGGATAGCAGTCTATTTTACTCAAAGGTTTCTAAACATAGTTTGTGTAATACTAAAATTTATGCTGAAAGCAGCAAGTATTATGTAAGAATAAATTGAAATTAAATTAGTTTGTTGTAAATCTTCATAAACTATACAGAATCTAATGTACTACTATGGTTTAGACATCACAGCATACAAGTAGTAAAAAAGCATTTCTGATTGGCTCACGTGCATTGTTGGTTGCAACAGCAATTGTTACTTGATCATTCAACTTTAGTAGGCCTATAATATATCATGCGTACTCTATTGTATTATCTATTGTTGAATGAAGCATTTTATTTCAATTAGTTATTTTTCCTTGGCACTGTGTATGAAATTTCTATATCTTGAAAGAGAATTATACAATTTCCTCACAAGTTTAGACTAGGTTTTAACATATGATTGTTATACTACTCGTAGTAAATCTTTGTACTATAAATTGAATTTATTTTTAGGAAGACCCACTTTCTAATCCTTTATATCAAGGTTAGCCTCATAGTAATACATTATCCATGTAGAGAATTCTTTAAAGCTATACAGATATTGCTCACACTCGAGTTTATATTTCAGGGTTCTTGGGACCTAGTCTAAGTTCTAATGCAATGCATGTAGCTCAGTTTCTTAACGATACGAGGGTGCCACTGATAACCCCTTCTGCAACCCTTGCTGAGCTAAATGATAAGAGTAGATATCACACTCTCTTTCGTACCTCCACCACAGATGATCTTCAATGCAGGGTAGGTTTTGGGTACACCCATATTCTTGAGAACTATATAAAGTACTTTATAATGCAGTAGAGAGTTTTTAAGTGATGATCTTTTTCTAATAGTTATTGGCTTTGTTACTATCTTTACTCAGTTACTTTTTTTTACTTAGTTATGTGACTTTTGCACTCGCTTAAAAGCGTTTGTCTGTTTATATTTATCAAACGCAACTGATTTTGATATTTTTATTATTTTTATTTTAGGCTATAGTAGATGCAGCAATAGACATGGCTTGGTCCTACTTTTTGCTGGTGTTTACTGATAATGAGTATGGTAGGAGTAGCGCTGCAGCTATACAGGCATACGGCGAGTCCAAGGGTATTTGCTTCTCGGGGAAAGTTCAAGTAGATGTGAGCCCTCCGGACAGGAAATCTTACTACCAGGGTATTGCCAGAGAAATTACTTACAACAATGCAGAAGGCATTATTTACTTTGGGCAAAAGTATACAGGTAAGTTGCCTTAATATAAGCTTAAACTATTGATTTAATTTTGTAAGTAATTGAATAAAAGTACACTGAGTTACATACTAGATTAGTTAAGATGCTGTGTGCACATAAGTTTTGAGGTAAGTTTGTATGGTGCAATGTAATTCTGTTTCTAATAGAGACATATTCAAGTTTTTGTCTTTAAAATTAGCATGTGCACATGAGGTGTGTGCCTGTGTCCACCAATGATTTTTCAATTTAATTTGATTTTGCTAAAAGCTAAAATATTTTTTCTTTTTACTTTGTAATGAGTGAAAATGATTTGACTCAACTCGAATTGTAGCCTTGGAAATCCTTGACTCATACTTGGAAGACCTAACGCTTGCTGCTGCCCAGAAGGTGTTTCTGGTATCTGATGAAATTGGTAGCTCAACAGAAGTATTGTCTAGATTGTCTCGTAACAACAAAATAAACAAACCAACTCTTCTGACTATTGTTCCACACAGTAAACCCAATCATCAGCTGAAGGAGTATGTTAGGCACCGCCGCCAAGGTAGTCAAAGTGGTTTACAAAGTATTGATAAAATGATAGCTGACTTTCAGAAGCAGTGTGCTCCAGCAGGCACTTGTGATTTTGAAAATGAAACAGACTTTGGTCAGCAGATGATAGAAGCAGTTGTAAGTTTCCTAGCAGCCTTTAAATACACGCACAGTAAGCATTGTGGCAATGTATCGGGAGCGTGTGAGATTTTGAGTAATACTGATTTGTTTTACTCAGAAATATTTGATCAAATTCAGCATTTGGACATAAAAACTAAAGTAGCAAATCAAACAGTAGAAGCCAGATTCAAGAGCAATGGAGATATTGTCAACAACAACCATGAACCGGCATTTCAACTTGCATTAGCAACTAACTGGAATTATGAAGTTTTGGGAACTTATTTTTATAATCGTACGTGGCAGTATTATGAGCATCCAATAAGTCTTCTGCCAGAGAACAGCGGTTTTAGATGCAAGACAAATTGTGCCCATTGCACAAAGGACAGAGATCCCTACATTTATATTCGAGGCAAGTCTAAATACATCATTGGCTACACATCCCGAGTAAGTGTAAAAGAAGGCATGCACAGTTGTGGCCCCGATGTGTCAATCAATGGTTTTGTTACTATGCAGTCATTCTATTACGCTGTGCAACAGATAAAAAACATAACTGACATTGACTTTAGTACATTATTTATTGATACCTGCGACGGTATCCTTGGTTCTCATAAAATCCTAAACAGCATTTTTAAGTCTGGGAGTTCCGCAGTTCTCAGTGACCCTCAGGGTAACGAACACCATGTTGACCCCAATGACTTTGTGGTCTTTCTAGGAGACACATCAAGTGGGGTCTCTATTGTTCTCCAAGCTTATTTAAGTCTGTACAACATTCCTCAAATTTCTTCCCAAAGCACGAGCACATGGTTGAGTGACCGTCTTTGGCACCCAACTTTTCTCCGAAATGTGCCTAATGACGAAGAACAGGCAAAGTTTATCATTAAGCTCATTTTAGAGAATGGTTGGAACAACACTGGTTTGATTCATGACAAAACTGTCTATGGTAAAACCGGTGCTCAAATGATAGAAAAGCATGCTAAAGCAAATAGAGTTTGTATTTCATTTCGAATGGCAGCTCAGAATTCAAACGACGAATTACAAGCGATGGCTCTCAATATAAACAGATTAGCTAGAACCAACAAGCTGCTTCGGCCCATTATTATTTTTGCAGAAAACATATTTATTAGGAACTTGATAAAAAAAATTTCAAAACACGTTCCGGACTGGAAAGCCAGAGGAATCATTTTAATTGGAGGTGAAACTTGGGGCAATCGTCTTGATGTCATTGATGGATTTCAAGATTTTGTTTATGGGTCGCTAACTTTTTCGTTGAAAGATAATTTGTACACATGGACGAGAAAAGGAAAAAACTATTTTAAAGAGTTTTTGCATAATCAAAAACCTACTAACAATAAGGACAACTCAGTTTTTATACATTTTTGGCAGCAATTCTTCAATTGCTTTCTTCCAAATAGTTATCACCCTGCCGTAGCTAAGGATGCGCCCTGTGATTTAAACTCACAGTTCCTGTCTCAACCAGGTTTTAATGGTGAATACCTAGATTTTGAGAATGTTGTTGGTAAACATAATGTCATGAACGGACTTGTGGTAGCATATGCTATTAAAAATGCTACTAAAGAATCTTATTGTTATCAAGAATTTAATTCAATAAATTGTACCAGGCTTTTTGGAGATGCTACTGGAAAAAAGCATTTCCTTGAACTGTTGCATAAAACAAAGATCCCAACATTTGTAAACAGCCATGCACAAGTTTATTTACCATTTCTTTCAACAGGTGATGGCAAAGTGAACTATAAAATTTATAACATTGTTAAATCTGGAAACCAGGCTGTATATAAGCATGTATATTCTGTTACCAATGGGGAACTTGAGCAAGAAGCCAAAACTGTGTATTACATTGGAGGAGAAATTGATCCAAACAATGTTACGGCCAGTTGTCCCTCATCACAATGTTCTTGTACATTTCTCAATCAAGTATCTAATCGATCAGGTGATGGTGAAACAGACAAACTAGACAGGGATGAGTCATCAAATTGGGTGTTGCCTATTGTCATTTTTATGCTTACCAGTTTAACAGTATTGCTCGCTGTTGCAATTGCCTATACTGGATACACTTTCAGAACCATTAAACATAAAGACATCAACTTCAAAGCTAATCATGTTGAACTAGCAGGTACATTTATAGTATTATTACCTTTTTTAAATAAAGTGAATTATATTCAAGACAGGTCCAGTTATTGGATAGTGAATAGTGTTACTTCAACCCAGCACAATTTGCAGAATAATACAGATATGCATTTGTTTCCTATTTCATGTACAGTTTGCATAAACGAGTAATGAAACTAAATATTTAAACTTTCGAACTGTGTTAACCTTGAATATAAAACAGCTATAACCATCTAAACCACTTAAAAATATTTAATAATAATATAATTATGTTTATTAATTTCGTAGCTGAAAATTTTATTTTGATGTTGTGTATTTATTTTTTTAGCTGCAGGTTTTTCAATATGTGTCGCATTTATGATGAGCAATTTTCTTCTTTCAAAAACTTTTGTTTATCTTTGACCAGAGGTTAATGGAGTGTTGAAGGGACGTGATTCTCTCTCTCCCTCTCCACCCCTCCCTCCCCCTAATCCACATCCTGGTGAGAATATAAGTGATGATAGTAATATATCACATCAACATGACAATTGATTCTAGTATAATACAGTTTTATTATGTCTACTTTTTGTGCTGTATAACTGGGCGTGTTCTATTAAATTTGTAAATTATATCACAGCAGCATTAAGCAAAATTACTGGTCTCATTATAAACCATTAGGAATACTTAGAATATATTTTAAACCAACTTCAAATTTCACAATTGCTTTATGATGACTGCAGTCTGACTCGTGTTGTACTGGACCAAAGCTTTAACTGCTAGAACACAAGCTGAAGCAACAGTTATTATTTAATTGTAACTTTTTGTTGCCTCGCGATAAAATTTTTTCTTAATGTTTACATCAGATTCATAAATTATTTTTGCATAACAAGCTGTATATTCCTAAGAAATTGAACTGTAAATTATTCAATCCTGTACAATATAATACTACAGAGCAATTTGAAATTTGCTTATTTTATTGTCTTTGTAACTTTGTGACTGTTGATTAGTTATCGCTTACTGTTTACAGAGTTTGTCCATGGAGAGTCTGGAAGATGTGAGGTCAACCAAAGGTCAAACTTTGCTGTGAATCATCATTATTCTGACATTGATGACCCATCAAATAGACCGCAGCCTCTAAACCAGGATGTATCAAACCATCGTCATAGCAACACCGCACAGCAAAGCGCCACCACACCTCCCATAAATGAAAATCTTAGAATGCATCCAGCTACAAGCTTGCATTAGTTTAATTAAAGCTAACGAAGTTGATCTAACTATTTTGTTATCAATTCTGTCAACATTTTTATAACAGATAAAACAACACTAGCATGTGCAATGCAAAACTTAATTATATACTGAATATAATTGAGGATTTTTATGTTGTTTATAATATTTGCTTGCAGGAATTTTGTGTTTTGTAGGCATCATTGCAACCAATGAGCATTTGCAGAGATTTCATTGTGATAGTTGTAAATAGCTCTCTTTATGGTATTAAATATACAGCAATTGATGTACTAATGTTTTGATGAGTTATGACAATTCATAATTTTTTCTATTTATTTTAAGCGTTTCTTTGTAAGGTTAGGCTTATTTGCACGAAAAATTAATTCATATTTTGAGCAGTAAACATTACTTTTCAAATAAATTAAAAAGCTTAGAGCTATTTACCTTGCGTAATCAGTTCAACTATAAAAGACCAATAATAATAAACTAAAATAAGAAATAACCAACTAGCATAAATAGAATGTACTAGAATTCAAGGTATATAATATACTAAAATAAACTATAATAAACTAGCATATATTATTAGAAAATGCTAGAACAAACTAAAATAGGTAACTGTTATAACTACTCCAATAATGTGTTGCATGCTTCTCATATAAGATGCTTGTGGAATAACTACCACTCCAATTACTTTGTTTACAGTATTCAACCCCTTATCTATTCGTTTGACAACATTTAATGTAAAACAAGCAACGCTTTTTAAGAAAAACGTTAACAATATTTTAGGGGATTGTGTGTAATTTATTTAGCATGTAAAGTTTTGACTTCAAGAGGGAAAGCTGCCATGTGGGCAGACAATTCCGAATGACAAAGACAGGACTGTTGACAGAGCACTCTGATGCGCTTTGGATAGTTTATTGAGAAATTTCAAAGTTGTCTTCTTCTTGTAGGTAGTCTTTACACGCGCCCCGAGCAATTTTTTCTATAATTTGTAATTCCTCCGGTTGAAGTTGCAGGCTAAAACGGAAATGACAGCCATGTTATGCATTTACGCGATTCTATTGGATGTTGCATTTTTTCGATGAGTTGGACGCAGTGAAAGAAGAAAACGCAAAATCCGACACTTGGAGCATTTTTGAATTTTATATGCATTTCTTAAATATGAGTAACCGTGAATAAAATTATCTTTTAAAGCAGAAGCTCATGTTGATGGTTTCTGGTAACACGATTCTCGTTCATCAGATGAATTTAAAAGACTGCTGAAAAGGAGCAGCTATCGGACATTTAGTTTTGTTCGGCGTGAGAGTCTGAGTGAGTGTCAGTTTGTGCTCACTTCAACATACCTCTCACGAGAATCATAAAATTAACCAATCCTAATTACGCACTATTGAGTAGGTAGGTGTTTAAGTTTCTATTCATATTTGCTTTTTAACCTGGAATTAGAAGTGACTTGAGTTAAGTGACGGTCACTGTCAGATGTCACCGTCACCTTGATACACTCATACACTCATACACTTACAGTCATACTCATAGTTAATGTTATAGTGATGGATATGAACTGCTACTTGAGCTTTAACTGTAGCTAAACTGTAAGCTACACTAATAGTAACACTATTAGTGAGACTAAGACTTAAAGTAGGCCATAACTTTAACTATAAGTTGAGTTTAACTATAAGTATAAGCTAATAAAAACAAGATTTAAAGTCAAATCTGAAGATTTAAGTCCTAATGATTAATTGAGAATATAGATCTTAGTAATTAGAGTTAGAATTAGTAGTAAACCTAATGGCTAATAGTCAACACTTGCAGTAACGTAGTGTTATTTATATTCAGTTTCACATTGGGATTGCCTAATTTGCACTTTCCTAGCACAGTGATAACAGATAAGTTACATGTTCAGTTTAACACTTTGATTTCTAAATTACTTTTAGTGCAACTGTAATGACTATTTATTACAGTATTATAATTATATTTTTAGTTTTAAACAATATTTATTTTAATGTCAACTTTTGCTTTGTCTGTATTTAATTTTATTTCTATTCTAGTTCTATATTGAAACTTTTTTCTTTCAACTAGCCACAGCATCAAGCTATTGTACTGTTGACTGGATATTGCAGTTGAAGAAAGCTATTAAAAACATTTTCTAGTCTTCATTGTGGGAGATCATTTTGTATCACTTCTTGCTGCTCCATCTCGGTGTAGCTTATTGTTTCCAGCAGTAAAGATCAAATTCGGTCAACAAACATAATGGTAAGAAATTTGTAAAGCATAGTCACTGCTTGTCTAGTAACACGGTCAGTTTCTGCACATTCTAGTTACAATTGAATCATATCATACCGCATTTTTAATGTGATTTTAAATCTTTCTATTGTGATGATAATTTAAAATTGAATTTTACAGGTTCTCTTAGCAGCAGCTGTGTGCAATAAATCTGGCAAAGGTATGATATTGAACTTGTAATTATAATGATTTTGATTACATTGAATATAGCAAACTATTTTCAAATTAAGTTGATTGTAATTGTGATTTCAATGTATTTTGCAGTGCTTGTGTCAAGACAGTTTGTGGAGATGTCGCGGGCCAGGATTGAGGGATTGTTGGCAGCTTTCCCTAAGTTGATGAACACAGGAAAGCAGCACACGTTTGTAGAGACCGACAGCGTGAGATATGTCTACCAAGCCTTAGAGCAGCTGTTTGTTGTACTTATCACTACTAAAGCCAGCAACATTTTGGAAGATCTGGATACACTCAGGCTATTTGCTAAAGTCGTAAGTAGACTGATCTATATTCACGGTGACAAGTATATTCTATGTTTTGTATTAGAATGGTGCTGCTGTTCAAAGTTATTTAATGGTTGATGTTTGGCTTCAGGTGCCGGAATATGGCAGGTCTCTGGAAGAAAGCGTGATCTTAGAGAACTCCTTTCAAATTATATTCGCCTTTGACGAAATCGTGGCCCTAGGCTATAGAGAAAATGTCAATTTGGCGCAGATCAACACTCTTCTACAGATGGATTCTCACGAGGAGAAAGTTGCACGAGCTCTCATCGAGGTGGGTGTCTCCCTCACTGTCATCAGCTAGCAACATCCATTTTTGTTGTTTCAAAAGGTTTACTAGTTACCTCCCTATATGGGTAGAGGAGTCTCTGTTTCAAATTACTGTTAAATTTTTGAGCATTGGATAAAAGATGACTATCTGTATATAATGCTCATTCTTTAGTAATATTTCCATACCCATGGCTCGTGTTTGTCAGCACTTGCCTTTCTCATGTCGCTGTCGATATTCTATTGAGTCAGCTGGCTCTATGCCTTGTTGAACGATGACAGCAGTTGGTACGCAGCATAATGACACTCTTGCTGTCGTATATGAGAAAGTAAAGGCTGTTATATAAGGGAAGGTCAAGGTCAAACAATCAAATTGTATATCTCGTAGAGCCAAGAGCGGGAAGCGAAGGAGGCAATGAAAACTAAACAGAGAGAGCTGGACAGGAAACGCAAAGACATGCAGCGTCATGGTGGAAATCCATACAGGTAGCTGTGTATACCCTAACATGTTACGGCAGGTGCTCTAAGTTCTGCACATGCTCCTTTTCTAACATACCCTAACATGTCACAGCAGGTGCTCTAAGTTCTGCTCATGCTCCTTTTCAACCGGTTTAGTGGCAGTTGCTTTCTTTCTACCATTACTGAGTATTATTCACTGGATCTGTTATATAAATGTGAAAAATAAATTTTTCATCTTGAGAGTCATTAGTCAGAAAATACGTAGCCAATATGGCTCCACCTTCACTACTACTGCTAGACCTGAATGAGGTATTTGCTCACACCGTTGGGCTGAAGGAATTGGAAAATGTTATATGGAAGTCTGTAAAACCTGTTTGACCAATACAGTGCATCAAGGTGGTGATGTTACCAGCCATTACTTGAATATTATAGCAATGGGTATGAGGGCGGCATGTCTTCTAGCAGCAGCATCTCCAGTAGCTCATCTCTAATAACCAACAGCACGCCAGTTGAACCCGCTACCTCCTACTCGGCTCCTAAACGGCCCACAGGAAGTGGCATGAAACTTGGCTCGAAGAAGAAGGATTTGAACCAGTTTGTAGACAAGTTGGCATCTGAGGGTGTGACCGTGGAGGAGATTCCTACTGCTGCCAGTAGAAAGACGGGAGCAGCAAAAGTGTCTGCCGTACCAGAGGTTGACAAGGAGAGGTTAGTGGTTGAGAGTATATTACTTATGATATGAATATGTTTGTTTACTTGTGTAACCTTCTTTCAAAGCATTTCAAACCCCTGTGAAATGACTATTCATAGAATTTATTATATAACTCAATGATCTCAACCTGTGTTACTTGTTGTTGATAGAGTCTTATTGGTTTATGATACTCTATTGAACAATAAACCTCTGACAATACAAACTCATATCGACTATGAATGTGCTCATTACTTATTATATGCTAGTTATAATATTGTAGTCACTCCAGCTAGTGTGAGGCTAGTTCTAGTATCTGTGTATGTGTAGTGAAGGCATGTTATCTATGAACTACTATTTGATACCCTATGTTAATGTATTCCGCTGCCTGTATCTATATGCTGACTGCCGTCTGTTGCCAGTGTTCACATCCGAGTTGAGGAGAAGGTGGTGTGTGTGGCGTCGCGAGACGGAACTTTGGAGACGCTAGACTTCAGTGGCACTCTACACCTGTTCATCTCTGACAATGCTTATGAAGGCATCGGCATTAAGATAGCTGATAACAAGAAGGCACAAACCAACGTAAGTATATTGCATGTGGCATAGCGTTTTAGGTGGTGTAAGTACCGTGTGTAGTGTAAGTACAGTGTATGGTGTAAGTACAGTGTACAGTTGCTAATTTGTTTGTTGGAATATTGGCTGTGTTTAAACACCAGACTGTGGTTCATGTGTTTTAATGATCTGGTGAATAGTATCGGTGTAAAGCTCGTTGCTACTTTGTAGACACACCCTAGCATTGACAAGAGAATGTATCAGGCCCAGTCCATTATTGCCCTGAAAGACAAGAGTAAAACATTCCCGCTAAAACAGGAAGTCGGAGTTCTAAGATGGCGGCTAGTATCATCTGATGCCTCTCTCATTCCGCTAACCAGTCAGTCATTTTGCATATCATCGCGTTGTGTAATATACATCACGTAGTATAAGTCACTTAGAATGGTCTCCTAGGAAACATAATGTTATGTGGCACTCGTGTCAACTACTGAAACAGACACACAATTCTGTGTACCTGCATTAGAATATCCTTTCGGTGTAATATTCTTTGGAACAAAATTGATAATTCAGTTTATGTGTAATCAGTGAAAGTTTGCCTTTTTATCGACCCTGTTTCTAGATGTGACTTGTTTTCTGGAAATAGCTTGTATTTGCAAAGTACTTTATTGTTATATTATTTGTGATTTGCGCCAACACTAGATCTAAAAAGTGTTATACTATTTTTAGTTAACTGCTGGCCTAATGTTACAAGTAGTGGGTGTGATGTAAACATCGAATACGAACTACAAGCCAATGAGTTGGAGTTAGATGATGTTGTAATATCTGTACCCTTGCCGTAAGTATCCTGCTAACACTGTTTCCTGCAGTATAGTTAGAGCTACCAGAGTTCCAGAGATGTAATGTGTGTTGGGTGATGAGTATTTCCCTCTATTTTCTCAGCTAATTTTTGACGGTTTAGGGTGATGAAGATAGAGAATTACTAATCATATTTTCATAATGGCCCGTAAAAATATGCCAACTTGTTGGAATGTTTAATAATTTAAGAATTATATGGGTTTTTATATAAATATAATATTTATATTATAATAATATTAATAAGTGATTGATATATATTAACATGTAATTGATATTATTATAACATATTATTATAATATAATATGTAATCAATATTATTGTATAATATTATATTTATACAATATATAATACATAAATATCTAATCTTTTTTGTTTTTGGTTAAATTATTTAGAGTTGCTTACCCTTTATGAAATTAGTGGTATTTTTTGTATACATTTCATTTTTGTTTTTTTTCAAGTCTTG
Source organism: Bugula neritina (assembly GCA_964035545.1). Lineage (NCBI taxonomy): Eukaryota > Metazoa > Bryozoa > Gymnolaemata > Cheilostomatida > Bugulidae > Bugula > Bugula neritina. Next base: position 2,634,313 of record OZ037765.1, on the reverse strand, counting down.
TTTTTGTGAATTATGCAGGGGTGGGGTTGGAGCACCCAGAGTCACGCAGTGCGATGGTGACTACAGCCATGACAGTAGAAAGAACATTCTAGATTGGACAATGCCCGTCATAGATCAGTCAAACTCTAGTGGCACCATAGAGTTTAGTATATCCGGGCATGAGGATGACTTCTTCCCTATCTCTGTCTCATTTGTTTCTAAAAAGTCCTTCTTTGGAATTGCTGTAAGTTGTGAATCAGCTTCAGTTTTGATTTCAAGTGTTTATGTTTTGAGATTTACATGGAAAATTCTAATTTCTTCGCAGTGTATTTACTGTAACTCCAACTTCTTTTTTTTAGTGTTTTAATTTTTGTTTTGAAGTTTTCCATTCTCTAATGTATGCAGACATAGCCTTGATTTACTGTATCACCTTGTTTACTTACAGGCTGTAGGCATAAAGACTCCCGACGGTAAAAATGTCAAGTTTTCCTCAGAAACCCTCATGTTCCCTGAAAAGTATGAAATCGTGTGATTGTGATCTAGAACGTTCTTTACTACAAAGTTTAACTGTTTTATATCTGCTCGCTATGGCACTTTGTATGAATCACATCAGAAACAACTCATTGGCTCTTGCAACTACTCCACATGCAAATTATTAAGGTTCCAGTTTCTCTACTGGCGGAAATCTATAAGCTGTTGGTCTTTAAATGCCAGTTTTTACGGATTAGTAGGCTATTTCTTATAACCATCTATTTCCACCCGTACTATATTATATAACTTATTATAACTGATTCACGAAGAGTGGAAAGGGTAGTAAAACTCTAGATGTAATTTTTCATTTATTATATTGTAATATATAACATATTAAATAATAAAAACTATGTACTTACACAGCAAAATTATTCCAACTGTTATACATTCAAGTTGCTTGTTTGTGAAAACAGTATCGAAGACAGGGCAATGTTTACTTTCCAATATAAAACTAGCAAATTATATTCATGGACCAGGATAAAATTGTGGGCCATAAAAGCCTAACATCATTTATTGTCCCCAGCCTAATACAATACGGAAGGGGTGGAGAGTCATTCATGGTGCTCCCATAACAGTTATTTTCATGAGCACAGTCTAATGGCGATGGGAAATCATCCACACTGGCCAAATAGAAAGTTTTTTTGGTGCTGAATTTTGGGGAACCCTAGTAGATGTCAACAAATACTATGATGAAATTATTGGCAACAGGAAACAGTGTGTAACTGCATATACTTAACCCACAGCCTTTATAACGCAGCAAACACTGGGAGAGTCAATTCACGTCTTGGACACTCGACAGCTCCAGTTTCCGAAGGAGTTGTCATGTCAAAACGTGCTGCTAATAAGAGAGCACAACTCTACATAACTCCACTTATCCAGTCAAAATCGTCTTAATAATAATATGCTTTATTGGTGTCAATACTGCTATAATGGTAGGCTTTTTACTTTATAATTACCAATTATAAATATATTTGCTGCTTTTCTTTAGTTCAATTTCTTGTGCAGCAGCCAAGGAAAGCATAGCAACCAAGAATGACCACCACCTTTGTTTGATTTGCTTCCAAAGGTTGCACCTTCCTTTGTAAGGTCATCACATGTGTGCCCATAAAAAGCTAACGGCCGGTAGAATACTTATTTTCTGGATGATTGATTTGGTATTTAAAACAAGACAAACAATCGCAAAAGATAGTTATTTGATGTAGGCTAAGCTGTGATATTTGATCAAACATTGTTCATAATATATAAATATGAAGATTATTGAAGAAAAGTATCTAATGAGAAGTTTTAAGTAACATAGCCAGCTGATTAATTGACCTTACTATGCTAGTTTTAGAAAATATTGTAAGCACTTGACGTTTATATAATTTATATAATCTACATTTATATGATCTACAGTAGCCTATATTGTAATTACTTGTATATATGTCGTATAATTAATTATTTAGAAATATATGCATATTTTAAAGCTATTTTTATATGGTAATAACACTCAATATTCAAAAGGTTATAACGTATAAAGCTTCAATGATCAGATGCTGCTTAACTTTTTTGAAATCGGTGATTTGTTTTTTAGGTATATTATAGACCGTCAATTCAATACATATGTTGACAAATTTATAGTCTTTAAAAGAGAGTTGCAGTTGAAACTTATCTTTATTTTAGGTATATTCGAAATTCCTTCTTATAGATCTTTATTTTATTTTCACTATATAGGTCTGTATGCAATTAAACGAATATTATGTAAATATTTTAAAACTTAAACCTTGTTCAGATCTTGAATAGTATTGAGTTTATCCTGAGTTTATCCTGAAAATGGCACTTGAAAGTTTCATTTCTAGCAGAATAGACAATCCTCAGACTTGGTAAAATTGGTTGCAATTTTTCCCCCGATAAATTTGGTGTTGTTCTAGTAAAGAGATCCATTGCATTGCTTATCATGCACTGCTTTTATTATATAAAATCTTTAGAACTATGAAATGCGACTTTTATTTCAGCTGCGTGTAAAGTTTACTTCTATAGCAAACTTTATATTGAATATTAAAATTGTGGCATTTCTTTCATGTTTTCTACTGAACTAGCTGCAGGACAACAATATTCTAACATTACAACTGCAATATGATGAACTTTGACAATATTACATTGTGTAAGCTATAATGCACAATTAGATGCTTAAATTATTTGTTTGAAAAGCAGTCCATGATATTTAAACACTATTTTATTGGTTTACACCTATTGAAGTATAACCTAGCCACGCTCACCAGCTTAGTCATAGCTAGCAGTAGCATGTACTTTATGCATGTCAAAATTTACCAGTTTAGTTATTTAACTTGTGCTAATATGGTAAGTTTCAACTTAATAAGTATGACTGGTGGCATGTCAGATATTTGCTGGTATATTATGTAATTCAGTAAAATCTTGCAATCTAGCACAACAATAAAATATTTTTAAGGCTCTGTCTAATATTTTCAACAATTCTCAAAAAATTATTAATTTTATGTAAACAATTGAAATCCAACAATCTATTATTTTCAAGACCCATTGTTGTTGGAAGATGGAATGTCATTATGAGCTAAGAAGCCGTTATTTGAATCATTTTGCAAGAGTTAGCTCGTTTGCTAATTTCTAGTGCTGATATATTCTTGATTTTGCTATCAAATTGGTTTTGTGATTTGTGCTTTACTATTTTTGCGAATACTGTGTACTGTATTTTCCCTCATTCACTCATTCACTCTCAGTCCTAATCCAACTCTTCGTGAGTTCTAGTGACTAGTTCACGCTTTCAGTTTGCTTAATTTGGTCATTTTGGACTATCAAGATGAAACTTTGGTTATCCAATGCAACAGGCTTATTCAGAGGTAAGTAAAACATTTATTTATAAGCTCTTCCTTTTACAGACAGCCTGTAGAGTGTTATAGACTGTGGCACACTAATATTGATACTCATACTAATAATGGTTACTGTTGTCATCTAATTGTAGGCTTGTTAGTTGTTGCTATTGCTAGGTGTTGTACTTACGGTTTAACATTAATGCGACTGTTGATTTTAGACCTGGTGATGTGATTATTGTTGTAAATCACCTATCATTTATTTATATTACATATAACTTTTCAGAAGAGATCTCTACTCTGAATACTATTTTTTTCTACTTAAATATTCTCTTTTAAAATTGAAGGGCTTTATAGCTTTATTTGTTTCTTATACTTTGATAGCAAAACAAACAACATTAGTTTATCAATGTGGTCAATATAAGAATTTGCAGTGGAAGCAATGCCTGCCTTGCAGGTTATGGCAATCAGTAAAAAGCTATTGTGGTCTTTACTACTTTTCTCTAGCAAAAGTTGCAATATATACGGTTCATAATAATTATGTATTTGGTTAGTTTAATGTTCATTAAATTACATTATATGGAAGAAACAAAATACATGCTCAAACAGTTTGTTACTCAGTTCCAGACTGACTTTCTATTACATAATTCTTTCTATGCCCAAAATGTGAAACAACTTCCATCATGTTGTTAAATTGGCTTCATTCTTACAATGGGAACAGTTTTACAAAACAGTTTCCTTATTACTACATTTCTTACAAACTGGTTTGCATGTGCAGCATATAAAACCTTCAGGGGTAGATTTATACTTGCTGTGATGTCAATATATTATAAAGAATGGTATATCTCAAGTTTAGGCTTAGTTTACTTCATGTAAAGCTGATTTTCACATCTGGTTTTCAAATGGCTGTGAAAATAAAAGTTATACAGAACTAACAATAATTTTAATAAAAGAGTTGAGTGTTTCTATTGTAGTAACGAATGAAAATGGCACCAGGGACGTCACCAAGATGGCCATATTTGGCATGGCTGGTGTGGCGTGTGCATCGTTTGCCTCTTACAAGATCTACAGGTGGCTGGGGAAAAGAAGTTGTCCCATCTCAGATAAAAGTAGGGACAATGACAATGCTCAAAGAAGTACAGATGCAGGTTTGACTTCTCAGGCTAATGGAGAAAGTACTGCAGTAAGCATGAAGTTCATTCAACGTGTATTTAAATTGCATAATATATTGATAACAAAAGGTATTTTGTAGTAGTCGTAAAAAGGAACTTTTACCAGGTGCTAATAATAATTCAATAAAAAGAGCCATTCGTTTTCAGCATGTAGTAAAATCAATTGGAAATTTAAAATAGCTATACTTTCGCAAAATGGTTGCCAAATAATATAACAAATTACGATTGTTTTTTACACTTTTACTGCTTTTGGATATATACAGGATTATGTGCTTAATATGGGGCTTACTGCTGCAGCCAATGCACTTTTATATGTTTGCAGTTTATAGTTTGCAGGCGTATAGTTTTAATGTCACTTCAATGGTAGTTTTTACATTTATACCTAACAGACATTTATAATGTAATTGTTCAAATCTAATATGAAATGATAATTACCAATATCTGTTGATGTTGATGAGTTCCAATTTGTATAGAAGACTTTCAAAATGTAATATTACCATGTTTGCCTAAAATAAAAGAAAATATTTATAATATGTTTTGCATTCAAACTCTTGAAACAGTTCGTTTGCTAGAGGAATTATTCTGCCAAGTGAAGCACTGTTAATCTGCTTTATGGTACATAAGTTGTCATGGTGATATATAAACAGTGTGATCTCTTGAGCAAGAGATAGTATAAGTATAATCTTGGTGCTCTACTAAGTTATAGAATAAGTTTTCAACTGGCCCGGACTCAATGTTCAGATGTTTAGTAGAGAAAATTTAGCAAATATATTTATGGCAAAAGGCTTATCAATGTTGTAGAAGTTTACTTAATGCAATTTTTGTCTCAATTATGTTGAGATCTTAGTCTATTTTGTAGACCTCCAACGCAGCCTCTCAGGCCATCAAGGCTAAGGAACAAGGAAATGAGTTTTTCAAAAAGAAATGCTATGCTCAGGCCCTAAGCTCCTACGACAAGGCCATAGAGCTTTGTCCAAAGGAGGAAGTGAAACTCCTGGCCATCCTCTACCATAACCGTGCAGCCGCCAACGAATGCAAGGTAAATCTTTTAGCTCATCTTCTGATTGAGTCAATAATCCTACACTAAGACCACTCTGTATGCGTTCTATATGAATTGAACATAGAGTAAATTGTATTATTGTGTATCTTTCATCAATACAGAGTAATAGAAATATTTTGTATAATTCTTAACAGAAAGATTGGAAAACTGTGGTGGTAGATTGCACCAAAGCTATAATGTGTGACCCTACCTATCTGAAGGCCTATAGGAGGAGAGGGAAAGCACACATGGAAATAAGAAAATATGCAGAAGCCAAGAAAGGTAACATTTTTTATCCTAGGTTTGAAATAGAGTCGTCTTGCATTGTTGCAGCATTTCACAACATGCTCCATGTGACTTTTGCAAGGATACCATACATGTAGAAAGATTTGCCAAACCCAGCAGCTATTTTTCAGTTCCGACAGCAATGCATGTATTTTATGAGCTTTTAAAGCATGTATGAGGCTGGCTGTTTCAGATCTGGCAGTTGGTTATTACCTACAGAAACCTCCTAACAAGTCTGCTAAACAATCCGTCATCCTTGCCATAGACAAGGACGCTGAAGTAGCGCTTGTTGGCCACATGAAGGTGGGCTTACAATAAAATAATCAAAACTTTTTTGCGCTCGCTTATATTTTGTAGCATGTTATATCGCTTATGTTTTTTTACTAGAAGCAACAAAAATTATCTCTTGTTTATTTCTAATTTGCATTTTTAGACACGCCAGCCCGTACCAATCAGTGCTGAAACCGTGAGATTGTATATGGCAAACTTTCGGTTTGATCCAGTGACCACTTGCTTTGCCAAGTTTTCTGCACCAGTTGATGGGAAAAGGTCAGAGTGTTATTGTTACTGCTTGGTCAAAAAGATTAAAATATAGTTTTCTTTTCTGAAGAAAATTAAAATATAATTTTATTTCTAAAGAAAATTCAAAACTTGCTTTTTCAAATTTTAATTTTTATGAGCTTCTCTTCTTCTATTCATGTGTACTCAACGCCTATTAAATGCATTGTATCAATGTATTACAATGTTGTAGGCTTTTGTAAGGTTATAAAATAGGCTTAAAACTTGCTCTATGCAAATATATTTTTTAGGGCCCCCTTCCAAGTTGCATGCTATCATTTTGAGGTCAAGCAGTACAATGCAGTGCTGCCCTGTCTCAATGAACAAATGGCGTTGGGTGATGGCAACGTCTACCTGAAGGAGACCTTGCTACTCAGAGCTACCTTCAGGGTTTTCGCTGGTTTGCCTGATGAAGCTGAGGCAGACATTGCCAAGCTCATGGGGGTTAAGGATCTACCACCTAGGGTAGGTGTAACTAGCAGTGTTTGTAGTTCATTTGGAAATTCATAATATGAAATGGTTATTTCCTTTTGACTTATAGAGATATGTTGTGATTTGTTGCTTTTAGTACATGTCTACTGCGCTCCTCCGTGAAGCTCTTCTGGCAATAGCTAAAATGAACACACATGATGCCTTCCGGATCATGGCTGATGCCATCGCATGCGATCCCAAGAATGGTGATATATATTATCATCGAGGCAAGGTACCGTCAGAGCAAGTTTATTGTCATTGTGCAGTATTTTATACTGTGTTCCATGTGATCCTTGCATGTATATGTACACATTGAACTATAACTATAATATAATAGCTATATAGAACTATATAACTATATAACTAAAGAACTATATAACCATATAACTATATAACTATAGAACTATATAACTATAGAACTATAATATAACTTACCATACCATAGGCATGTCTTAGAAAATATTGGTGTACCTAGCAACAATTTTTAATTCTGGCTGCAATTTTATAAAATAGGTAGATGCGACATGAGTGCATGTACATGATAGAATATTATAGTTAATTGAGATGCAGAACCCAAGTGTTTGTATATGTGTGCTAGACAAGCACGTCTGGGTATGCTTTTCAATAGTCAACATTATCCAAGGCCAGAATCCTCTAAAACAGTAAAACTTGAAAACTTCCTTAGCAGTGAGGAAGGTAGCATTACTTTTTCTAGAATCATCTCTTTTGAATTAACAGATGTGAAAACATTTTGTACTCTATAATTTGCATAAAGTAATACTAAACCTAGTTTAGTTAGTAATGAGGTGGTTTTGTTTTCTGTATAGTCTGTATATTTTTGTCTTTGCAGATTAACCTGCTGATGGGTAACATTACAAGTTGCATGGATGATACTGAAAAAGCCATCGAGTGCCATAATATGGAGGTGCCAGCCCTTGTCGTCCAGCAGAAAATGTGTGGTGAGTCATCCTAATCAGTCATCTTTGTCTAGAATATTCCTCGCCTAGAGTCTAAGTCATACTGATAAAATAAGAGTTTTCTAAACTCAAATGGTACTAGAGTCTCTTGTTCTTGTGTATCTTGATTGTGAATTGGCTCATTCTTAAAACTATAATCAAACTGTATTTAGCATTCTTAGCTAAGCTAGGGCCACAGTAAATTGATGTTAATCGTCACAGAGTTGCAAATGGCAATATATGGGAAGAGAGAGGGGGATCTCAGCAATCTCTTGTCAGAGCTGCAAACTATGGTGGAGAAATACTCCACTGAACCCCAAATCTGGGGCCTCTATGCTCAAGCGTTTGTCTCATTGGGCAAGCTTGAGAAAGCTCAAGCTATTTATGACCAGGCTATTGCTTGCTGCCCCAACCGCCCGACTATCTACATTCAGGCAGTGTGAGTATACCCTTTAGAATTTAAGTGGATGGAACTGCTTTTTCAATGCTGTTTTTAGTGGCAGACAACTTATGTATAGAAATATAAGCTTGAATGTAATTGGTAAATTTGTAGTCAACTGCTGATCCCATTGGATAAGGGTTTGGAGAAAGCCCTCTCCTATCTCAACAAGGCTAAAGAGTTGGACCCGTACTATGAAAACACATATACTCACCTTGGTCATGTCTATCTCAAACTGTGAGCATTTTTTCATACCAAACAGTTTCTCGGAAGTTTGAGCTAACATTTAGCATCTACAGTAGGTTTTTAATTGAAAAATTCTACGTTGCTTTAATTTGTCATACCTCATTGTTCAGAGCTAAATTATTTACTAGAAACGCAACTTCTACATACTATACACTTGCATATGCTATGTTTGTCTATCTATGTTAAAACATTATAGAGAGAGTTCAGTTATGCACACAACTTGCAGGCCATAAGAAAGTTTAGTCGATTATTTTTCTAGTTTAACAATTATGGTAATTGTCAAATATTTGTTATATACATTGTGACTTGTAGAGGCAAGATAGAAGAAGCTCTGGAGAGCTACCAGAAACTTCTCGCATACAGCAGAAATGCTCCCGATGTCAAAAGTGCTATGATGATGGTTAGCTCTGTTGAAGCTCAGCTAGACATGAAGAAGAACTTTGGTCTAGAAGTTCCAAACATCTTTGATAACTAATAGTCAATACGGTTATTGTAATGGTGCTTCCCATTGAATAACTCGAACAACCAAGCCAATTCACACAACATTACATGACTATCAGCCATATGCTTTAACAACTTGACTACCAGCTATCGAGACTAGGCTATTGTGTGATTGGCCAGCTAACCAGAGTAGTAAAGTGACAAGCAGCATATATGATTTATGTGATTATACCCTAGCTGCTACCCACCATTACTCAATAAGCAAGTGATAATTCTTTTTTTCCAAACTTGACAATGAAGATTATATTTTTAAAAACATTATTAAACTACAGATATGCGTGCTACTATCAAAACAAATTGCTTCTACCACAGTAAATTTATTGCACAATTAGTATTTCATTTAGCATTTAAGTTCTAAGATTTTATTGATCTACTTCTATATGATTTTTTTACTTGCAACATCTAAAGGAGAGTACAACTCCTAATTATAAAAAAAATCATGGTATAAATTCAGATATTGTTATAAAATATAAAATGCCTATTTCAACAAACCAAACTTAGTTTATTATCATATGAAATATAGTAACCAAACAGACATGCGTCATCCAGGACCAAATATTCACCACAAGTTACTACATGTACTGTTGGAAAAAGCATTCCTACTAACTGGATGATTAGTTTCAAAACACTTTATAAGTAAAATATACAGGGTGAACACATTTTACAAGTCAGTAAAGTGTCATTATTATAATGCATACAATGAAATAAAATATATAGGTAAATGTATGGAATTAGAATAATACATAGCAGTAGCTAATGTAGGTGCTTGATGGCCGGTCACAGACATTGCAGATTTGAACATCAAAATCAAAATATGCTGATGAGAGTTCATTTATACTCTAGTGAGTAAATTAAATAGCCTAGCTGATACTAAGCGCTCATTAGTGAATATAATTTGACTTGATTGCCATAAAAAGAAAGAAATAGGGAGCGATTATAAGTATAAGAAATTGGGTGGAAAAGTTCTTTATTAGTTCTAATATAATGTGCATTTACATATGTTTTTATATTCACTTTGCATTTATATAGTAGAAAATAAGAAAACATGCAGATTATGTTATTAACAACTTGTAACATCATGATATATTATATATACATATATTATATTATACATATTCACACCTTTTTCAGCCATCACTCTAGTTATTCTTATTACATACAATATTACAACAATTGCATATACTTGTCAATGTTTTATTTGAGTATAACGGGCATATATAGTTCTTTTCAGCATGGTAATACCTCTGTAGTTTGCTAACAAGTGTTGATTTTAACTAAATTTCTATTGCACAGTATTGGAGACTTTATTCTAGGGCTTTAAGTCTGCAGAGTTAGTCTCTAGTCTAAATTAGTCAACCTCTAATTGAGTTTGTATGTTAGCCAAATACAGCCCAAAGATGTAGCTCAGGTGTGAAGTGAAGTAAGTAAAGATGTTAACAAATATTTACAGGCTGGGTATTATTTTTTATGAACTTCAAGTAGAGTTTAGATTGGTTGCTTTATTACATCTAGATTGTTAAACGGCTCAAGGTCGCCATCAATACAACAAAATTGCAGTTATCCATTAGGCTGTATAGAATAGTATCCGCAAGTTAGTCAAACATTTGTTTTGGTGTTGCTAAGCAACTAATTGATTACTATCGATCTACAGATTGATAAGGCAGTAAAAGTTTTTCTTCAATACCATTATTAATAATTGACAATACCATTATTAATAAAATAGATTTAAATTTTGCTTGCTGTATTTTAAATTTATAAATTTTATTATATTCAATTATTGAAATTGCGTGATCGATAGTTACTAACTATGTGTCAATAGCATTGCATTCAGCATGGTCAATATTGGTTTTGAAGTTAGCAGCTATAGAATTCAAGAATAATATTATAGTCGAACTAGTTAGTAGCTGATCTTATAACCTTTGTGTTTCAAACTCAGTAATAAGGAAGGGTTGATCACAATGCCGACCTAATGCATTGGGGACTCTTATATGGATATCACACAGTAGTTGGCTATTCTAGACTCACTCATCTCAAACTTAAAGTCGAGAAGACAAAGTTTTAATTTATGTATCTCTTACTCTTTACTTAGAAATGTAGATCGAACAAATAACTGGACCTACACTGCATTGCTATTAGTATTACAACTTGTTCGAGTGAAAGATACAGCTGGTGCTTGGATTAGCATTGAAAACCTAAACTCAAGTATACAAGTTTGAAGTAAGTAAGTTACTATAAGAAGCTACTATACTAATGGTAATAGTAATACTAGTAATACTAGTAATAGTGGCAGATAGCTATTTTTATGTTACTTGGTGACAACAGTGTGGTGTCTAAATTCTATAACAATAATGAGGTTTTGATTAACTTTTAAATAACTAGATGATTATCATTATGTATGGCATCTACTTTTGAATTAAAATGCTTTGATATTTTGTACTGCAATTACTATTACTAGTAGGTGCTAGTTCTAGTACTAGCACTATTGCTATTAATACTATTACTGATGACTGCAAGTGCAAGTACTAGTACTAATAGCTACTGGTACTAATACTAGTGGCTATTAGTATTAGTATTAGTACTATAGTTGCTCATAGTGCTTATTAGTACTAGTTGTAACTAGTAGCAGGACTCATAGCAAGTGATGCTTTTTTAATAATAAGAAATTTTATGCAATTTTTTTTCAACTCAAACTACCACAATGAAACAAACCGATGGAGTCTCTATTTCTTTTTCATTTTTATTATACTATGATACACTATGGTGTGATATAATATGCCTGCAGTTTTATTCTTATTTAGTAAAATATTTGATAAAATTCTATGATGTATTTTAATGTTTATATCTTGTAAATGTTATGAAATTTGTTTCTCAGAAAAACATAGAATAAGTAGAAGAAACTAAGACAAGATGCTGCATGCTGATGCAATGCCCCAACTTCGAACCAAAAGACTGTACCGTGCAGACGTCTCACAGACTCACAAAGATTTGACCAATGACAAGTATCGAGACATGAGACGACCTAAAAAGGTCACGTTTTTTAACAATGGAGATAAATTTAGCAAAGGAAAAAAGTTATTCATTACCCCACACCGATACTTATCCTTCCAAGATCTCCTAGGTGATTTAACAAACAAACTGCCTTCTACTTCCTCTTTACCGTACGGTGTGCGCCAGATATACACGCCGAGAGGAGGGAGGAGGATCAGAGATATAGAGCACCTCCAGGATGGTCAAGAGTATGTATGTGCTGGTTTCGAGTCCTTCAAAGCTATGAATTATGGCACTCAAGCCTTAGATCCTTGGTCGACAGGTAGGCTGTGCGCATGTATACTATAAAGCATAGTTTTAAACAATAACTTTGAAAACTAAGTCTACATATTGAAAAAATTCTACCAATATTGGGATAATTTTAATATGTTGATCATTTATTTACTTGTTTGATAATAATATTATGATGAAAGCCTGTCATCTTTTGTGGTGGCAGAGATTTAAAAAGTAAGGAGATAAGTTCCAAGTTGATGCATCAACTGCCTTTCTAAGCAATAATGAGTCATCACAGAGTCATAAATATCAATTTGAATATTGATGAGTCATTGTGATACTGAACCGGAACAGTTTACTCAGTGAACTTTAAAAACATTATGCTGTGGTTTTATTTTAAAGAAGAAAAGAAAAATTACTTGAATTTTGAAATTCAGAAAAGCAAGTAAACTGTAAACTAATTAATAAACACATGATAATGGATACAGAACGTTCAATCAAATTTTAATACCTTTTGTTTCATTGTAATTGAACATGATCTAAACATTTTTTTTGTTTTTAAACATGATCATTCAATTTAAAATACCGATGACTAAATATAATAAAAATATTTGATTCTTTTCATAAGCAAAAGTTGTTTGATTAATCTCATTTATTTGAGTGCCGATAAAAAGTAGGCTAAAAGGCAGCATATGGGCAGCATTTTCTCAACACCAACTGTTTGTTGAGTGTGACTGTTTGAATTAAATTTTATTAAACATATTTAAACTCACCAATCTTATCAACCTAATGCAATTATATTTTTCATGAACAAATCTCAGTATCAATGGTGCTTAGGCTGGTCATGTGTCAAAGAGGTTAGTTAAACATTGTATCAAAGACTGAGTGGAAATTGACATTTGAAGCAGCTAGGCCACTTTATTTCTAAAATTAAAATCTAAAGTAAACATTTAATTTTGATTATTTGGTCATGAAAGAGACTCGATTGCTTTTCTATTATATTCATTACACTTGACACGTTGCTTCATGAAAATTATTTTAATTCAGTACTTTGATGAAAAATGCTTGGGAAAATAATAATGATGCATGTAAGGTCATGGTATCACCTCTTCGGTGTTCTTGCAGTATGAAACATTGCTTTAGATGAAATTAAGTAGATATATTCATTATACATTAATGCTTTGAAGTTTGAAAGAGGCAAAATTTCGCTTATGCAACTTGTTCAGTAAAGTCAAACAAAATTTTTACAAAGCTGGGTGACTTACTTTGATATTTAAAATCGAGTATGACCAACTACTACTATTACTTACATCGTCAGGACTATTATCGTCATCTCAAGAGAAAAAAAGACGTTGAGTCAAAATATGCTAAAAATTTGGAGGACATAATTAGAAAGATTAGTATTGGAGAAGGACCACCTCTGCTTGTTAGAAAATATATTTGGGGGCGTGAATGTGAGATTTATATCTTGAGCTTCAAAAAATTCATTGAGTTATATTATGATTTTAAAGATAGTAAAATATTTATTCGTTAAAAAAACATGAAACTATCTTTGTATTATAAAGTTGATAGGGTTGTTTTCTTTTCTACTATAATGTAGACTTCCAGTAAAAATAACTGAGCAATTTAGTAAGGAAAGTATAAAAGCATCTAGTGTCTACCTTTGATTTTAAGTTAGTGTTAAGCATTTGGATAATTTGTTCTTCTCATAACCAATACTTTGCATGCATGTAGCGAGACAACAGTAAGTTCTATGCTCGGCAAGTAGGACAATGTATTATAATTCTGAGAATAAGAGTTTACGAAAATTTATTCTTCACAAATTAGATTATAGCAAGTTAAAGTAATTGATTGGCTAAAATTCTAAAACCATGTTGCTATTTCTGTATGCAATTTTACAAATTTATGTTATCTAACCATGCTAGGAAAGGAAATTTTGCAACGTCAGGTTAAAATTACACACAATGACTTTTTTAATAGACTTTAGAGCATTAAACAGCTGTAACTAGCATCTCTCCTTGCCTATACAACAAAGTATAATTGTTTTGCTGTTGTTGGAATATCCTTATATTATGTTATGTCCAATTGCATTACAATATATTATATTATAATATATTCAATTACATTGTAGTATATTATATTATAATATATTACAACGTAATTGGATATTTTATAATATCATACCTAACTATTTGTTAGTATTGGATGAGCAGGTTATGTGGCTGTTGCATTATATTATATCAACAAAAAGTTTCTTTTTATACCAAAGGTAGGTGCAGTAATGGAGAAATTAGAAAAAGCCTGTGTTCTAGATGGAAAACGTTGTAAAATAAGTTCAGTTCTTAAGAGGATTCGAACAGCCAACCATAAACTAAACTTTATGGCAAATAAATCTGCTCTAATACTACATATAAATATTGTGTCTACTAGTTATTAGTGTTTCATGAGTTGACAATGCTGCATATAGTCATCGCCAGTACAGCTTACATAAGAACCTGTCTATTCTAGGTCGACCACACCGGCATACTGACAATCCGTCTACAATTGATCTCAAAGGTGTCTCCGCTCTTCCCCACCCGTCCTCCATCAACCAAGGTATAACTCCTAGACACCACTTTGAGGCTTACCCACAGCGCAAACCACTTCGGCCTCTGAATGATCCCTACAGCTTGCGAGAAGATGACAGACGATATGGTGCCATCACCAAACCCAAAGTCATCACCGTGGTCAGAGCAGGACGCAAGCCGTATCCAAACATCAAGATATTATTGAACAGGCGATCAGTTCAGTCATATGAACGTCTGCTAAACGACATTTCCGAATCTTTTGGGCCCAAGTGGAAGAACAACAAGGTCCGGTCCCTTTACACACTGACTGGGCGGGAAATTCTCAGCATATCTGACTTCTTTCGTGGTGATTCCATTTTCGTGGCGGTTGGAAACGAGAAGATCTCGTTTACCGATGTTCAGGATATTATTGAAACTCTGTACCCAGATAGTACGTATGCTAAGACTCTGCTCAGAAACATAGAGAAGCAAAAGCGGAAAGCCAAGCAGCAGATGCTTCAGTCTTTAGCCAATGACAATCAAGAGTTACTTGAGAAGCAGGGCAGCGAAAAGCCGCCCCCGCCTGCACCCAGTAAGAAGGTTGTCAAACGTCTGCCTGTAGAGGAGACGTCTGCAGAAGATGCAGCAGAGACTGAGGGCAACCAGAAAAAAACTCTTCCGTCAAAACCTGGAAAAAGACCGGCTGCTGATTCACCTCGGGAGGAAGAAAATGAAGAGAAGCCGAAACAATCCGGTGAGATTTGTTAACTCTTTGAGAGTTTCTCATCACTTTTCATCATTTCTCATCGTATCTGGTTGAGTCCTTGTGGGTAACTCTTTGAGAGTAATACTGTATAAATGTTTATTTTTGGTGTTACAAAGTCTCTAATAGCTTCAGATCTTGTTCCATATTTGTAACAAATACTCAGTCTGAGTATTACACTACAGCATAGTTTCTTATTTTCGCACTGGAAACCTAAGTCTTTACACTATCATATTTAAAAATAATTCAATAGTAATTCAAATCTTTATTTATTTTATGCTGAGTAAAGCAAGATGCGATTTATTAAAACATGAAAAATATTATTTACAAATAAGTCTACATTTGTTTAGAAAAAGAGCAACCAGATGCTACAGAAGACATAGAAAAACCCAGACCAAAAAAGAAAATAGCAAAGAAAGTTTTACAGCCAAAGCCTACAGAAAATTCTCAGCCTGTGAGTACAAACATTTACCTCATTTGTTCCATTGAAAAGTTATTTTTTAATTTACAATCATGATTTCAAAGAATATTTACTCTGCAAAAAGAGGAAATATTTTTATTGAAACTAGCTTTAAATGTTGTTACCCAATACTAAAAAGGCTTATATATGACATATAGGAGCAGTAGTGGAGAAATTGGGATAGCCTAAGTTTTATAATTTTATTATTAAATTTTGGTTTGGGACGTGGGTTAAAATTCTTGCTAGAACATAACTTCTTTTGCTACATTTCTCATCTAAAACACAGGCTTTTCTGAATTTTTCCATTACTGCACCTACCTCATATATCTAGTATATGGCCAACCAGCATGAGAATTTCAAATTCACTGCTGTTGAGCAAGCTGAATTATATAGCAATACGTAAATGGGTTTGTGTTTACTTAATGTACAGTATATCGATAATGCCTGGCCATTTGACTAACAAATACCTTGTATCAATAACAAAGTGTAAAAGCAGCATCTAAGAATAACACTTTTGTTTAAACTCAATGAGAGCTTTTTGTTTGCTGACTAGCAATGTAAACTTTGTTTCCATTTGTGTAAAGTTCATAGCCTTGTGTGCTATTTGAAGCAGCCTTATTCTTCTTATTCTGAAGGTAAATAATAGTCAACTGTTTTCTGAGTTGAATGATCTTTTTAATATTGAAATTAAAGAAAATATTTAATTGAAAACTGCAACCACATGCATAGAAAGACACAGCGCTGTCAAAATGTTATGAAAAAGTAAGTCAACTTGATATAATTATGATTTCTATACCAAGTTTAAAAGTCCATATACTTCACATTATACGAATGGGTTTTTTATTCAATGTGGACAATGTCACTGGAATAAAACCACAATCATAGGTTAACCCCAAATCCCTATAATAATCATGTCTTTCATATTATCTTCAACTGTGTTAATTATTTCAGGAGAAAGAAGAGAAGGCAACTGCTGAACAGGAAGTAGATACGCCCATAGAGCAGGTCAAGGATAAAACTAAGAAAGTGCAAGCTCAAGCTAATTCTAAGCGACAGCTGAAAGAGGAGAGACAGAAAGAGCAGGAGCGTCTTCTGCAGGAGAAACGGGATGCCGAAGCTAAGGCCAAGGCCGAACTTTACAGGTCAGAACTCAGTCTATTCAGAGCTCTGTTTTAGGATATGCTAATCCATAGTTTTATACATGTGAATTCGCCTTTCGTTGCTACAAAACTTTTGCCCTCGCTGGGATTCGAACCCGAGACCTCCGGCTTGCAAGCAGGCACACTAACCATTACACCACAGCGACTACTGGGTGAACTCAACATTTTCACTACTAAATAGTACATGTGTTTGTCAGTATACTCGTACTTGAAAGTATTTATCATGCAGTTCACCTTGGCTATTTTTTTATGTGATGATTTACTAAAAAGTCTTTTAAACTGCAATAATCAATGGTGTTTTAAGACCCTGTAATATTTATGCAGAAACATTAATCAGAAAGTCATTGAAGAAGCAGCTGAAAAAGACAGTAACGAGGAAAAGGAGAAAGAGCCAATTGAAAAAGATGAAAAGGAGAAAGAGCCAATTGAAAAGGCTGAACCAAAAACGGAGGAAAAGCCTAAAGAAGAAGAGAAGCTAAAAATAAAACTAGCAAAAAGTAAAGAAGAAAGATTAGTTGATGTAAGTGAGAAATACAGAGTCTTTGTTGACCTCTAGGCTATTATATAATGTTGATTCACATATGCAGTAATGCATGTATACAGTAATATATGTATACAGTAGTATATGTGTATACAGTAGTATATGTATAGTGTATACAGTAGTATATGTATACAGTAGTATGTGTATACAGTAAAATATGTGTATACAGTAGTATATGTGTACATGGTAATATATGTGTATATAGTAATATGTGTGCATATAGTAATATGTGTGTATACAGTAATATATGTATACAGTAATATATGTATACAGTAATATATGTATATAGTAATATATGTGTATATGCATACCGTAATATGTGTGTATATAGTAATATGTAATAACACCACGAGCATTTAAATTTGATTGTTGATTCAACTCATCATTAAAATAAGTTGCTTTTCAATTTGTTATTTAAGTTGATTGGAAATAATAAATAATATCAGCAATGTGGCAACATTTTTTATATAGACTCTTGATAAAAAGTTATGTTTTTACATTATTCAGTAATATAATGCTAGATAGCAAGATGTATACACACACCAGGGTTGTGTGTTATCTTTAAGTTATACGCTTCATATGTTCAAATTCTTTTTTTCATAGCTGGACGAAATAAAGACTCAGTTTGACATCGGCAGAGTACTAGGAGATGGTAACTTTGCTGTCGTGAACGCGTGTCAGCATAGAGACACCGGGCACGAGTACGCCATGAAGATTATCGACAAGTCGAAGCTACGAGGTAAAGAGCATATGATAGACAACGAGATCGCCATAATGAAGGCGTGCCACCAAGAAAACCTTGTCAAGCTTTACGAAGAATTCGAGACGAGAGAAGAAATATATTTAGTCATGGAATATGTCAAGGTTTGTATTTAACCTTACAAGGTCAAGGTTGGTTGAGATCAGCAAAAGATGCTGTCGCGCTATTCAACCTTACAGACTTGCTTGATGCCTAATGCTATTTTTAACTTTGGCTAACTAAAACAGTATATGCTATTCAGTGTATCTCTACACCTACATGTTCAATATACCGTATCAGTAAGTAGACCTGGACGCAAATATTAATAGGTGTTAGTATTTCTCTGATTGGCTGGTATGATAAAGTACACGTGTCTGACATTCCCTCACAGGGTGGTGATCTTTTCGATGCCATTAAAAACAGCGTCCGATTTACTGAACCCGTCGCCTCCAAAATGTCAGCAGACATGACAAATGCTCTCTTCTATCTTCACAGCAGAGGCATCGTGCATCGCGACGTCAAACCAGAAAACTTGATGGTGAGGTCATAGTCAGCGTTTTTTCTTTATTTTGGGATGCCTGTTGATATGATTAATATGTTATGAGTTATTATAAATAATAAACCTAATTATGAAATTTGCATGCTGAGATAAGTACAGCTATATATAGTCAAACTGATAAAATAGTTTACTTAACCAACAAATCTTGCAATTTTTTCTGACATTTGTTTGTCAATTACTGAAGTAATCTAAATTATTTTATATAAGATGCAAAGTTGTCAAATTTATAACAATGCTACAAAAATATTTATGTCAAGGGACACAAAAACTTTTGTTGTCATCCCTGAATTATAATTTACTATATACGAATATCTTCAGGCTGTATGTGATGAAATGAATCATTATTAAAGTTGTAAGACTGTATTCTATTGTGCTCTGTTCAATTGCCTAATCTGACAACTTTAGGTGATGAGAAATAAAGACAATTCTATGACATTAAAACTCGGAGACTTTGGTTTGGCGGTAGAAGTCAAGGCACCCATATTTACAATCTGCGGCACGCCTACTTATGTGGCTCCTGAAATACTATCAGAAATAGGTGAGTTTGACAAAGCGCAGACAGTACACGGCAAGTGCTTGCGGATATGACAACCTGCAGACAGTACATGTCAGGTGCTTGTAACTGGGGTGCATACGTAGGTGTTTCCAAGTTAACGCATGCAGATAAAGGATTTCAGTTTGAATCTTTTGAAATTTTTAAACCTGTATTCATTTTTTGAACTGTTTTTAGTTAACTTGCATTATATGCAATATACATTGTTCACTTTCATAAGTGACTGAAAACATTTGTGTTGTTTTTAAATTTCTGATAATAATATAATGTTATCATGCTTCTACATGTTGATCATAAACAAACTAACCCAATTAATTGGACAATTGACACTCTTGTGACACCTTGCTCTTAGAGCACCTGTTGAAGAGTGCTTTATGTAACACCTGCTGTGCCTGCCAGAGAGTATATACTGTTACAAAGAGCTGTCATGAACTTATGCTTTCAGCTGGGTCAACAGCATGCTAATAATATTCAGGATACATGCAGCTTTTGAAGGCTATTAAAATGGATGTAACTGAATATTGTTGGAAAATATTTAATATAATCTTTAAGTTTACTATTCAAGTATCTCACAGAAAGATATACATCATGTTGTTTCTGCGTGAGAAGGGCTTCTGACTTTCATTTGACTAACTTCTGCTTTTGAAATAAAGATAATTTGATACATATAATAGCATTGTATCTTGTATCACAGAAATGTGTTTATTTGCTGGCTCTTTGAAAATTGACTCCATTATGTAAACATAAAACTATACCATAATTTTGGTTGTAATTTATATCTTTAAACTTCTTTTCCAGATTTATTATTTACTTACTTTTTTAAAATAAAATGAAAGAGAAATTGTTGAATTTTTATAGAAAATTCAATAATTTGTTTAATTTTAACCACAACAAAAATTGAGACTGACTTTTATGATACAATATGACAGCAAAGTTTGATAAAATGTCTTTTCTTCTCCATTATAAAAACCTTATTACCACTCATTACCATAACCTATTGTATAGCATTGGTTAGTGAAAGTACTACACTACAACTATTATTACTATTGTGAAAGTAGCCATATATTACACTAAGGCTATTAGTTTATTTTTCTCACTCTGTTGGTCTACAGGCTATGGATTGGAGGTAGACATGTGGGCAGTTGGTATCATAACTTACATCTTACTCTGCGGCTTCCCTCCGTTCAGAGCCACGGATAACAAGCAGACGGAGCTGTTCGAGTATATCAAAGCTGGAGAGTATGAGTTCCTTAGTCCTTACTGGGATGCTGTTTCGGCAGGTTAGTGCACACCCCCTAAATATGCTCTTTAACTAGTAATGTGGAATTTAGTCTATGTTATAAAAAGCCCATAGCACAAACATGTTAATATTAATAGTAGTTAATAGTGATTAATTATAATAAATAATTAATTTAATTAATAATAGTTGATAGTCTATATATTTTGTTTTGTGTATTTTTTTGGTATTATTATGGTTTTATAGAGTTGCAAAATTGTTTTATCTAACTCTAAAATTTAGTGAAATTTGCAAAAAAATGATTTTACATCTACATTAATCAAAGATGGCTGCTGGAGCTGAATAATATTGTGTTGTGATAGTGGGGAATTCCCAGTAACCATAGTAACCCTTGCTGTTGTTTGTTTTGTAGAAGCCATAGAACTAATAAGGCACCTGCTAGTTGTGGACAAGAGAAGTCGCTATACAGCAGTGGAGGTTCTATGTCACCCCTGGATCATCACTGCGGGTGGGTCCAAGGAGCTTCCGGATTTGTTCCCTCAATATCAGGAGAAATACAGAGAAGTGATCATAGCCCAGGGCAAAGCAAACTACGCGGAATGGAAGGAACACAGGGGTCGTATATTCGCCAACTCCAACCATAACACTTCTCTGACTAAACTCTGAGTCTATCTTTCGTTTATTCATCTCTACTTCCATTTTGGTTTGGCGATTTTAAATTGTAGAAAAAACTAGGATGGTTTTTTAGGATGTCATAAAAGTGTAAGAATTGAGCAATTAGTTTTGTTGTTACACTCGTGTTTGTATGCCTCAATACCTCAGTCAAGTCTCTAAATACACCGTAGTGTTTGTATGACGAATTGTTGAATCTGTAAAAAAATTTTAAACGTGTCCTAACATACACCCAAAATTCTGCAAAAATATTATTTATTTTTGCATGATTTATTTTCATAGCGCATTTGTCAAGAAATAATTAATAGTTTGATAAAATAGTTTTCTTTTATTGTTTCAGCAAAACACTGAAGACATGGTACAATTTTTGTGCAAAAATATTACAAATTTTGTAATATTATATCGTATTTTTGTATATGTTATTTCTATGTGATTCTTTGCACTAGATTAAGTGTTAAATTTCTAGAAGCTTACAATGTAGATACAAACTTTTTGCTAATTTTTTGCTTGTTTGGTTGAACTTGGATTCGTTTATTTATAGAACTTGCAGCTTTAAAAATATTTTTCTTTAGTAACTTTTCAACACCTAAACTAATGAGAAAAATTGATAGTTTTTATAGCACTATACAGTTTAATAATGTCTATGTATGATATCTATAACATAGCTTCTATAGTACTCAATAATATTTTAAATATTAATATTTTTATAGTGTAGTGATTGTATTAGTAGTAATCTAGTCAATTCATTATGATTTCTATACAAGTGTATAACATATGCATGACCAATGTGAATTTGTTACCAAGTGCAGTGCTGTGATGCATTATGTCTACATTTTATATCTATAACTAGTATTTCTATAATTAGATATGAAAAATAAAGTTATGTAAACCTCATCATATATATTGTATGACTGTAATATTGATTTATTACATTGACATAAGTGTTACATTATAGCAATGACTTTCAAAGCTCTATTTCAATATTAATAACAATGTAGAAATGATCCCATCATGAACAAATACAGTGCACTGAGATATTCAGTTCCTTGAGTTCAACAAGTTCCAATCTGCAGTGCAACTGACCTAACTTTATGATCAGCAATTTTTTCTACTAAAAACAAAAAATAACATATACTTATTCCCAAGGCCAGGATAGATTTAGCTATAGCTAAAATTGTAATCGTGATTATACAATAATATTTATATTAAAACTGGATCAATTATCATATAATACCATTATATCTGCGGTAACTTATACCATATGAAGAATTCTTAAAAATTTATTTCCTTAGAGGGAATTTGTTTTGTCCTTAGGTATATAGTTAGCAGACTAACACATAATATAAAAGGCTTTTTCTTTTTATATATGTATTATTATAATATAAATTGGGTTATTCTCAACAAACCATGGCAAGATAACTCTATAGTCTATATGATGTATAAAAAATAAAACTCATATCTATGTAAATTAAATTATTGAATATAAATTCAGTAATCACAATTGAGATATATAATTCATGACTTTTTACTGCTGTTATAGACTTATTATTTTGCATAAGTTAAAAGCACAAAATTCACGCAGACCGAATAATGGAAGAATAGGAAGCCCAAAATAATAATTCACAAATATCTAGTTGATATTATTAAGAGTTGTCTACTTTACCAAGTTCACACAGTCCGTAATTATTGCGCTATAAAGTCTATCGCAATAAACGAGAATGGTTGCCACAATAATAAAACCAGTAAAATACCATGTTGTACTATTTTCCTGTAACTGATGATGTCGCTGATCTTGTAATATCGATTTGAGTTTATTTAAGGAAAAGTTTTAAATGCGAAACTTTTAGGTTTCTCTTCTTATTATTTTTGGGTTTGAACTTTCATTAAAGGAATTCTCATAGCGCGAGCGTCTGAATTGTCAACGAGAAGTCTGATTTTTATTTTCATTTCTACCTTTAACTTTAAGTTTAAGGTTAACTATTGACACTATTGTTCAGTAACAGTTACTCTAAGTTAGTTACACTAACTGTAAGTTACTATTTATTAGTACTTGCACTTATTTTTAAATGTTATTGCTTATTAGTTACACATTCTCTCACAGTCGCTGACTTACAGTTACTGCTCACATTCATTATTCATATTGATAATGATAATTGTCATTGATATACTGATACTCACAGTCATACTCAAACTGATAGTGATATTCATGTAGTATTAGTAATAGTTGCACTAATACTTATAGTGATAGTTGTAGACATTCTCATTTTGGTTTAGTTAATCATTAAGGTAATGTTGATACTCGTACTGATATTGATACTCATACTGATATACTCACTATGAATATCAATATGGCTATTACTATGACCGGCAAGTTTTAATTTACTCTTGATATACATATTCATATTGTTTTTTGTGGATACTCATACAGTTGTGAGTTGATGCCAGTGAAACTGATACTGACGCAATTGCTGATAGATCATAACTATTATTGTATGCTGTAGTTATAGTAATACTATTACTGTAAGTGTATTACTATTAGTATTTTGTAACTATTAACAATAAAAGCATCAAGCCATCAGAGTAAGCCATTCATTATTTAAAATTATATTACAAATTGATAAATAAGCTACCACACCTAACTTTAAATAAAATTATCATGTAAATATGTTGAAATTCATTTTTACCTCGAAAGTTAACTAGCTGATTTTTGTAATATTGACATTAACACTTTCAAAATGCTAAATACTACAGTTTTTGAACGAAAACAACTTGATAGGCTGTAAGACTTATGGAGTCTATTTTGCATATTTCTTTTTTTAATATCTGTTTTTTTATGAGATAATGGTACACAAGTATTTGATAGATTCATACAAAATATGTTTGTTTTAAGTTTTCTTCCTTATAAAGGGTGTTTTAAGCAGGCTGCGGTACAAAACTAATTATGGTCAAATGCCATTCCTGACTTCATAATCGACTTTTACTGGGATTCAAACCCATGACCTTGTCTATACTAAGCCAGTGCTCTAACCATTACTGCCTCCTTAGTTTATAACTTTATACTTCAATTAGAAAATTCTGATTTTTCAGGAACTTATAAAACCAATCTGGTGGGTATACTATTGTCCTCATGGAGTAAAACTGAGAGCTTCTTACAATGAATAGATACAATGTCTCCAAGCAGCTCGGAGATGGCACTTACGGCAGTGTGCTCCTCGCTGTCAATCTCGACTCAAATGAAAAAGTTGCTATTAAAAGGTAAGTTTTACTTAATAAGTATTATTTTATTAAAGGGAGGTAAAGTCTCGTTGAATATTGAGGTAATGAGGGTAAGTATTATTTTAGGTAAGGCCATCCTACTGATGTTAAGTTATGCTCAATGTTGATGGTTTTGCAAGAATGCTTTTTAGCAGCACTTGTTTTATAGTTTTCAAAATCAATATACAAGACAAAAAGATGATAGATATTTCTAAGAGCAAAAAATAAGCAAATGAATAGAAAATTATTATGAAATAAAGTGTTGAAATAAAAATAATTTAGAAAAATGAATAACTTTAATAAATGATGGCAAATATGTCGTAAGCAATCTTTAAAGATGATGCTGTAGTGAAACTTAATGTGAGCCAGCTATAAAATGTAGACTGACTCAAATTCTCTTCAATCATATAATGCAAAGCATATATTATCTTTACTCTCTGTCTTTGTGTCTTGGTAGTCTAAATTCATGATTTATTATTTATAGATTTTAAGGTGCAAGAATGATATATTATATAACTTATTAGGGCTACATCATGAGATACGTTTTGTGTCATTGCAGAATGAAAAAGAAATATTATTCCTGGGATGAATGTCTAAATCTTCGGGAAGTCAAGGTAACTCTATCAATTGCCTAACCTTCATTTACTAAACTTTCTTTAACATGTATAGACAATGCAATGCCTTTATGTAATCTAATTTTAATTTTGAACATTTTTGATGGGCTAGTGAGAATTTAAACATTTATGCCAGCATTTTAATAAAATAGTAATGTGAGTTTTAATTAAATGTTTTAGTCTTTGAGAAAACTTACTCATGCTAATATTGTCAAACTGAAAGAAGTTATTCGGGAGAATGACAATCTATATTTCGTCTTTGAGTTCATGAAAGAGAACCTGTATCAGATGATGAAAGACAGGTTTGTGTGACCACCATTTTATAACTTCTGGTTAATTTCCGTTGTATTAGGAAATGTTTTACCAAATTACCAAATGAGCTTTTGTTGTAATTAACTAATGATATTCATTAAATAAAAAACTCTGTGACCATCATTTTATAATACATTTGATTACTTTTTGGTTTAATAGGAAAAATTTTACATTTACAAAATTAGCTTTATGTTTGAACTAGTAAGTTCATAGATATTTATTAACTAAAAGGCAGTAAAGATATTTCTCTAAAGCATTACCAGAACAAACCTGGAGTGTATTTATATCGGTGGTCATGCTATACTTTACAGAGATAAGCTATTCCCTGAACCCTCGGTACGCAACGTCATTTACCAAGTTATGCAGGGGCTAGCTTTCATGCATAAAAATGGTAAGTGTTACTCTGCTATCGTATAAAATGGCTGACTTTATGCAACCTTTATCGTATAAAGATTATATTTAGTATTTACCTTTTGAAGATAAGAATTGCTGCTATTGAAATTGTACTGAGAGATGTTTGAGTTTGTATTGAATTGATGGAGCAATTGAGTTTTTTCACCTGGCAATGCTCTCTATTTGTAAGGTCATATGCAATGTATATAATTCAAAGCTAATTAATCCTGCAAACACTTCTTTAGCTCCGGATATCTATTATGTCCTAGTAACTTGGAAATGAAAATAATTAACAATGGAAATATCTTTTAGATTTGCTTTTTTGTTTGTATAATTATTACGAGTTTCATTTTTGTTGAGGGAAACAAATAAACTTATGTGTTGGATAATCAAAATTGGCTAATATTTTATACTTTTGGGAATTTTTCAGGATTTTTTCACCGAGATTTAAAACCTGAAAACTTGCTGTGTGATGGGCCCGAGCATGTGAAACTCGCTGACTTTGGGTTGGCGCGAGAAATTCGCTCTCGGCCACCTTTTACTGATTATGTGTCCACTAGATGGTTAGTCACGCTGCTGTGCTGCCGCTGAGTGTAGCCTTGTAGTGGGGCAGAAGTATTGCCCTTATGCTAACCAGCCCTTGTATCTAACAACTGTTAGCTGCTACTACAATAGACTAATCTCATTGAATGCCTTGACATCAAATCATCTTTCTTCAATCAACTACTCTTAGAATTAATTCAGTTCATTGCCTCTCTGAAAGAAAATTGTGCCAAGTAGTTTTAAAAAAGAATTTACTTTCTTAAACTGATTCATTCAATGATAGTCTGCTGTGGTTGCTGTATGGTGTGGGCGTGTCTTTGCTAATTCTGTGCTTTGCTAACTACTTCCTGTTAGGCTACTTTCACCGTGACCTCAAGCCCGAGAACCTACTCTGCGGAGGCCCAGATAATGTTAAATTGGCAGATTTTGGTCTAGCCCGTGAAATTCGATCTAAACCACCGTTCACAGATTACGTGTCCACCAGATGGTTTGTATATTGTATAGTTCCATTTAGCCTGGGGTCCTATGATACCTAAGCCATAATATATGTGTTTGCCATTACTAACTCCTACTAACCCATACTAATGCTTGTGTCACCTTTGGTAAAGCATGTAGATGTATAGTTGCTAGCCGTAGCTGGTTAACCCTTGCCTGTTCTAACTCAACACACAACTAACTCAACTATGAATGAATTCTATTTTCCATAAGTGAATTATTTAAATAGCTATATAGTGAGACATAGCAATAATAACAGAATGTTTTATTTGTAAAAATGAATACTGTCGCCAAGTTTCAGCCATTATTTTTCAGAGTAAATTTCAGGATGTGAAATTTAGAGTTTTAAACTTGAATTATTTTTATAATGACCATTTCTAGTTTTCCTTGCTGCTTCAAAGATTGGAATAAAGAATCCTTGTATTACAATAAAACATTTAGTCAGTGTGTTTACGTAATCCGTGTGCAGGTACAGAGCCCCGGAAATCTTGTTGAGATCGACCAATTACAACTCACCAATAGACATTTGGGCGGTCGGCACCATCATGGCCGAACTCTACACTCTCAGACCCTTGTTCCCGGGTTCCAGTGAAATTGATCAAATATTCAAGATTTGTACAGTTCTAGGAACCCCTTCAAAGGTGAGCTGTTACCATGGTACACTGTGTAATAGACATGTTACTGCATAGGTACTTCATGCTGTATCACTGTTTTGTTACAATTGTATGCATATCTATGCAAAAAACGCTGTTTGAAAAATTTGTAGTAAAGATAGCTGTGTTCACACTTTCTATAGTAATTATTGTTGTAATGTATGTAGTATACAGAGCTGTGCTGTTATACATTGTGTTACTGTGCTGTATGTAGTGTATGATGAAGTGGTAAACTCTAGTAGAAAATATATTGACCTGTAACTGTATTCCTATGCAGTTGAATGAACTCTTGCAACTTTAAGTCTTTTGTGCTTCATCCATTCATCTACATTTGATGAATTGATTACCTGATTGATTTATTTGTGTATTATTTCTTTTGTTTATAACTACAACTTCAGTGTGACATAACAAATGATGGAAATTGAATGAACTTGTGATATCATTCATTTGTAATTTTTTAAATGTTTTGGTTGTGAACAATTTTGCCGGTACAATAAATTTGCAATGAGTATTATTTAGTATAATGAAATGAAGTCTTTTATTACCAATTCCTACTATTTCCCAGCTGCTGGCTTATAGCTTTATGCAATCATTTGTTATTATTTGATTATTATATGATGTCTTTATTTATAACCATGAAAATTAATGTTTAAGAATGTGTAAAATAGTATTTATTATGTATTATTTCATGTTCTTGTATATAGTTTAGAATTATATTATTTTACTATAATTAATTCATATTATATTTAGAGTTACATTATATTTATCTTGTATTTTATTATATTTGGAGTTATGCTATCTTCTTTTTTGGTGTATATTTAGAGTTATGCTATCTTGTATTCTGGTGTATTGGGAGTTATATTCTCTTATTGTAGCAAGCATGGCCAGAAGGTCATCAGCTGGCAGCGGCTATGAACTTCCGATGGCCCCAGTGCACGGAGACTCCTCTCAGGACACTCGTACCCAGTGCATCACCTGAGGCCATACAGCTCATGAAAGACACATTAATGTGGGACCCTAAGAGACGCCCCACAGCAGCTCAGGTAAAATTCTGATGGACCCTCAACTATTGAGTTTATATATTAAATGTCTAATTTGATGAATTCCCATCATGCATTTTCAGACTACTGTATATTCCCAACATATCTACTGTGAGATATTAGTAAGGCAGGCTTTTAAACTGTGTTTTACAGTACATGTTCTGATTCCAATGTTTTATTGTTTTTTTTCAGATACTGAAAAGCCCATATTTCACAGTTGGTCAGAATTTAGGTGCTAAGTCTAATAATAGCAGTACGTTTGCCAACAACACAAGGTCAACACAGCCCGCTGTCACCCAGCAGCCGGCTAAACAGCCCTTTGCTGACTCAACTAAAAATCTAAACAAATCCGAGTTCCCTTCTTTATCAGAGAAGAAACCTCACATTGAGTACGAAACGTACAAGGTAAGTAGGCCGCAGTTACAGCTCACTAATTTATACTTGTAGGGGGCATAACTCCTTGTCAATTGGCAAGGCCTAGTTTCTCAGCAAATAACAGACAGACTTATAACTCAACTGTTGGCTTTTCTCTTTATAGTCAAAAAAGTAATATTTTAATTATTTTAATTGACACTTTGCATTTATTTATTTTTAAATTTTGTTTCTAATCTATTGATTTTTATATATTTTGTTTAGTGTAGATTCAATACTTACTAACTAGTAGCCTCTGTTCTAGTGTTTAATGTTTTATTTGCCAAACATAGAATAGTTAGCATTGAGTCTCGTGTTTATAGTATCAGGCCCCTGGTGCTAAGGCTGCAGGGCAGTCTAAGGATAAACAGTCTACGTCTGTAGCTAATACCTCGTCAGTCACTGTAAAAGGTGTCATGGCAGCCAGTAAACCTGCTGCCGCAACAACTAACGCTGCCGTTAAAGTTGGTAACCTGAAGGTAACTCGCTGCCTCACAGAGTGACTGTCCCCACGAGTTCTGTTGAAACTGTTGAGTTATATGTTGGCATGTTACAGTGATCCCAGCTCTTGGCTCGCTTCCAACTGATTTATTTGTTTTGCACTTTATATTTTTCTCATTTCAAGTGGTTGTGAGAAATCAAAAAGTTTTGTTGTTGTTCAATTCTAAACCAGCAATGCTGATGATCATCTATTTTGTTTTATTTCAACATACTGTGTTTTCGTGTTGCTTAGCAACCAGCAAAACCGTCCAATCAACCAGCTGCTGGAAACCGCAAGAGGTGGGGGGCACAGGATAGTTGGGATGACTGGGATGAGTTTGGATTAGATGATCTCAACAAGAGCACAGGTGTCTCCAAATCCAACAAGATGGCTCCATATGTTCCCGCTAGCAAAAAACTTGACTTTGATGATGATGATTTTCTCAAGTATGTTTCGCTAACGATTATAAAGTTACTTGTTATTTACATGACTAAATGTTTAATTATGATTACAACTTTAGATATTTTAATAATATATTTTAATGATAAATTGCTCTCATAATTTTCAGCCATTAGGTAAAAAGCTAACGCTTACAATAGATTGTTAGTTTGCCTGTTGACATATCCATTCTTATTTTTTATGTTATTCAAACTGCCCAAATATGTCTACAAATAGTTCTAATATTTCCACTACATTGTAAAGGGAGTAAAAGGCCAAAAAATCCAATAGTTGCATGAATTTTAGTATATTTCATATATTATAATATTGTTAATGAGATAATAAAGGTATGTTGAGAAACTGTGGATATAAAAGGTCAAACTTAGCAAGAGAGCATGATTCCCATTTTGGTCCAAATTAGCTTTTCATGTTGTAACCCTTATTTTATAGTAGAAATATTGCTATATCGTGAAAGCTAATTTAGTTATTTACCATCAATTTGATAAAAATATATCATTTGAATCTACTTTACAATACCAAGGACACTCCACTATCCAGTGCAGAAGTTCAATTACTTTGATGTCTTTTCATCACTTTGATTTTTATTGACTCTTATTTCTTTTAGCTCTCTGAACAGCTCAACAAAGCCATTCAACAGTAAGAATGTGTTTGGAACAACCAACAGACACAACTCCATAACTTCTGGCCGGTCATCTGCTTCATCGGCCAAGCAGCACTATCTCACTAAGGCTCGGTATATGCCAGGTAGGAGCCTAGGCTAAGTTTATAGATACAA
Source organism: Bugula neritina (assembly GCA_964035545.1). Lineage (NCBI taxonomy): Eukaryota > Metazoa > Bryozoa > Gymnolaemata > Cheilostomatida > Bugulidae > Bugula > Bugula neritina. The sequence continues at coordinate 2,603,389 of OZ037765.1, read as the reverse complement.
CAGCTAACAGTCTGTCCTGTGATTTAAAATACTTTAGCTTAATAAACTTATATATTTACTTGCTTGGCCTGTCATTGTGGTACAAGATGGAAATAATTTAGTAAAATCTGACTAAACAGATTATTGTTAATTGTTGTTTGCATATCATATATGTAATATACTTTTGAGATATCCCATATATGGAATATCTCAAGTCTATTGTACACATCTGCGAGGTTGTAGTTGACAGTAGACTGTAGACTGTTGGCATGTCTGCTAGGTTTGTAGTTTGGTAAACTGTTCACACATCAGCAAGGTTAATTGAAGTGTTTTTTATCCATTTGTCAAGTACGTCTGCGAATTATGTCTGCAAGGTATCTGTTGCTACTCCAGGTGTCAACTCTAAACAAGCACAGCCGCGAGATGGTGGCGACTGGAGCTCTTCCTTTGGCAAAGGTCAAGCGCTTCCGGGAATTAATCTCGGAAAACCAGCGGCTAAGATAACCACTAACTTGGCTAATGCCGGATACGTTTCTTCGTTTATGGGCTCAGCTAAGAAGCAAAATAGTATGTGTTCCCTATTATTTTTCACTACATTTTATGGATCACATATACTTCAAGTAAATGCTCTTTTGATATTGTCTTTAGCCATATTACGCAACAACAAGTGTTTTCGAAGTTTGTTCTGATGTTTCATAATATTAGATGAACTAAGTTAGTCGAGTATAAAATATTTTATGTAATGTAATGCGTACTATACAGAACTACATTTAGATTTGTCGTCTCATTAAATTCTACTCGCTACCTGAACAGGATAGAGCGGAGATAGGCGAGGATCTTATTAAATTCTATAATCAACTATTCCAATATCTCCATGTTTAAATCTTTGTTATAGATGCCCAGCCATGGAAGCCTGCTAAGTTGGCACCTATTGGGGGCCAGCAGCCTAGCGCTGGTACCGGAGTGACTGTAGGCCGCACAGACTGGGCTGCTAAGTATTTAAAGTGACGTGTTGATCCAGAGTCTGTATATTACACAATGAAGTCACAGTGTGAAGTATACACTTATTAAGTAGTCAGTAGATATACATTACCTTCCATAAGTTAGTGACTCAAACTTGCCTGTCACTACACCTCAAAAATGCTTAGTGCAAACTACACTCACGCTTGAAAATACATTATATTTTTATTTCTCATTATCATTGAATTTTTAAGTTATTTTGTTTTTGTAACTTGTAGGGTATATCATGATTGATATATTAGATGCATTCAGCTTCTAGCAGCCATTTATTTAGTTGCAAATTAAGTATTTTAAATTGTTAAATATTTTGTCAAACTATGCTTCTATTTACTGTGATAAATTGATACAATAACAAAAAGACATCTTATTATTTTTAAATATTAAAATATAATAATAAATTTAGAAAACTGAAATTAAGCTATTCTTTTAACTCAACAGGCACACAAATAGATACCAAATATTCACAATAACCTCGCATTTTGTGGAATATAGTATGACTCAAATCACAACTATGCATATATAAAAAGCCAGTTCTCAATAAAATAGTCAAGTTTTTACGTTGACCAGTAGAGGAGTATTTATTGTTTACTCAGTGCATCAATACGCTTTCCTAAGACATCAATGTTTGATTTGATTGCATCAATATTAACAGCAAATGTTTTCTGTACCTCCGTCAGCAATTGACTATGCCCACCAATGTTCTGTCCCAGTTCATTCTGGGCTGACTCCAGTGCTTTAAGACTAGCTGAGAACTCCATGGCCTGTTGGTGGAGCTCCTGCAGAGTGTACAACCTGTTTACAATCAGTGGAAGGGAGTCTACGCACGTGTCCCACTTTTTGACTAGTTCATATAATTCATTGACTTTCTCCAACTCACGAGCCTCTGTACTTGAACTGCTTTCCTTCACCTAAAGTATATAAGTAAAACTTGATAACAATCAATATTCACAATAGTTTAAAGTTTTGAAATTCAACACCTGTTTGTCTTATATTAACAAATCTTTGGTAAACGTCATTGAAGAAACTGCCAATGCCAATATCATGTTGAATCAAGCACTTGCTTACGCAAGCACTTGAAATTGCTTGACTGAAGTTAACAAAGCTGACTTGACTCAACAGCAGTAATGATTTACTTATAGTTTTTGAAATATGGTCAAAAAAATAATTTTACTTATTACATTATCCAATATACAATCATAGTTTCAGTGATAACTAGCTAAGCCTCAATGGTTAATAGACTTTAAGGAAAGTTATTTGAAAGGAATTGGAAAATAATTAGAATCAATAAAATAGTTATGTAAAACTAGTGGCCTGTCTATTTGAATTGCTAAATTCACAAATAACTCAGCAACTCCTAGCAAACACATTCAAAGGCACAAGTATCAAAACTACAACAAATCAGTGGCGGCATTGAAATCTAGTTCATGCAGCACATGGAACACATTGATGTTGTTACCTTATCAAGAGTCTGCAGCAAGATTTGTAGCCTAGCAGAAAGCTTGTCCAGATTATCCTCTTCCAGCAAGTGTACTTTTGATGATATGTTAGACAACATGTCCAACACAGGCTCAGAAGATCCAGCTTCACCTTGACCTAGTATTTGCTCTAGTTTAGTAATTCTAGCATCTAAATTAGCCTCTTTAGCTACCATAGCAACATCTGGCGAATAATGTAATTCAAACATGGCCTGGTTTGGGTCAGATTCTGATTCTCCTTTCAAACTTTTGGCCGTTTCTGTTTTACCTTTAGTATCACCTTTACCACTTGAAGATATTTTAAGTTGAGACAATAACTGACCATAAGCCACATCATTTGAATCTAATGACCCAACATAGGCACTGCTGCTGTTAGAAAATGCATCGATCTGCTTTTTAAGTGATTCAACTTCTGAAATAATCGTAGTTGGATTTACTTCTCTGCTAAGTTCTAATTTTGACAGCTCCTCAATTTCTTTAAGCTCCTGTTTTAAACGCTGTATTTTTTGAGTGAGACTTTCTTCAGTTTTTTCATCTGATGAAATTATTTCATAACGAACTGAATACCCAGCTCTACCTGGGATAGCTTCTTCACTAAAATTGGAAGAAGAACTGTCGATTGCAGCCTTGTTAAAACGATTAAAAGCATCTTTTGGATCAACAGCAAACCTTTCAACAACTTCGTCTACATCAGTTGTATTTTCTAGAGCTTGGTCAGATTCTGGAAGGTCTGCAGATTCGTATACGTCCGGTTGATCTACGGCAACATAGGGTAAACTTTGGTACTTTGGGTCAGCCATTTTTGTATACCGGAAATGAAATTTGATTAGCCTAGTTTTGTAACAACCAGTGTAGTTTATTCCTTTTGCTGTTTAACCCTTCGGTAACAACCAATGATCTCCGTAGATTCTATGTGTAGCGAGCCAAGCTAAATCACGAAATAATGCTGCGGCTGCAGAAACAGGAAGAGGAATTGATCTCATTTTAATTTTATTGGTCTAGTTTTGGTTCTTTGTTTTATTTGATTAAACTTATGCTTAGTTTTTGCCTAATTTCAGAATAGTTGCAACCATTGATTTATTAAAAAGTGAATGGAAATAGAGTAGAATTTTATGAAGATACTGAGTGTAAAAAACAACTGCCAAGAGAACTCAAACTATAACGACTGCCGTACTCGGTGTAGTTAACACTTGCAGTTTGAGTTTGAGTTACTGCGTAAACATCGACGTGATTATAAAAAAGTATAATGATTATTATATTGATTATAATTTAATTTAATTGATGCTGCAGTTCAAACTGGCAGTCCTTTTTATCTTTAGTGTTAAACTGAGTGATACGGGTGGACACAATCGCAGTAATGCTCACTTGCTGATAGTGATAGTGATAGGTCATAGGTGAAAGGCATAATCATAATGATAATACATAAGATAAAGATCGTTACCCCCAAGGGCCCAGACTGGGGCTTTTCAATCAATCATATTCATAATCATTTTGATTATAAAGGGAAGCAATCATTATGATTATCTCTGTTCTAACTAAGTAAATTCTAAAGTCAATATGAATATGAATAGTAATACTTGCAGTTGCTCAATTACAGTTACATATGCTAATAGTCATAATCATATTGATATTAGTAATCATAAGGAATTTCAATTTGGAGAGTGTGAGTACGTTACTAATTATAGGTAATAATATTGACGAAGCGTTTGATAGTCATAAACGGTTGCAGTTGTGCATTGTTATACTTATAACATGCAATGAAAGTTAGCTATAATTTTTATAGTAGCGGTAAAGTCAAAGCCAGCCTAAACAGTAGTCCGAAAGCCATTGGAAATCTCAAATCATTTCAGCACATACTCACACAAAATGCATTATAAAACAAAATTGTTTAGGCATACAACCTTAAGGCAGTCTGTAGATGAAAACTAATATATATAAGAGTATTTAATACTGCACAAGTGAAGCGTGTCAGGGATTTTTTAAAGTTACAATCTTCTTACATTTAATGGTAAGGTCTTTTAGAAGGCTGCAAACTGTGCTTTGTATGGTGTTTGCTTTTTTTGACCATGATCTTGTTGGGATGATTAGCCCAACACAGCATTCATTATATATCCAATAGTTCATAGCTTCTTCATTATATTTAATAAGTTGTTGTGTACTATAATGATTTTATTTCAATTGCAGAAGCATGGCTAAAAAGACATACGATTTGCTATTCAAATTGTTGCTTATCGGAGACTCTGGGGTCGGAAAAACTGCACTACTATTTCGATTCTCAGATGATGCTTTCAACACTACGTTCATTTCAACGATAGGTGTGTAAATTTTAAAGTTGATCTTGTGTTTTGCAATATAATTTCATTACTAGCAATGCTGGAGTCACTATGCCTCTTTAGCATTCCTTGTTTTATTTAATGTATCTGTTTCAGGTATTGATTTTAAAATAAAGACAGTTGAAATGGCTGGGAAGAAAGTCAAGTTACAGATATGGTAATGTTTACTTTATTCTAGTCAGCTGTGTAAAAAAATTAAATAATTTGGAGACATGTAGATAAGCTTCATTATTTCCTTTTGTGTTCCTTTATATTTTTAGTTGATTCAAACAGCTTAAAGCTGTGATGACTTCTTCAATAATTGTATAAACCATCCAATACTCAATTTACGAGTTGAAAGGTTACAGATCTCTATGTTTTATTATATAATATATTATAAACTTTAGCGTTTAGAGGCTGAAGGCTTCTTGTTTATTTAATTTCCTTCATTTATACTCGAGCAAAAGAGTGTTTAATTGTTCATACTTCAACATTTATAGTTGAAAGTATATCCTATAACAGTAAGCAGTATTTCACTATTTTAAAAGGCCTATATTCAAATCATACCATCATAAACTACTAGCTATGAATAGCTCAACATACTGATCATGTGATGTGGTTATATTTAGGGATACCGCAGGGCAAGATAGATTCCACACTATTACTACCTCATATTACAGAGGTGCCATGGGTATCATGCTAGTCTATGATATTACTAACCAGAGAACGTTTGACAACATTTCCAAGTGGCTGTCAAACATTGATGAGGTGAATGAAGCATTCAATTTTATGCTTTGATCTAATCAATGCTTTACATGAGGTCTGATTATGCATTTGTTTATAGTTATAGGTTGGTTCACAGTACTTAGTTCTAATCTACTTTAATAATATTCGGATTTGAATACAATCATTGTGCTGTTGGATTTTGGTCTGGAATATTATGTAAACCTTGTAATGTCATTTCTCTGGTAACATTGTGTCTGCTAAAGCAATTTGTTGTGTGGACTTTGGACTTGTTATTTACAAATATGCCGTGATTTTCCCCAAGGGTAATATTGTGGTTGATCAGGTCTTGGAGTTATCAGTTCCCAACACGCGGTTTGTGTTATCCCATGTGCTTAAATGTGAATTGTATTTTGATGTTTCAGGGTCTGGCAAAGTCCCATCAGATTGTTATTCATTTAAACTTTGTTCAACTTCCAGTATTTCAACATCATAATATGTAATATATAATGTAATATAACACAGCACCTATATTTAGTACTCTGTTCTATATTTAGCACTCTGTTCTATATTTAGCACTCTGTTCTATATTTAGCACTCTGTTCTATATTTAGCACTCTGTTCTATATTTAGCCCTCGGTTCTATATTTAGCATGCTAATGAAGATGTTGAGAAGATGTTGCTAGGCAACAAGGCTGATATGGAAGACAAAAGACAGATCAGCTCAGAGAAAGCGATGATGGTAAGTTTGGTCTCAAGTCACAGCTACATGCATCTGCACTGATGTGTGAAACGTGTACGTTTTTATGAGCTGTTTTGCATGAGCGAGTGGTATAAAGAAGCGTTATATGCCTCATCTTTAACTGATAAAAAATATTTTAGTGTGTAGACTCAATTTCCTTAAATATGAGAGTTGTCTCACCACTGCATCATTAATAATGGCAGCTGTTTTCCCTGACTACTTCCGTTATAATAATCTGCAGGTAACTGTTGTTGGTTTGCTGTAAATTAGTCTTGATGATGTCACACCGTGTTTACAGGTTGCTAAGCAACACAATATCCCGTTTATGGAGACGAGTGCCAAGACTAACATCAACGTGGAGAAGGCCTTCATGGACTTGTCTGCATCAATATTAGAAAAAATGGATAAGGTAAGTGTCCTTCTTAGGTACTCAGACTATTCTAATAAAATTTTTGACCACAGGCTAAAAATTGTTATATTTTATGGTTTATTTTGTTATTTCCATATTTTTGTTACTATAGATGTTGAAGAATCATTTAATAGTCCGTAAAAATAGATTCTATAATTCAGGAAAACAAACATTCTTGGAGAGATAATTGTGGTGTTAAGTCTTACATTATGCATTTATTTAGAAATTTTGTCCCTCAATGCTGAGAAAGCATGAAATTAACTTTTGTGTTGTACTTATATTCAGGGTTTCTAATAAATTAGTACTAGACTACTGCTATCAGCTAATTGCAACATAATTTCTTTCAGTGAACTCAACATTCTGGCTTTGTAAAATTTAATAATTTAAAAATTACCGTTTTTAACACCAGCTTGAATATATATATAATACATTTGATTTATATGAATTGTATTTTAATAACTGTCCAATGAATAGCTTATCAAATGTGCATAAGTCTTTATGATATATAAACATGCAGTATAGCACTTATCCAGAGTTGTCTTCTCTTAGTATAATTGTGTACTGCTTGATCAGATATAACACAGGAGAGTGATTACCATGCAGCAGTTTTGTCTAGGAGAATTTAATAGTGGGTTTTCAGATGTTTGGATAAGTTCTGTGCCAACTAGTAATGCACCACTTGCTTTTATAAAAAGCTAATATTGTTTAAAATTTAGAAAATGACTTTCATTTGGTGTGTTGCAGCAAGCTGGCAGGGATGGTCCATCATCTGAAACAGTTGTTAATCTTAGCTCGAGCTCATCAAAAAAGAAATGCTGTTGAGGGTGGAATCACATACCAGCCACAAAGTAATCAGTAAATAAAGTTTATTATGCTGGATAAAGGAGATCTGAAGGTTACACCTCGCCACTGATGACAGAGTATTATTATAGTATTATCAAACCTATTAGAGTATGACTTCGTGTCATCATTTTAAACTAGTCGAAGACAATCCTGTATATTTCTCACTCGGTCTATACCATTTTTATATTGTATTTTGGTGATTATACTTATCGTCTTTCTGTCAATCTATAGTTATATTACCTCAGTTGTAGTCGTTTTACCAGATTCTCATCATTTTGCTTTTATATGCTTTTCATTTTGTTCTCTTCACACACTTTTGAATCACTTTAGTACTGCGTTGCAGTATGAAGAACATTTCCAATTCTTATAACTTCTGGCTGATTTCTATGGTTCAATACTTGTTTTTATTTTAAGCCTAATTTTTGAGTTATAATAGCATAATTTTCTAGTCATTGCTTGATCCAAAAACATTGTGTCACAAAAAAGATAGACGACAAATTCCTTTTGTTGCAACATTTTGGAGTTATTCACACATTGTATATATTGCGTTGTCACCTTAGTAAGGTTGGCAATGATTTTATTTTGTAATGTCTTCTTCATTTTTATTGCTATTCAGTTATTATCAATAAAGAGTTTTTTGGTGCCATAACTGTGAAGTTGGTGACTGGGCAGCTTACTGTATCATTGCTGTTACCTGCAAGGCAACCTATATCCTGTTTGTAAGAGCTTTTGATAAATTTTGAACAAACTCAGTTAACTTGTAGCAGATGATTGTTATTCGAAGCAGCAATAGTGACAGTTATTAAATAGAATACCATAATAAATAAATATATAACTGAAGATAAATATGCACAAATTCCACGATGTTCACCATTCAATAAAATTACTTTTACATTCCAAAAGCAAATATTTTTCTTATATAAAACAGAGCAGAACAATAAAATATTTGGTTAAATTTGATAACTATGAATTTACTCTTTATACCATAATCATAAATATCCCATTATCACGGCATAAAACTGTACAAAAATACAATGTTTACATGGAAACTGACGAGGTATTATTTGGCTTTGCAACAGAAAAAAAGCATGACACTTGTTTGAACCAATCATGTTGCTGATTACATCCGAGGCATTATTGGACACAGTTACAATACTACCACACAAAACATACCAAGATGTGTAGTTAAATTTTAAATGTCACATACTCCGAGTTTACTGTCTCAAGCACAAAACCACAATATCTTTGTCACCAATATAACGCAAGCTTGGAATGGCAAATCAAAGTTTTGAGTTTGTCAGTGCTGGTAGTTTAGTTTCCTTGAAGCTGATTACTTGAAGATCACTCATTGTCCGCGACATCTTCTACTGAAGGGGTCAATGCGGGGACTGTAGATGTATCTGTGAGCCTCTTTTTCACGCAATCCTGGTACATCTTGTCGTAATAGTCTCGGTTATCTTCTAGGTGCAATAGTTGTGTTGAAGCATCGCTTACTAAGTCACCCCACGTCTCCCACAAAGGGTGAACAATATACGTGATGAAACCAACCTGCAATTCAGTAAGACCATGATGCAATAAAGTTACACATTACATGATAGTCTATAAATATGACTCATTAAATAGCTGTAAGGCAATCTTGTGCAGTCAATTAAATTTCTATAGCTGCTGCACTTGAATAATTTTCTGTCAATAATATTAGTTATGCAATTATACATTATTTATTAAATGAAAAGTAGAAAAATTACATAAAGTAATGTTTTAGCTGATCTAAAAACTGTGTCTTTTTTACATAATACACTTTGTTGACCTTAGGAGATTAAACATTTGAAATGTAGAATGTAGATTTGAAAAACTTTGGTATGAAAAATAAACTAACAATTGAATAAAGTACCATTTTTAGTTTCAGGAATGTGATATATCATACACCATGTTTAAATTAAACTATGTAAACATGATATATACATGTATCTACCTTTAATATAATATTATATATATCTAATGCATATAATATATTGATGAATTTATGATCACCTGAGTTTTAGCCACAGATTCATCTCGCAAAGCCTTATTTTCTGGTCTCTCACACATGGGACTCAGTGAAATGTCCCGCCGTTTTTCCTCATCTCCTTGATTGAAAAACTCCTCTGTTATTCGGTCAGTCCACTGCTTGTAAAACTGCAATGGCTTGGCTGGGTTTCCCAGGTCTGCACAGTGCACCAAGTTCTGAAGAACCTAAAGAGAATATTTAAACTGCTCATGTGCATGTGAGAGCAAAAAAGCAATTGTTGAAAAAGTTTTTTTATCTTCTAAACAGTTCATAACGAAAGCGTTAGTCTTATCACAATGAGTAATAAAAGTATATCTGGCATGCTCACAACAAATATCCACATTGATAATTTTATTAGTTAGTAAGACTAGCGTGAAGCACTGTATGATTTGGAGTATTGTCTAATTCAAGAAAGCAACCATCTGTTTCGAGATTTACACAAGTCTGGTACTGTGTTGGTGGTTTTGTAGACCTACCTGGATCCTTTCAGCGTAGTTATCTAGCTTCAGTTCATAAGCAGCCGCTACTTTTTTCGTTTCTACCATAGTTTTCAGCTCTGCCAACAGACCCATATGCTTGGACATGTCTGTGGACAACACCTGTTAAATAAGATAAAATAAATCATAAGGTAAATAAGTATAAATTATAAATGAAATGAACTTCAAATTAGTTCTAAATAATATTGATTCCGATAAAAATTAATAAAATAAATAAACTGTGTAGACACATTATGATTTTGTTTAATTCTAGTTAATACATTTAATATAAAGTTGTGCAAAAATGAGGTTTGCAGCATACTACTAATTTATATTTTATAAAGAATGCAAAAAGACATATAAACATTACCTGTTTTAAATTTTGCTCCAATAAATAATTTTTATCCTATGTTTAATTTCGAGATGGTTTTGATAGTTATTATAAAATGTGTTTAATTGCAGTTTAAATAAATATAGTTTGTGGGATAATTTTTCAGTCAAACAAAGATTTGCAAGCAAAGTTTTATTATATCAAAATGCAGTCACACTCACCATGTCTATGGCCATTTTTCGCACACTTTTCCACTGCTTAGGAGCAAGATTATCAAAAATATTACATCCTTCATCTTTTAGGAGTTGAAAAGCTAATGATATATGATGGTTCTCTAATACCGATTCATCATTATAAAGCCAAGCCAGTCTGTTCTCTACAACATCATATTCTCTACTCCATTATTATTCAGTTGAATGACCGCTTAGCAGCTGTTGTAAGCTTATATTGCAATGCTAATCGGACATATTATAACTACTTCAATTTAAAATTAAGTTAACAAACTCGAAAGTATAAAAACTTATAAACATTTTGTAAGCTATAAGTTATAGAAGCTGCAAGCACTTGCACTCACCTGTGGTGACAAGGAATTGATTTGACACACCTGGGTGGTCAACATCATGTGCTGCACAAGCGAAGAGCGTAGCTAAAACTTCTAAATCATTAAATATCGGCTACAAAACACAACATTCAGTCATTAAAATTATTATGACTAAGAGCAGTTTTGATCAATTATAGATGTGCAATCAAGACTAGTTCTGTGAGTGTGTGATTAACTCTACCTCGGTGAATTATCAAAACGGTTTAGCATGAGCCAAGTAAATCATACTGATAAGCAGCAACACAGTTAGCTAATGTGAAGACAAACATAAGCACACAGCAAATAGCTCAACGGATAGTTCGTTACAGCGCAATGTGGATATATGCTGCACTCGGCAATATATCAAATTTTACAGTAATGTTGGAAAAAGAGTTTATTCAAAACATTGGTGTGACAATTCCTTTCATTTCATTTTATAATAATTTAGAATTTAGTAGTCGTTTAAACAGCATTCACTTATGCTCTGGTGCTACCTAGCAATACTATCACATGAACAGAGAGCACAAGTCAACTGAAAATATTGTATACAAAGATTTGTGAATCAATACGTGCCAGTTTTACGATGAGTAGAATAGAAGTGTGTCATGACAGTATTACATCAACTTAAACGACAATTTCTTTGACAGTTTTGTGCAACAGATTTTTTGTTTTCAATTTCGTTTTGATGATACGAACAGGCAGTGCTGAGAAGATTTGAAGAAGATGCTTAGGCAGCAAGTGCAACACACGAACCAACAGATGTTAGATATGGAGAGCAGGACAGCACCAACCTTCAATACCTGAGCATTGAGCAGCACATGCGCTGACTGCACGACGTCGGCAGCGTGCATGTTGTTGTGGTAGGGAACATCCTGGTGGTAGTGGGCCTCCAAGTGCATCAAATAAGTTACTAGTGTCTGTGGGTTTATCTGGAAGGTGTTGAGTAAGTTACGTTTCTAAAAATATCATTGATTAGTTATAATGCTTTTCGGTACAAGTATTAGTCTATTAAAGATTTATGACATAGCCAGTTTAATTTGAGTAATTTTAGCTTTGCATTATAGCAATTGAAAAAAATAGTAATAGTTTACATAGATAAAAATTATAAAAAAGTTATTTATCTATTTTAATTCAATGGGAAACAATAGAAAAATATTACAAAAAGTTTTAAAATAAGTAACTTCTAATCAGTACGGCCTTTTTTATATTAGAAAACATGTAAATGTTTTCTTTTAAATATTTTTTTAAAATGTTTACAAAAGGGGTCATATAACTATAAAAAAAACTTGCAGAATCTGTCCAATGACGCACACAAAATGCTCTGGTTTGTTTTCAATTTAAATACAACTTGTATATAACCATACAAGGAGATTTCATCAACAGCTCAAAAACATAAGCTACAATTCACTAAATCAGAAATGATCTTCTGTTACTATACATTATAATAATATCTGCTTCATTTCATATTGCACATCAATGTAAAATGCAACATCCTCTTTATACAAGACACCAACCTTCATTATGGTGTAGGTTATGCATGTTAGAGGTCTGCTATTAGAGAGCTCAGATATCTTGAACACATCTATTCCCCAATTATCCACTTCTCCTAAGTACTACAAATTACACCAACAGGAAATATTAGAATGAATTTGCAAATCTTTCTATACAGTAAAGGCAACAGATTATACTGCATGCGTTTTTTTATCAAATTCAATCACTTTGATTTTAATAAAAAAAAATCCTTTCCTATTAATTACATAGTTTGATATATTCACAAAGGATGAATTGCAACTTGACTAGAACGCATAATTACAGTTTGTTACTGGTGTTATTCATTTCAAGCATTCTTTACTGAAAATGTATTATAAATTAGCTCAAAACAAAGATTATTCACGGGCACACATAGTTACTAACTTGCATAAGTTCTTGCTGGTGAGTTGTTTCTACTCCAGACACAGGGATATCCTCAGGGCATTCTGGGATTGTATTAGAAAGAGAATCTGTTTTAGAGAGTACTCTATGAGAGCTCTAAAGAGAGACATAACTCCTAATTTACAGCAATATGAACTCTTTCATTATCAAGTAATAACTCAAACTAAGCAGCGCCATCTAGTGACTGCTTTCAAACAAAGCACTTCTTACAATTGTGTTAATTTAATCGTTCAGAGTGTATTTAATGACGTCAAACGGAGCTCCCAAGTAGAGTCTATTGATTTTCATTCAGCACAGTATAATGGAACAGCTGGTCAAGGCTGTATGGAGACACTATACAGCAAAAACGTAAAGTTAGCTGTAACAGCAGCGATAGAAAGCGTGTCTCTCGTCTGTCAGAGGTCATTAACTAAAGTATTGTCTAGATTTAAATACTACACTAGTTCGTACATAATGTAGACCAGCTATTCATTTTGTTCACTCAATTTCATCCTCATCTAAAGCTGCTACTGAACTCTCTCAATTTAGTGCTAATAAAAATACATGCAGTTTTATCCTCAACTATTTTTAAAGCATTTATTTCAGTTGGTGAACCTGACACTATTTTTAGAAGTTGAATCGAAAAGTTTTAGAAGCTACTGTTCTTGATTGACGATAAACTGAGTTACAGTCTCACTAATAATAGTAATTGACACTTATTGCTGGCAATTGCAGAAATTGAACTGAAATTCTATTTGTAACTAACTACACACCAAATAGATATCATTATTTTACATGATGTCTAAGCTTATACTTCCTCTTAGTGGCGAGTTTTAGACGTATATATAGAGCTGCAAGTTTATTTAAAGTTAAACTCACTTTGACTTTTAACTACAAACTCACCATTTGTATGTGCCTATTGCTGTGGTTACTGCTCACTTCTGATGAAGAAGGTCCAACTGAGTCAGAAGACATGGCTGTGGAAACAGGAAGTTTATTGACGCCATCTTGCTCTTTTGGAGATGGAAGGTCCAATTCTTGCTCTTTATCTTTAAAGCACAAAATGATGGCTGTTATATGTAGCTGTTCATAGGTTATTTTGAGTTGATATCAAATAGGTATATATACAGAAAATTAAAGATAGCTAGATAGTCTCATCTATGGATATAGACAAATTTAACTAGAGTGTAGATAGTGTTATTTAGATTTTATAATATAAATGGCTTCATTTAGAGTATGAAGAGCATAACTTAGAGTATAGACAGCTTTATATAGAGTAGGATAATCTTACTTAGATAGTTCTGGAATATAAAGTCAGAAACTCGACTATTTCCAACTGGATTCGAATCATCAGCTTCAAAAGCAGTTAGTTCTTTTCCTAGCATTTTCCGGAACTAAGAAAAACATAAAAAAAATTAAAAAGTTGCGCTGTTTTTTGGCATAACTAACATTAAACGTTTGTTGTAGGAGAATGTAAAGTACAAGCAGATTTGATTACTGCAAATATTAGACACGTTACAAATTAATTAAACATAGCAGCTAGTCCACAAGAATTTAGTTTCAACCTAGTTAAATATTTTAAGCAAATAGTTACTTGTGTGTTGCATAATAAAAATAACAAACTATGATCACCAGCTATAATTAGTATTTAATTATTTTAACACATTTAATCAAAATAAAATCACTGAACAAGTAACATTAAGCTGCATTAGATATTATAATAATATAGTGGATGGAGGAATGTTAGATGTTAGTTACCTTGTTAGATGCCATATCACCCACAGACCTGTGTGTGTGCATTGTTTCCAGCTGGTCTAAACACCAGTCCAGTTCATCTAAAGTGTCTCGAGCCATCTTTTGACTCTCGTCATCAATAACTACGAAAGTTATTGATAATATATTGTGTGTAATATTGTTTTATATTGTATACTATATGTTGTTTCTTGCAATATTGTTCTAAATTGTATAACATATATTGCACAATGTGATATTCTCTCTTATTGTATAATATATATTGTTTAATGTAATATATATAAATATATATGCATAAAATGTATTTATATAACATGATAATTCATGTATTCTAATAAATTGCAATCTTATGTCATTTCTAACATTTAAAATAATTATAACATTATAGAAGTTTATTTTAAAATATTCTACTAGGTGGATAATGTTTTTCATATATTTTAAACTATTTATAAGGATGTAATTTAACCAATTGCAAAGTTAATACTAAGTTCACAGCCTACTATTTGAATTTATTATTAGTTCATTAGTAGTATAAATGAAATTGTTTTGCAGATAATATGAGTTTTACATATAATAAGTGAGGAATAGCAGTTTGGCAGTCATATGGGTTGTATACTTTCACTTCTATGGGTTAGTCAGTCCAATTAACTAGTAATTACTTGAGAATGCGTAGATTATGATAGACTAGCATGCATTAGGTTAAGCGTAATTCAATGTAACGTCCAATATTAAATTATATAGTCAATAATATTGCTGTAACGAATAATCTGCATGAGATACGGAGAGCAGTATGAAGGCACCCGCAGGAATTCAATTAGGGAGGTTAAGTATGCAGTCTACGTCATAGCTGCAATTTCTCTCAGACTGCACATTAGGCTAACCTTCTGCACAGAGCTAGAAACATCATGCTAATTAAAAAGTGACATGACCCATACAACTACCACGAGTCATTACCGCAATCCCAAATGACTTCCCCTAATACATGCTTTATCGAAATGAAAACTAATATGTCACATAAGTTACATAAAACCTACAATGAACACATTTTAATTTCAGGTTTTAAATAACTGCTATGTACACAGTGTCAGTTGAAGATGTATTTCAGTTGTAAAATCAATGCGATATAATTAGTATACATACAATGTTGTATAAGTACTGTTAAACTAATACATCTTAAATATTTAAGTTAAGTGAGTAGAATTACTGTGATGAAATAAATTTTAAACATTTTTCTCAGTTACAGTTTTGCATGATAACAATTTATTTATTGTTTATAATCAGACAGTAAAACATATTTGTAAAAAGTTTTTTATTGTTTAATTAGGTTCAACTTACTTAGACCCGAGTGTTTCAAGTTGTTGTTAGAAGTTGTTGGTTGGGGGGCGCAAGAAGAGCCTCGTCTCATTCTGCAAGCAGAAATGGACAAATAGTAATTCAAAAATTCTGATTGAAAACTTAAAATATATGTTACCACTCTACATTGGTGTTTGATTTCAAGGTGAAGAAATCTACATTAACCTAAGCAACTGTACAGTAGCTGTTACTAAAAGCTTTTACAACCTACTTCACCAAGAAGTTGCTAAAAGCTGTTAAACAAGTTTTATAGCATGTCAACAATTTTGTTCTCATATATTTCAGATTTAAACTTTGCCTTTCAAAACTAAGAGTTATAACAAAAAAAATTCAAAAGTAATTTATTTTATTTATCTAGCATATTTTGTGCAAATAAAGAAATTATTACAGCTGCTGCTTTATATATATTTTATATTGCAAGTACTAAACAAATGGCAGCAATAAATATTTATGCTGCCAGTTGGATTTACTGAATATAATTAGGCATCTGGCTTCCCTACCTCTCATTAATAATCTCTTGCGATATCAATGAAATGCCGGCAAAACATTTCTATTACAAAATCATATTATGTATTCTATATTATCATATTCTTTCCTTTTATATGTTTTACTCATGATTTGATTTGTGTCTTAATGATTAAAAGACATGAAAACGCGCAAGTTTTCATTGTTTATAGCTTTGATAACAAACTATAAATATTTGAATAATTCAACTAAAGTCATTTCTAATTTTCTATTACATTTTTTTACATTTGTGGCATAACCCAATAATTATTCAGAGTCATTTTATGTACCATGTGACTATAGAAGGTGTATTTTACATACAAGTTTGACATTAATTAATTACTTAGAAAAAAATCAGGAGAAGTAGTCCAGCAGTTTTCATAAAAACAATGTTAACTTACCTTGGATTGGCCACTTTTCATACCACAAATGTTAACTTACTTTGGATTGGCCACTTTTCATACCACAAATGTTAACTTACTTTGGATTGGCCACCTCCCTTACTACAAATGTGAACTTACTTTGGATTGGCCACCTCCCTTACTACAAATGTTAACTTACTTTGGATTGGCCACTTTTGTGATGTATATAAAGTTGGATCTAACAGTTCTCAGAGTCTGGAGAATTTGAGCGAATGGAGTGACTATCACATCTTCGTGTCTACAAAATAGAAGTTGTCTTATCTTACAACATTTCCTGTATACTTTATAGAACCTTACTACATCCTGTACAAACCAACATGCCTTGCATAATACTATAAAACCTGGAAAGCCTACTTGAGTTTAACAGTTCCATTACCTTGCATTAATATACGAATTCTACGCCCATGACTTCAAAATTTTAGCATTTTGGACCAACGAGCTTATATTAATAAATAAACAAATATGAGACTCAAGAGTTGGTGGGACAAACAACTGGAGCAACAGGTTTCAATTAGAGAAGTTTTCTCAAACAATACAGACATTTTCAGCATAAATTTACACACATTTTTTTGCTAGACATTCAGTAGAAAAATTAAAGCCATTTCAATGCTACTGACTCATTGAAAAAAACAGCTTTTTATATAAAATATGTACATTTGTAAGCATTTAGTTTTTGCAGCCTTCATGAAATACTTTGTAAAGCAACTTTGAATTAAAATTAGCAATGCATGTTATACAGCTGTCACTGGGTGCTAGACAGGTGGGGGCAACTACAAAGATATCACCACCAGCAAGTAAGCGCATTGACTGCTAGGCATTGGGTAAGCAGGTTAGGTTAGAAAATTCTCAACTTCTACTTGTGCAGTAATTATGAAATGCAAGAAATATTGTTATTGAGAGTTAGCAACTATATAATAAAATAGCAGTGGAGTCATTGTGATAACTGGCATTGGATAACCAGAACCCTCTCTTTTAGGTACTGCATTATTCTTTAAAATTACAATAATTTTTTTTAAAAGTTGTTAACAAGTTGTTAAAGTTTTAGAAAGTCAATGATTATTATATGTATTAGTTCCTAGTTGCTAGTATTAGTGACTAGTACTGGTTACTGGTACTATCTATTTGTACTTTAGTAACTAGTACTAGTAAATATAGTATTGGTAATCAGTAAAAACTTATTGTTAACAATATAATATATGTACACTTTTACACTGGTTTGGGTTTCAATAATATATCAATAGAGAAAAGGTTGATTTTACTAAATTAGAACTACTCTTTGTTTCAGTTGCATCAAATCAATTTTCCATTTTGCTATCACATTGTTATGGTGTGGTATAAATGAGTTTTACAACCCACTTCCATACAAGTCATGGTAAGTGTGCCTTACTATATTGATGGAACTTCCTTTTCAATTAGGGTATATTGGTGCTATTTTATTGCGGTAACCAATCCTGCAAAGTTTACTAAGGTTTCTGTTAAACTCACCCAACTACAGTCCACATCATATTACTATTATATTCCTACATTATATTACTACAGTATATTACTATATTGTATTACTACATTGTATTGCTACAGTATATTACTATATTATATTACTACATTAAACTACTGAATTATAATACTATATTATATTATATTATACTACATTATGTTACTACAATATATTACTTCATTATATTTCCATATTATATTACTACAATATATTCCTATATTATATTACTACAATATATTACTACATTATATTATATTACTACATGATTTAGATCATGAAAAATAGCCATTGAGTGACGTAATTTATGGTTAATTACTAACCCAGCACCCTTTGTAATTAGTGGTTGTAGTTTTTGTAACTGTGGCTAAGCATATTTACACATACTTAGCCTGTGTACTACAATTATGTAAACTTCTCAGCAAAGATAGGCTATGTATATGTTGCAGGCTGGCATATAGCCTAAGTACTGGAGCTATAACAGTTGCTAATATGTTAGATACCATCTGCCCAGAGCAGGGAATTGACGTCAGTATATAGCATGTTGCTGTGAGTGGGACTGGGTGTATTATAATGTATATAACTCTATATGCTAGTACTTTCTCATCATGCTGCGGTATTCAGTGCCTGCATAATTAGAATGTCAAGTGCCAGATGCAAATGGATTATCATGGCCTCTCCAGGACTTCATGCTTTTAGATTATTTCACTGAGAGAAAACTGGTTTACTTTAATTAATAAATAGTCACAGCTTTACTAGGTTTTTACAAGTAGCTTAAAAATTTTGACATTTTCATGCAGAAAAAACTTGTTTCGTTTCATTCACCAGCCACAAAAAAACTGTAGATCTCTCCACACAGTTTATCTGCCACTTTAGCAGTTCTACAGTCATATCAATACTTGCTTTAAGTCATTTTGGCCAATTGGGAACGCTAAATCTATTAGATAATTTACAAATATTGTTTTACAACAATTTCTCATTGAATAAAATGAAATCTTAAAAGATAACTATTTAATACTCAAATCTGAAACAGCGGTCGAAGAGTTCAATACTTGTATGACTCACTTTGGTAGCATCTCTTCAAATAAAAATAGCTTTAGATCCATAACTAAGTCAGCAATTAGCTTGGGGCGTGAGTTCAGCTTTGTGTGAATGACCCGAGGTCAATTTAAAAATGATCACAGTCTTACCTTACCTGCCATCAAACAGTCAGGTAAGTTACCTGTAGGTATGATACTTACCCCAGAAAACCCTGCAGGTCATGCTCATACTCGTCTAGGTTATGGCCGCTAATAAAGGAAGACCTAGGAAATTGCTTCACAGGTGTTGCTGACCGTTTTACACCCCTCTGTTCGCCGGTTTCCATCGAAGATTTTGATTGTAATCCTAAATTGTTTCGAGATCCAATTGTGTGGCGGCGATGAAATTGAGAGTGAGGCCCAGTAGCGACAGCCATCGGCCCCCCAACTAACTAGGACAGTAAAACTTTACTTTTTGTATCTTAGAGTGATATGCAGCACCTACTCTCTCTAACCTCGGAGTGAACGCAAAGTATGACTGGTTTAGTTATAATATGCTGCTGTCAATACTAAATACACAGTCCCGTGTACGGCTTGTATATTTACTATAATAGAAATACCAACTACGTCATTCGATGTATTATTTGAAAGGCTTAGCTATATTGTAATCAATACAACTTGACTGGCCATTCACTCTCTATGTTATATGCCATTGTTCAAACCAATTAACAAGACTGCCTGCTCATGAGATGTAAAGTAATCATGTGTATTTGCTTAGAATTCAAGCAGCTTCTCCTTTTTGATTACAAAATAAAGTGAGTTTTGTATCTTGTTAATAGCTTCTTTTAATTCAAATCTCAAAGTATGCATAAATATACGTATATACAGCAGCAACCATGCCTATAAAATTATGCCATTTTTATAGTGCCTGTAATTTGATTTAAACTTTATATCTTGAAATGCACCAGTGAGTTTATAAGTTTTAATAGTCGATGATCAATGAGCAATCTTCAGCATTAGAAAAAGGCAGCTTTTTAAAATATTTTTTGCATGAGTTTAAAAAACTAAAACTCAGACTACAATCCAAGTGTTTCACTTTGTAATCTCTTAGTTTAATCATGAAGTAAAGAACTGAAACTTAAACAAAGGCATTTATACTTTGCTAAATCAGTATAAGTTACTTTAATTACCTAAGTTCTGCTTTACCAATAAATTTATTGCAAAATATACTATATCTCTATTTTTTATTGCTATTTTGTCTTAAATCTACAAGTTCTAAGAAATTTTTGTTATAAATTGATATACTATTTATATCTACATTTTGGCATCACTACATGTTAAGATTTATATTAGGTTTGTTAGTAAAATACCACCATAATTTATTCTCTATAAACAGTAATGTGGAAGTAAAGTCAACAAAATATTAAACTCTTTTTTCAACAAAATTCCAGAAGATAATTTCTCTATACGAGAGCTTCATAACTACCACTAACAGAGGTGACTGGTACAGCACTAATTGTACTCTAACTGACAACATTTCACATGTTTACCTGTGTACTGGTGGATCACTACAATGTAGTGAAGTATGTTACGTCTTTGCTGATTGGTTAATTATACATTTTTCATGTTTGGCTTAATATTAATTTCTATATTATAATATGGTAAAAGACTTTTCACCAACAAATGAAATTAATCTTTTAGGTTTTAAAGATGATTTGGTATATCTCAAACAATATTTGCAACGCAAAATTCATTAACCTATTGTAATGTGAACATATATCTGATTTCCTTATATTTAATTCTTAAGGAGAGGAAACAAGTCTTAAGAAACATAATTTTTCAGTTTGAAAGGACAACTCCAATAATACCTTTACAAAAGCGCTTAGTCTATCTAGGGGAATTATGTTTTTATTGGGACACTTGGGGGGGGGGAGGGGGGGGTGTGTTCTATTGAATTAAATAGCATTCTGCAGTCCATTCATATTTTAGTTTAAAATATTTTTTACGCAGCGATACTGTTTTGTTTATCGATGCCTAATAATGAGTAGATAACTACTAAATTCTTGCTTACTTATTAGTTTAATTATTATGATTAAGCGTTTGATTTTTTTGGGTAAATAGTGCTATTTTGTACAACTTTTTAGAGTTTTTTACAATTGCTACCATTTATACTTGATACTGCAGGCAACTGCATCCAATAAACTGGGGTACATGTAAAGTGAACAATATAATATGTATGACATCCATCAACATATATAAATGAGACAAAACAAACTTTGTGGGTTTAGCTTTAAAATAAAAGACATATAAGAGCAGGCAAGCAGACAGGCAAAGGCTGGTTGAGTATAAATGAGGGTGAGTGTAGCATGGTCAGTACATTCTGCTGCCTCCACCCAGCCACCTACGTTGATACTGCTTAAATTGAGGGCACCCGAGTTGTGACCAACCTGATCGGCGACCACTCAGGTTGAAATCACCTAAATTGAAACCTCCGAAACTGTGACCACCCAAGTTGAGACCACCCAAATTGAAACCACCGAAACTGTGACCACCCAAGTTGAGACCACCCAAATTGAAACCACCGAAACTGTGACCACCCAAGTTGAGACCACCCAAATTGAAACCACCGAAACTGTGACCACCCAAGTTGAGACCACCCAAATTGAAACCACTGAAACTGTTACCACCCATGTTGAGACAACCTAAGTTGCGATCACCTAGATATTTTGGTCAACTGACAAGCCAAGCGGCCAAGGCCACCATACAGATTGTACAATTCACCAAAACACAGAGCAGTTGGCCAACTTGGTGTTGATAACAAATTTTAAGGTTGAAGAGTTTATTTGACCATAACTCTTTTGGTAAGCCTTACAAGCAGAGGATTTGCAGAGGTGGCTGGCAGGCAGGGTTGAACTGACCATACGGTTTAGTTAGAGACGTACCTAGGTGTATACTGGCTGACTTTCTGTAGTTTGTACAACGTGGTTGGGTCACTGAATAGACACCAAAACACAGCATTACACCTTTTGTACGAGAGGATGAGTTTTGGAAACAATAAGAGAAGGTGTAAGTATTAGAGAAAGTAAACATTTTAACAGTAATTAGGTGGGGTTCTAATTTGAGAGAAGAAAGAAGATTGGGGCTTTCATATACATCCATTTTAAAATATATGTGTTTCCAACTCAAGTTTTAGAATTAAACTATGGCTTTTACGTTGCAAAGAAACTTTTAAGCACGTTGATGACTTGTAAATAATAACTTGTAGCAGTCAAAACAAAATCAATACGATAAAAGCAATAATTGTTCATGGGAGATAGAGAAAGGTATCATGCAACCCAGTTTTTATCTGTCTCTCAGATTTTAGACTGAGATTCATAAAATATTTAACAGGATTTTTATTACAATTTTAATTAGTTATGTGAATTGTGGCATTGATCTAAGGCTATAAATAAAGTATCTATTCTATCTAAGTTTTGCATAGATAAACTAACTGTGTAATGTAGACTTACATGCTGTCACTGGCTAAAGAAGAGTGTCTTGATATTGATTTGGTTGACAAATCAAATTCGCTATCCGATCGGTAAAGGAAGGACTCTCTCCGCTGCCCCATATTACTGAGGTAGAGGCTAGAAACCGGACTAACACCGTCTGCGTATCCTCGATCATCTCCATCAAAACTAAAAAGAAATAAGAGCACAATTAGCCAAAATGCCTTTCAAGATTGATTTGAGTTCTCCAGTAGCATAAGTATTACGGTTTTATTTAAGTTTGTTTTGAAATAAATAGTTTATGTGTAAAATTAGTACTTTTGCTGCTTCTTTTAGGCTAGAAAAAATCTTATTTAACAAGGGCCATATTTTTATAAGAAAAGCTTTTGATGGTTTAATGAACCTATTTACGAATATCTACATTTTACACTCAGTTTAGCAGAAAAAAATTGAGAACAGTAATTTGACACTCTAAAAGTATTAGCAAATTTGAAGACGTGTGACCAATTGCTTGCTCTAAAATTTGCTAGCCAGAAAGTTTTAAAACAAGCAATTTTTGATATTTGATCAATGGATTATAATTTTAGTATCTATTTTTACTTGTAGTAAATAATATTGTTTGAACATTCTCTGTACTCTGTAACCATGTTACATAAGTTTGTTTGTTTATATAAAAAGCTATTAACCCACAATGAAGCTTTAAGCACACTCATCACTGGCTTATCTATATTTTCTATGCACAACTGACCAGTATATAATGTTTGTAAACTATTTATACAGCCAGTCAGCATTAATCTAACAATTTCTTTCTAAGCTACACTATTATATTACCGATGATAAAACCCAATATCTATTAAATTGCAATTTTGGTTTGTGAAAAACCTATTTTAATTCATTATTACATATATTATATTTAATTTTTGAAATAATTCTGCTACATAATAAGTTTCATTATACACTATAAATTTATGCTTTTTTATAAAGAAATAGATATAAAATCTAAAATATATTAATATTTTTGAAAAACTAGTAGTCCCATGTAGTCCCCTAAAGTTTTGGGTAAACTTGAACTATTCTTTATAATTTCTGTTATATTGATATCTATGAACCTATTTTAATCTTTAACAAATATAATTACTAGCAAAAACATAAATTTATGATCACCTTGTCTATAATTTGTCATCTATTCAGCAGCAAATAAATTTTCCATCTTAAATAACTCAAACTTATTTATATCACAAAATTGTGAATTATGTCTAATAAGTCCAAAGCCATCAAAATGACAATATTTCACATTAAAACATTGTAAAAGCACTAAAACAAGCAAAATGTAGCTGTCATCCAAGCACAGGTGTTCGTGATTGTTGCTTTCAGAATATTAGCATGTAGTATAACATGACTATTCAGATACGTACGTAGCTATAAATGAGTGACACCATACATTATTAAATGTCATAAACATAAGGGTATAAAATTACATATACAATGTATCGTATGGTGCTGGCCTAGTGGGCTTTATATGTGCATGCATTTTTGTCTATTAGCATAAATTACTTTCATAGTATTGTATTAAATATGGTCAACTTTCCATCATGTTTAAGACAGTGTGGTGGCTCATATGTATTTATTGACTACTGCAGTAAGATGTGAATGACTTTATCATAACATTGCAAGAAATAATTGTTTTAGAATATATTTCATTTTAATCAATATAATTCACAAAGACAGCTCAAACTAGATAAGTGTCAAATAAGTTGATTTAAATGCCAAAGTTCGCAAAGTTTGCTAATAATTGCAGATTTTAAAACAAGTAAATGCTTCTGTAAATTGATTTGCATTTACTATGATTACGTAATGCATTGTAACATGGAACTGACACTTATGTTATAATACTATATCCTAATATCATTTTAAATGTCTTTCGCATGCACTTAAATCCTCAGTGTTAGATTTGAATATTCAATGTTGACTTTATTTTAATTTTAGTTTTTTTTCAAATAGAATTTATTTTAAATATATTGCTAGAAACTAGATTTTACCAAAGAAAGTTGTATGTTTCAAGAAAACTAGATGCACATAATATACATTAAATCTTATTTTAAATACTACAGCAGTACCTCAACTCTAAATTCTACTTACAATAAATATTTGCACTGAGTAATAAATTCTATTGATAGATCAATTTGAATATGTGTGCAAGTGCTGTGCAGTGTTCAAAAGAAATACAAGCCATAGTCCATCAGGCTTTGAAGTGAAACTCAAAACATTATCTACTTCGAGTTAACTTTCTCTGTAGAGCACATGCAAGCACTTGATATCTCGACTTTGCACTTATTGATGATAAGCATCTACGCATGCTTGATTCATCTTCATTGAAATCAAACTCAAATACCTACTAGAAACTCTTTCAAGATTTTAGCAGGTATTTTTTTCATGCTGATCCTGTATATTATTTGCGTCAGTAACTTTGTTATTGAAGGTATAAAGGTGAAAAGATAGCTAACTTTTTTCGCAGAGAATTTATTCAGAATTCAAGGAAACAGCCATTAATTGATTAGTGGTTAGAGCACTAGTCTAGGAAGTTCGGAGTCGTGGGTTCGAATCCCAGCAAGGTCATCTAAAGGGCATCCATTTCTCCAATGCTATAGCGTGCCCAATTCTCAGCCTACTTAAAAAGCTCTTGCTAATCCCAGATGGAGAATTTCAACAAACGTGACTGACTATATGTAGATATCATGATGTTAGATTATTCACATGGGCCATATCTACTAGCTAGTCACTAGTCTATATAATTAAACAGTCAAACTAAAATTATAACCACAGTTGATTCAAAACAACTATTTATTGAAATCAATTTCTCAGCATGATATATATGCCTATTAAAATGTTAGTAAGAGTTTAAGTTCTAATTTCAGCACGGCCCCTGGGGAACTTTGATGCACAATGTTATTGAGTTTGCAAAGAGAAATTGTTTTGATGGGTCATAAATTTCAGTCTGCAAGTTAAGAGAGCATGAAGTTTCTTATAACAGTATATCCAGTCTATATGAGCTCTGAATATACTGTATACTAGGGCACTGTGTACTATGGCACTGTATACTATGTACTGTGTACTATGTACTATATCCTATACACTGTATACTAGGGTACTGTGTACTATGGCACTGTGTACTATGTACTGTGTACTATGGCACTGTGTACTATACACTGTATACTATGTAATGTATACTATACGCTGTATACTATGGCACTGTGTATTAAATACTGTATACTATGGCACTGTGTACTAAATACTGTATACTATGGCACTCTACACTAAATACTGTATACTATGGCACTCTATACTATATACTGTATACTATGGTACTCTATACTATACACTGTATACTATGGCACTGTGTATTAAATACTGTATACTATGGCACTGTGTACTAAATACTGTATACTATGGCACTCTACACTAAATACTGTATACTATGGTACTCTATACTATATACTGTAGTATAAAGGTTATTCTAGTAAACTTAGAAGTGTCAGTGGGTTGAGCACTTCCAGGTTTGAAGGTGAAATATAGCCCAACAAAGTTGGTATTGTATTCTATAACCACTACATATAAATATAGCCCGGCACAATGCTCTAAACCCAGCTGCTCAGTAAATATATGTATAGTAACTAATATAACATCCCAGAGGGTGGCTAATACAGCTACTAGTTCATTCTTCTTACTGCTAGACATACATTGTTAATCATCATAAACAATATAATATTATAAAGTAATTAATAATTACATTAATAAAATCCATGAGCCCCACACACTCTAATCTTCATGATAAGTAAATTACAAGTGCATGTTATAGCTGTGAAACAATACTATTGTAATGTACTAAAATGTTAGTTTTCTTTTACATATAGGTATAGGTTTGATATAAACCGTTCATATTAACATTTGCACTCATCATACCTTTTAGTATTATCACAGCTTGCAGCCTGTGTGTGAGGTTTTATCCATATTATTCCAACCATTTTCCCTTTAATTTTAGTAGAAATTTTGTTTTGGTAATTTACTGCAATTTCAAGTTCATAGTTAAAATTCCAATCATATCTTCATAACTTAGTCAGCAAAAAAATTGCTTTTTAATTTTTTTAATTCATTTCAACAAAAAATAACATGAGATGTTAACACATGCATCCTGTTTCTGTTACCGTGGTGACAGATAAACAGTCAGATTCTAGTATCCTGTATTTTTTACAACATATTTGTGTGAATTAGCATAAAATAGGTTGTTATTCGAGAATGCACATTATGTAATTAGTTGCCTTTCTATAAGGAGATGGGAAATGTGATCATCCATGTTAATTCCGTGGTAAAGTAAGGGAGCTACTCTAACCCACCCTTGTTAAACTCTGGTAGAGTCATGGAGCTAGTCTAACTAAGGGTGGACAGTTTCTGCTGTTGAATGAATAACCACACTATTGATATAGCATGAATATTTATGTATGAGAAAGTCTTAAATGAAATAAAAGAAAACTACAGGAAAATGAGAATATACTTCAACACAAAACTTGAAAAAAAAATAGAAATTAGTCAGCTAAAAAGACAATATAAATATATTACTAGTTAACTGTCATTTCTAGCAAAATTTAATGCAAGTTCATTAATTTTGGAGAAACCTTTTACAACTTAGAATTTTGTCTGTTAATTATCATTGAACAAGTTTTTGGATAATGAAGGAACAATCAGCAATCATTATTATATAATAATTAAATGCCACTTTGGTGATGACAGTAATGTTCAGAGTTTAAATAAATAATATAGTTAGTTTTACTGATTGGCCAGCAGCCCAACTATAACTTTAATTATTTTAATCAATGTTTAGGTAAAAATTACTGATTATATATTTTATTAGAGAGCTAATTTATATAAATAATTTTTATATCGAAAAATTTTTATCATCAAGTATGTGCTCGAAAACGCTAATAGTTATAATCATTGCTAAATAATTAGTAAAATCAGTTATAATTATAAAAAATTAAACAATGACAACTTCATAATGTAACGAACTAAGCTTAGTTTTACTTGATATTTAGTTAATAGCTATTTTTGAACAATATATTTAAATAGTCAAGTATTTTTGTCATTAGCAAAAATCTTAACTGTTGGAGGACTTTATGAAGTGTAATATCATATTAAGTGAATGTGTACATGTACTGCTGCCCAGGTTAAATACTTGTACTTGCGTTTGGTGATAGTCAACAATGGTTAAGGTTCTAGGCAAACAGTGAATTTCCTATGTCTCAAACTATGCTGGTAACATGACTTTAAGACTTGCAAGCAGTACAAGAAAAAGTTCAATTGTATGCTCTTCCTAACATCTTAACCTATTTTGTAAAATCTGCTGTCTGCCCATGCAGCAAAAGTGTATTGCATTTCACAGTGCAGTTACATTAGACCGCAACTGATTTTATATGAAGCTACCCGCATTGATAATGACGTGTGGCACAAATTGTCCAATTCTATTTGTT
Source organism: Bugula neritina (assembly GCA_964035545.1). Classification (NCBI taxonomy): domain Eukaryota; kingdom Metazoa; phylum Bryozoa; class Gymnolaemata; order Cheilostomatida; family Bugulidae; genus Bugula; species Bugula neritina. The sequence goes on along the minus strand of OZ037765.1, from coordinate 2,574,989 downwards.
AAATTGCGTGTTTAAACACCGCGAAACTGGTAGCTTATCCCAAAACCTCATTCAATCATCCATTAAAATGTAAAATACGTTCAATTGTCAGTTGAAAATCCATCCTTTCTTCGAAACCTAATCAAACCAAAAGAAATTGCTTCACATTGACACTTGATGAGGCATTGTAATAGAAGCTTTGAGGGAAACTGGATAGCTAAAGCTAAAGTTCAGTTATTACGAGTGTAGAAAGAATAAAACACAGTCTCCTTAATTACTATATATAGATGAGTATATAGATAGAGTGTGCCACATAATACCTTAGCATAATTAAACCAATGAGAACTGTATACTCAAATATAAACCTGGAACACCAGAGGGTATGCTAAATACATGGCTGTGCTATAGAATAGCATAGTGCATAGTACATAACATGCAAGCCTATACCAGCATTATTCTTACATTTCAAGCACGTCAACTCATATTATGGTGGTCTGGTGACTAAACTGTAGATGTTCAAAAAAGTAATTATTCTCACACCTGACATACGTCAAAATGCCGATACAATTCGGTTTGTTACCTTCTGCAGATCCACTGACAGGAGTATTCAGTGGTTATAGCCACAAAACTTGATGGAAATGATAAATGTGTGGATACAGATCCATGTACATTTACTCTATTTAAACCAAAACAATCTTCTTAATGCTATGAATATAGAAATGTTCTCTGAAATTGTAAAACTGAAATCAAAATGATGACATAACTATAAATTTGTAGCAGACATGTGACTCAATATTCATTGCTCAAAGCTACTGGATATTTTATGAATAAAAAGATAGATTTGTATTATTTATGTTATAAACTAATGAGACATGATATGATGCAACATCTCACTTACTTTAACGATGGATATCTACGGTGAGCGGCTCGAATGTGTAATGATGACAATGAGTTGAATGCTGGACAAGAGAGTCTAGCTTGGAGATAAATAGTTGAGTTACTCTTTGAGTTCTGTGACTCAGGAACTATGATGCACGGTAAACTCATAGTGAGTATGAGTTATTCACAGCACTAGGTATCCACAGTAGGAATTACTCATTGTTATCTTAATTACTCACAGTACTACAGTACTAGTGATTCACAGTACTATAGTTGGTCACAGTACTAGTTAGTCACAGTACTAGTTGCTCACAGTACTAGTTATTCACAGTACTAGTCATATAGAGTATCAATATAAGTGTATAAATCAAAACTACAATCCGCTTAGTCAGTCCCACAGCTACTGTGAACACTGCAATATTAGATTAATTAAAATCCAGTTTTAAGTAAATCTTGTTATCATTATTTACTATGTTACAACTCTATCAGAGATAAGGTATTTAGAACTAGCACATGGTTATTGTATATGCAGGATGTTGACTTCTATATATATATCTCTCATGTGACAATAAGTGAAGATAAACTATGATTAATGAATAGTTTGATTGACAACAGTCACTGCTCATTGACTTTACATTTGATCAAAAGCTTTGCGGAAATAAGAGATATGAAATTCTTGCATGGGTGAGAGATCAACTGCAGATTTCTATAGCATTGAAAGTGGGCAGAAGTCCTGCTATAGGCTATATTATCACGAAATATCACGCCTTCTGAACAATTTTAGCTTCCATTAAATACAATTCAACTTTAGGAGAAATACACATGATAGGTGTACCGAATAGCATTCAATCCTACAGTTCATAGTTGTCTTAATTCTAAAATCTCAAAAAGTTAGTAAAATTTATTCTTTAGTACCTTTTAGCTGTAAACACTGAGCAAGCCTGTATAGCTGACAAGGCAAGTCTTACTTTTAACAAGGTTTTGAGTAAAACTAGCAATAAACATACCTATTAGAGATATGATTGTTTGAAACAACAAGAGTGGGTATATTTAGATGTAGGCAGCCTATACCGGCGTCTGAAGATGGGTACGCGTCTTCGGAGCTGGTCATCGCGTCAGCTTCTAGTTTTACTCCAACGCAAAACGCACAAAGTTACACACATATACCCTGCTATGCAGTTACTTGGCTTAGATGCAAATGATCGTGTTCTAGCACGCATCTAGTTTTGTATTAACTTCCATATATACTAATATTCTTATTACGCTATTGTAATGGAGTTAATGAAGCATTAGTGAATACACTTGATTCTGATTGGCTAATAGCCATAGAACAGCACAAAATAAATGGAATAATATTTTATTGACCAAGCATTCCCAAAATGTTTATAGATGAGTTCACTATAAAGATAGTAGAGCCTGAGGTGCTCTGAAGGTTCGAATTCATATTGACATACGTGTTAGTTTCTTAACGTACTCATTACAATTCCTTAGCAAGCATCCTTTTACTCAGTATTCGTCAAACTTTCACATTTGAATCTTTCAAATTTCCTAAACCTTTTTAACTACAAGATTGGGCTTCTTAAATAACCCATTAATGTAAAGAGTTAACAAACAACCATCGAGTTAAGTACTAGTAGCACATGCATGCTAGTAATTTGTAAGATTAGTTTTTTAATCAGTTTGCATATAAGCTGCAGTAGAATATTGGGTACTTTTAGCTTTGAACTGTGAATTTGGTTAGTTTAATATCAGAGAACTGATTTATTTTGACTAAGCAATGTTGCATTTAAGGAAAACAAAATAAAACATTGCAGATAAAATCTGAAAAGTTAAACTGATCGGACCAAAGGTCTGAGTTTTGACAAATATTGTCTCCTCGCAAGAACAATAAGTTAAATAACAGCTAGAGTTCTCTTAGAGAGCAATAGAAGACCTTAAAATACACTCTAAACACTTTTGTTGTCAAACTTCCCATTTGTTTACTTTTTAAAACGGCTCTATGGTCCTTAGTTGAAGGTCATATCGCCCAAGGTAAGATGGTGCATGATTGCGTAATAGAGCAATCTTATACACATCTGTAGGTATTTAATAATGCATAGAGTTATAGCAGTTTGAAGTTGACATTTTTTTGGTATTTAAATTCAAATCGGCAGACCAGATAAAAAACTCAAAACTGGAATTTGAACCAGCAGTATCTCAGGAACCAGAATGACTCATGGTCTAGTAATAAAGAAGCACCATTATTGTGAGCAGCCGTGGTCTAAGGGTTAGAGTGTTTGCCTAGTAAACAAGAGGTCATGGTTTCAACTTGGGCAAAGGCCATTGGTGATGTTAGGAAGAGCACCCAGTCATAATTGCTCCTGCGCCTCATTTGAATAAGTTTTAGCCCGCTTTAACAAAAACCCATTCCATCAGGGGTTTCTCACAGGAATGGTGACTATAAACTTCCGTGAGAGATTATTATGATGTCTACACGGTCACCTGCTACAGTTTATAGTCTGGTTACATGAGCTTAGCTCAAATAATGTATATATGTTAGTTATAGCAGGTTTGAGCTTTCATAATAGCATTTATATGCTTTGAAAGTTTGCTGCACGAAACTAAATTATTCACTCAATGAGGCAATTTTTGACAACTGTAGTGGTTTTTATAGCTTGTTAAAAACTTCAAAAATGAAAAAACCTCAACTGCTACTTCATTTCAGTTGTTGATTTAGCAAATAGTTTTGTCTTTCTATCAATGGAAATGTTTAAGATATAGCCCACGTTGTGCCGAAAAGTTTACTCCAGGCTAACATTTGATAATTTATCCTATTGACTGAAGCACCATGACCAAGCTTTTATTATACACCCATTTTATTCTGCAAGTTTATATGCCGCTTTTCCAGTTTGGTTAGTGTAGATAATGATTTTTAGATTACATACACTCTTTAATCTACAATTTATTTATTTAGGTACGTGTTCTCTACATTATTTTATGCTTATGTATATTAATTAGTCAACTGAACAACCATTTCCTTTTTGCAATGGCTTCCGAGTGAATATATGAATATTTTTTAAGTTGTCAAGGCATGTATTGCGACTTTTCATCAGCATAGCATCTACGAAGCTAATTGGAAATTCCACTTTATAATGAAGATGCTGTGGAAAGATAGTAAGCCTAAGTTATGCGAGATGAATCGCGTGGTTGACATCATATACTAGAGACTGACGTAAATTAAATAGCTTCTGCGTCCCATCATGATTAATCTGAAAGAACCATGTGATTGGGAATATCCAAGTATTAGCAGTCACACGGTGTATCTCCATAGCAACCAACATGTAAACAATGGGGGAGATTTAATCTTCAAATTAGTGTTTTCCCACAAAAGTTGTAATACAATACTTTGTTTATTGGTTTTTTAAACTTTCGGTTTAATCCTACAAAAAATGCAACTCGCAACAATGCATGTGCAGCCAAAGTAATACAGTTACTAGGTCTAATGCAGTTAGGTAACATCCTTTTGCCATTACTACAAAAATATGGGTTTGCCGATAGACGTAGATACAGGGAGTGTAAAAAGTAATAAACCTTGTCAAATAAGAGGCCATAAAATCAATGTTGAATTCAATTAAAAGTTTTCAGTATGGCATCACAGAATTTGAACTGACTCGTGGTCATTGTAGAAATCAATCAATTTTTGGAACTGAACTGAACCTGTTGCAACCTCAAGTAGAAGTGAAAACTTCCCGTCTAGCTATAGCAAGTCTGCCAGTTTCAAATTTTGTTCATTTTTGAAAATTTTGGCATTTTGGGTGGGCAGAGGGGACAGCTTTTGTTAATCTAATATTTGGGCATGTAAAAAGTATTAATTCCTTAAACATGCCTGTTGAATGACAGTAACATATTTCATGGAAGTTTAATAAAATCATCAAATGATTCAACTAGAGTTATATAAAAGCAAAGCATACTATCTTTCACACCTGCTGTGAATGAAAGCTGACTCACGATTACATAATCTCATCTGCCAGCTGCTGAGGCAGCGCTCAGTTATCAGCAACTTGGTGAAATGTTGAGAAATGCTGATAGTCAATCTTAAGCATGTACTGCTTTACTTTTGACAAAGTTATTGGTTTTGTTTGCCTGACTGCTCTTATTTTCTCAATCCTATAAAATCTACCCTCATAATGCAAGAAAGCTGAGTACATTATGCACTCATAGGTAAAGTTATGCATAATGTACTGGTGGTTATGTGATTTAAACAACATTATATACAGTTTCTATGTATCCATATTTTTATGTTTCATAAATCGTACTAGTTCTGATGTACCAGGTAAATATAATTGGGTATAAAGTGCGCACTGGGTAGTGCATCTTCACATTGAAAATTACGGGTTCAACTCCATACGTCCCAAACCAGAGATGGAACAATTTATATTATTGAGAATTATTATAGTTATATTTGATACTTCACCAGGTACAGCTGTTTGGACAGCAGAGAAATGATAGAAAAAAAAAACTGGAACAGTAAATTAAAAAGCAGTAAATTTTTTGCCATGACTGATGAAAAAAGTTTGTTTCACAAAAAAATCAAGAAATTGATGTCATCCATGGAGAGCTGCAACTGGATGTGAACCGTTGAAATATATAAATTGATTTTTTTTAACACCACTGCACCATGACTCAGAGAGATGCTTGCCCATTGATTACACTATGCAGGAAGTTTCTCTTTGCTAATAACAGTGTCAAAAGTTGACAATTTTAGTTTTTAAACAATATTGGTGAAATTTTTGACAAAGAAAATGAAATCAATTTGCAAGTTTTACCTTTACTTTCCAGATAACCTTTTGCAATCAAATGTATATTTTTTTCCTAACAGCTATATAAAATACCTGCTTTGAAAATGCACTCATGCTATTGAGGTCATTTGTAGGTCAACTGAGATTTCACAACTTCTGACTCAACTAATGACTAGACAGAGACATCAAATTTTAAACTCAAATACTGTAGCAGCAGTTACATGACAGCAAAATACTTTTTGTTGAATATGAGTCATCCAAAATACTTTTTGTTGAATAATGAGTCACCCAAAATACTTTTTGTTGAATAATGAGTCACCCAAAATACTTTTTGTTGAATAATGAGTCATCCAAAATACTTTTTGTTGAATAATGAGTCATCCATAGTTTCTGTCTTTTGGTCTTTCTGGTTTAGATCACTCTTTAACTACGAGGCGTGGTTTCTTTGCATATATAATAACAGTCCTAATATTTTAAAGTACAAAATCAGTAGCTTTTTAAAGTCAAATGAGAAGTTACAGGTACACTTGCAGCTCATATCTAACTAACAGAAGTTGCAAAAAGCAGTAAAACAACCTGATCAGTGTTGGTGTAGCTACAGAGTCGTAAGTAAATATTAGATTTTAAAATGCAAGTGTCAGAGGTATCTTCAGAAATGATTTAAATGTTTTGAGATTTTTACTATAAGAACCACCCTAGCTTAACTTATGTGAAGAACTAAGCAAGGAAATCTCTTACATAAAATGAATTATAAGGCTAACAGCTGTGATGGCAATTTGTGAGAGCTAATAAGATTGGGAGGGGAAGGAGGGGGTAACTATTAACATCACTGTTGAACCGTAGGCTATGTGCTGCCTATACTGTAGACTATAAAATAGCTGACAGAAGTAATCAACATGCTAATTAAATCTTAAGATACAAACTTTGTAGTTTGTTTACTGCTTCATTATAGACTCATATCACCAGTAATTAGTGTATAATGTGTGTTCTAATAACTGGGAAATTACGCATGCAGCACACAGGTTGGCATAAGGGAATACCTTCGTAAGATTGGGCTGCTTAGCACTCACATTACTCACTTATATAGGGAGCTTGGGAATGGATAATCTCTCACCAGTAATCAATGCATCTTAAATCACAATGATAATCATGTTACATACATGCACCATGTTAGTTATAGATTATGCATGTTAGCTAGAGCAGTGCAATAATTTTATATTTCATACCAACTGATAATAAATGTATCAGTGCTATGTTTTGAAAATTTATTTATTTAATTCCAGTAAGTTGGGCTACTTTTTTACTTAATATATCTAGCAATAAATACCATTGTTATATATACACAGATAACAATGATTTTGTAAAAGCTAAATTTGAACACTGACTGTCATTTTTGAGTTTTTGAAACTATTTTATCTGATGAACTAATTGATTGCTGCTGAAATAAATATGGAAAGCATCCACACAGCTTTTAAATGACAATGTTATTGCACTTGCACTAGTTTTAATAAAAAGAGACCATAACTCCAAATTTGAAGCTCTGGGTGGAAAAAAAACTCAAACCTTTACTGTGTATGAATGGAACAAATTATAGCAAAACTAGTTTATTTTAATTTAAATTAAGTTTCTTTAGCCTGACAATTAACGCTAGTCATAAAACTGCCGAAAACGAATTTCCTCCATTTTCTTAAAAAGCTCCCGTGTTTCTTTAGTGTACCAATTATTTTGATTAGGAATAATGAAAATTGAAATAGTAAATAATTTCAACTATTATGCTATTAATTTTAAATGGACAATGTTCTATCAGCAATTGCAATAGTTTTGTTACATCATTTCATTTAAAATTTAAAATTTCTAATATCTACTTTGGAATTGCTTCCCTTTCAACAGTTGTGATTACAATTTCTTATTGTTGAGTGTTCCTTTATGCTTCAGGTTTGAATATAAAATTATATTCTAGTCTGGCTGTCTCGTGAATGATTCCATGGAGATTAAGAAACAAAACAAGTTAGGTGTTAACGTAACATATTGCATCAAATAACAAGCTATCATCAGATATGCAACTGTTGAAAAGAGTATTATTATTTGCTGGTTGTAAAAGTATTTAGTTTGTATTAGGGCTCAAGTTGCTTAGCATATTTTAAGAAAATTTTTAGCATACTTGATTATTCCCAATAACTTGATGTAGCCTCACAAAAAGGTTGAGCTTTTTTCTATTTATGCTATGATGTTATTAAAACATGCTTAAAGCAATGAAAAAGCCATCTACTGTTGAGTGGAAGTGTGAGATACAATTAAGCATGCCAATATTGACATGGCACTGCATGTGCTATATGCAAGCACCTGCACTCCTTATCACTGACAGCCTAGTGATAGTGACAGGAGGTTGTATAGGATCTAATCTCACATGTCAAAGACACTGGACTCTGCCAAAGATAATCTCAAATGATTAGCTATCAGTCATCAGCAAATGAAAAGTTGTTGTATTCCTGGCTAGCTAGTAATTGTTGGGTTGGGATTCCATCGTTGCTTCTTGCATGTTAGAAGTCTGAGGTTTGATTTCTGAGAGAGGCAGATATTATTACAGTAATAAGAAAGAGTTTGTAGATTTTATAGGACAAACGGTTTGAGTTTTGTCTGAACATGGAGGTTACAGAATCTATTGCAACGTTGGCAAAGCTGACAATCTTTATAGCCCCAAGACTTTACGCAAATGCATTTCGTGCAGGTTAAAAAGTGATTACCTAGTGATTACCATTGACACTGGTACTTGAAAATAATTGAGCTCTATTTTTATCTTCTGCCATATTTTATTACTTAAACAGAGTCTGACTTTACATAAATATTTAGAAAATATTTACATAATTTTACAACTTGACCTGGGAAAGTTAAGTAATAAAACCCACGTAGTATAAACAGAAGGCTGCCACTGCAGAATATAACTTTTAGAGAATTATAGGGCTCTGTTTTAAATAATTTGGTTCAAATGCACTCTAATATGCTAACGCAAAATGTGGTAAGACTATAGCAAGCTTAGCAGGTTCCTCAAACGTACACACTTGCTTGCCTAAGGAATCATAAACACACAATTGTATTTCATTAGCATTTAATTTAAATATTTCTGCCAATGTGACGCACTAAGACTATGCTAATTTAAAATAATTATATTATTAGGTTCAACACTAAATAAGGTACAAGATATTGATTTGGTAATTTAACAGTTCCTGGCAGAATATAGACTCTGTTATAAGGCTTGCTATGCTTAGAGCTACAATATCTTAATACATGCAGCTACCGTCTGCAAACGCCAAGTGTAAAATGAACAAACTTGATCTATTAGAATGATAGATTGCTACTTGTTATATTAAGTGAAGTAACTGGTTTATATAAATACAAATTCTATTATCTTATGACTGTGTATGACAGTTAGGACAGTTTTGTTTTCTAGGAGTTGATAAAATAATCTTGAAAAGAGCAAGTCTTTGTAGCATTGCTGATCATGCAGTTGAAATATTTGGTGTAAGTTAAGTGTAAGTTACAGAAAGTCAAGTATAAGTTACACCTAAGGATAGGTAACGAAGCAACTTCAAAATTCGATATTCAAATTTGAACATGACAGTTACCCAACAAAGACACTTGCATTGACTTAATTCAACCCTGAAATATACAATCTTTGATGAGTAAAAGAACTGAGTAGGTTATGTCAGTTGGAAGACAAAACAACAGGATTTGGGTCACTAAGTTCTTAAACTGAGTTATTTTAGATGCTGCAAATGGAAGTGCTGGCCTACTATGACCAATGCTCCGCTGAGCTGATAGTTCAAATATCGGCATCATCAGAACTGATGGTTGGACAAGCATTCAGTCATAACTGCTGCTTTGCCAAATACAGAAACAGCTACATATTGCCAACAACCTCTATGATTGCCTAAAAACACTTCACCAGCATACGTGGTGACTTTCAACGGAAGATATGTGTGTTTTGTAGAAAAATAAATACTTTGCAATTACATCATGTTGCTATTAGAAGGAAAGACTTGAATGGTCAGTAAAGTATGCTGGTATGACTTGTTAGATAGGTTGCTTTTCTCACCCTACACATGAAAAGCAAATTTGTCATCTTACCCTGTGATGTAACAGTTTTCAACACTTTGAGGTTTAGAAAAAAGTAGCTAGCTACTTTTTTCTAAACCTCAAAGTGTTGAAAACTGTTACATCACAGGGTAAGATGACAAATTTGTATATTAAAATAGCTACACTTTCAGCATGTTTCAAACTACGTTACATAATAAAAATAAAAAACCGGCAAAAGCTTAGTTTTCATTGTAATAGCTGGAGAAAGCCTTTATATGGGAATATCAGAGCACAAGAATACACATTTGAAAATAACACTGCAGTAATAAAGCTTTAATAGCTATACTTCCTCTCATGTGTAGCAAAATCCCACTTGTTAATCAATTTTCAATTTCCTCGCATTACTTGCAGCATAAATTGCAAAATCTTGCTTCTAAAGTTTTGAGGAAAGAGACAAAAGTGTTTATTATTCTACAATATGACCAACTAGCTATACTAACTTATAGCGTTTACATCTCAAACTTCATCATTTGCAATTTTTAAATAAATTGAAAAACTCTATAACAATAATTAAAAGGATTTACAGTATGTCTGGGGTTTGTTTTATTGTTAGTGATTTATCTATTCAGTGTTTACTATTGTTTCATTTCTACACTATATTTATAGCCATTTCATGAACCCATCTACGTACAGCATAATCCGAAAGCTTAAGAAGTGATTTATACTAGTGCATAACCTGCATTCAACTTGACATTTATGGTCTTAAATCTAATTTATAATTATTCTACATAATATGATTAGTAAATTAGCATTAGTTTAATTGTGTTACACTCTATTAGATTTTGTAAGATGGATTACAAATTTACGTGACAAACTGTTGGTGAAACTACTATTAATTGATGCTAAATCCTATTGTTGAAGTTGAGTTTCTCAGAAAATGGCAGAATTGATGGAAGAGCCTAAACAGTTTCACAACATAACTGATAGTCTGAGGGCGTTTCTCAAAGTTTTTCTAGGTATTCAATTTAGGACTCCTACTGACTTAAGTACTTGGTGTAGTGCTCCAGCTGACTTAAGTGTACAACAGAGTGCCCCTGCTGACTTAAGTACTTGGTGTAGTGCTCCAGCTGACTTAAGTGTACAACAGAGTGCCCCTGCTGACTTAAGTACTTGGTGTAGAACTCCTACTGCATGACTTAAGTACGGAAGGAGCTTCATAAATTCTCAGTTCCGCTGCATGTGTTTTAATGCACACGTAACTCTGATCACAATTATTTAAAACAAGTTTCGGGAACTCTAAAAATAAGATTCTATTTGAGTTTGTAGAAATTGGTTAAAAACCAACCTGTGTGGTCCAGACAACACACGGAGTAGCTCCATAGCTTGCAGATCTATAGACTGCCCCAGGTTTGAGTTCTTGTAGCGTAAGTGCCTGTAGGCATGGGGCGTTGATCTACTCCTCATACGAAAATAACCAGGAGAATGTTTAGCGGATGGAGATGAGCCCAACTCATAGCCACCGCTGTGTGAAGCAAGGCTCGCAGTCGACATGTTGTTAAGCAGAAGATATTTACTGTCCCTTCTACTTACGTCTGCGACTAAGGTTCACGTCTTCGGATGGCTAATTATGTCTCACTCGTTACTAAATCCAATATTTGTTAAAACTTAACATGTACTTTGCGAAAGTCTCGGATCAACTGAAGTAAACGGAGCACTAGTAATAGCAGAGTGTGTATTCACTAAGACTGCTCAGCCTATTTATACTCGCGTCTCTCACTTGTCACGGTGTGGCGTGCTAAGATAATACTTAATAGATAAACTGCTGTAATCTCATGAATAATGTCACTCGCTTTGCGTCAAATATGCATAGCAGGTAAAAACTAATAGCTACTGATACCTTAGCATTGAGCCTACTGACCTGTAACAGTTCATATAAACACTGCAGTGTTTATTACTTGGAACAGACACATGGTATAACTAGTCAGTAATTATAGACAGGTGTGTATATAATTATAGTCTGCATATACATGTGTGTAGGCATTTGTTGTGGCATTTTAAAAACAATGCACTTTTCTAAATATAGTATATAAGTTACTATTATCTGATGTTTTGTACTAATTCTATTCTTGTGCTAATAATCCCTTCGAATTGTCTATTGTGTTAGTAATACCACAGCCCATAGTGGTAACCATAATTGCTTCATCTTAAGTCATGTACTCTTTGAATTAAACTGATAAACAATAATATCAAATTGATATTTTTATGAACTATATACTTTATATCTGACAAATAAAATTGAAAAATCAATAATTTTCCAAGTAAATTACCCTGCACAGCTATAAAAAAAACTCACACATAGTTTTGCATTTCGTTATATGTGAAGATAGGTCATTTAAATTGTTGGGAAGTTAAACTTTTTTAAAAGGAAATTTTAAACAAAATTTTATTCCTTTTTTATCAATGTAGTCTGTTTTCCTGATATTTGAATATCAAAGTATGACAAGCTGCATTAGATATTAGGCTAAGAAAATATTTCTTCAAGAAAGGCAACTCTACGGAAAGACATAAAGCTCTATTAAATTTAGTAAACGCATTTACAGCTTTCCTGACAGAGTACAGATAGTATTGTTCAAGTATCAATGTGAAGTATGTATTTCGCTTTGTTGTCTAAAAGAACATGATGTAAACAAGATGTATTGTATACCGCAGCTACTTAACTTTATATCAAACCTCCTTCATCTTTATAGTCTTCATAATCAACTGAAGTTACAGGCAGTACTTTAATATTACCAGTTGTTGGAGAAACTTATAGTCTATATTGCCATGTATAAACAAGGCTTTATACCACGTAGTGGCTGGTCAATTTATAAAATGATATTTTACAGGTTGAAGCAGTTTAGCCAACATAATGCAAAAGACTTAGAAAAAATTCAGAATGAGACTTGCTTAAAACTCACTTACTAAGCTGGTAGGTTATTTTATTTCTGAGTATCATGAATATAAATGGCAAAACAATGAATATTGTCATAATACATTATAAATAACATTGCAAGCTTAACACAACTGTAGTCTTATACTGTGTATCTATAAGCAGAGAGTTGCCTGGTAGAAATTTATTTTCATAAAAAACACCGACACCTGTTTATGATAAACTGTTTTAATGATAAACCTAAATAACTTGACATGTTTTCATTCTGAATAATTTGCCATACAACGAAAAACCAACACAATTTATATCTAGAGAAATTTATTCAGCAGCAACCAGTTCTTTTAACCACAAACCTGCCTGGTTACAACTTAGTCACATGTATTTAACTGATATCTTAGCCTTAGCACCTTCATATTCTTTTCTATTGGTGAGAGAACAACTTACAATGTCAGCAATAAACATTAAAGAGCCTAAACTAACTGTAACTTTTTTCTGCAGAATTACTCTTCAACTCAAATGAGGAAACAAACCTTTATCTCAAATGGCCAAACAACTAATGAACTCAAATTGGGGCAACTCATTGACTCAAATGGTGGAAGACAAATCCTTGATTTGAATGGGGAGACAACTTAATGACTCAAATGGAGAGACGATTGGAGTTAAAAATATTTTCAGCATTTATTATTTTGTAGCGGATAAAGTCTCAAACTAATTAGAGTATTGATTAAGCTCTGTGTAAGCTGATGGGACAGACATTTCTACTAACAGTTGCAGACGATTTGCAGTTGCAGACGTTTCACAGACCAATCATACTAGCTGCACTAGTAACTCAATAACATCTAATCAACAATCTGCATTGTAGAGTGGGAAATGGTCTCTTGGGAAAATTATTAATTAATCATTTTCTCAGAAAAACAAAAAATATTTATTTTGTCATTTACTTTGAGTAGCTACTGTAGACTTTATTCATTCAATTCTTTTCAAGTAGTTGCTATATGATTGAAGAGGTTAACAGTTTTCAACATTTTAATTGCTTTTAAAAAGCAAACTTTTAAAATAGATTTTTATTCAGTGAAGTTGAATGCTTTATTTCATGCATAAAATGATGAGTGGAGCTGCACTAGATATAAAAACGAAACAAGAAGTTTAATGTAGCAACTTTTTCTATTTATTTTCTCACAATGATAAGAGTGCACAACTCCTCAATCAAGTATCCACTTTAGAAAACAAATTTATTCAAAAGTAGGAAGCAGCAGTAAATTTTGAGTAACTGACATTGGAAAATACCCAAACATAATTTCATTATAAATTAAAACTGTCACACAATTTGATATAATACCTATACGATTAATAAACCCGTTTTAATCTACATGCAACACTGCATTTAAAATTGCACTAAACTGTATTATTTTATTTAGAGTTGTCTGCTCTATTATATGCAATAATCTTCACTTAAATTTTCAACACTCATTTAAGTTATCATCTTTGTGGTACACATTGTCAATATAATATAGACTTGAGATACGTGATAGAAGCTTCCTAGTTTTTACAAGCAGTAGCAAAGTTATAAAAGTAAATATTTGAGCCGATATTCACCTACTTGACTCTTTGATAAGCTGCCATATCAACTATAGTGTTGACCAGTCATAGTCATAAAATATACATTATCTAGATTACCTAAAACGATATATGCTAATATTTTTAATGATATATTCAAATATTTTTCTAGATAAGTCAATGCCGATGTTTCCACTTCTTTTATGATACTTTGCTTTGCATAGATCAATTTGATACAGCACAATATTATATGATTGACTCCAGCTGTTAGCAACAATCTTTACAAATAACATACTCGGTGACATCTAGAGAATCCACAGTAGTGTGAAAGTGTATGTGTGCGCATGTGTGTGTTTGTGCGTGTAAGCACGCACAATGGTGAAACAGTACATGGGGTAGGAACTAGGCCGTGACTTTTAGGTAGAATAACTTTTGGAATTATTTGTAACATATTACGAAATGAATCTGCGTTATTGCTAACTTAAATGCATGGTGCCTAATCTCATTCAAACTATTATTGCAGCAGGTTACTCACATACAATACAGGAGTCTTCTATTACTTTCTATTCATACAAACGTTGAGTTACAAAAATCTTCAACATGCTACAGTGAGTTCAAAATTTGCCAACTGTTAACAAAAATGCTACCAACAGCTGTAGGAGCATGAGTGTGAGTAGTTAAGAGATAATAAAAACTAAATAAAGTATGTGCTTGTCACACCTTACTTTGCAACATTTATAGTTCTGATTTACAGTTTAAATAATACAATATAATAAAGAAATGCATGCAAATGATTATTCAATCACAAGGCTTTTACATTCAGCTGTAATAATTATCATTAGCCATTATGCGTACTTCTGGTATTTGTGGAGTTGCTTTCTTTCTAAAGACTTGGTATGTTATTTGGGTAATTTTGAAGAGCATAAATAAGATCGCAATTGTTCTAATCAACGATTTGTTTAGTTAAGGCTGTAAAACTTCAACTTACAACAAAGACTCAAAAACTTAAGTAATCCGTATTGGAAGGAGAGGAAAACTCACTCTGAAACTTGTATATCCTCTTGCCGGTTTGCATCTGAGGTGTTAATCCAATTAGAAACAGTAGCAGCTAATCTGCTCAACCCGACTCTGGCGGAGAAAGCTTCCCACTTGCTTTTCAGAGTCATGGTAAGCAATTATACATGAATACTCTAATGCTTGCTACTAATTCAGCTTACGGGCAATAAAACAAGCAACTGATCAGAGAGAAAGAAATCATACAATGCAGCATCAAAACTTGGAGATATTTCTTGAGATGCTAAATCTGATATTAGTTATATGACGTACGGGAAATGATGTATGTGATGAATTATGTAGATATTAATGTAAAATGTAATGTAGCAAAAGTTGGCGATTTGTTAGAAAAAAGGATGTTCTTATCTCCAATACATCCTGTCTGACATAGTCATAATTCTATTTGTAATATTACATAAGGCAAAACACAAATTATTTACAGAAAGAAGCAGCTAGAAGTTCCTGCTACAATTGTTAGCGTGTTATTTGACTATGTTTTAATTCATTTCAGAAATGACATGTTAAACTAATATGACATTTATATCCGTCATACAGCATGTACATACTACCTCATTACTAACTTGCTTATGGTTGATACAGCAAAATGGTGCTGTGTACTTTTAGAAAATTCATCTCGTTATAATTATTTATAAATAAAAATACCAAAAATTTAAACTCATAGTATTATATAGTAGCATTACACGGAGTGGAAAGGTACTAGGAAGAAAAATGCTGTTCTACTTACTTTTTATAAGCATGCCATTTTTACTATCATTATTATATTCAATTATAGTTATAATATAATAATACAAATATTATAAAATGTAGCAATATAATATATAATCGTTATTATAAGTTTTACCTTGCATGATCTTATATACTCACACAAGTCACATCAAAATATATAGTAGGAAGAGTTTTGAAGCTTCTTTATTCTTTTTTTATGATAATAAATGATAAAATTGTACTAAACTTTTTAAATAACATTTTTAACTTGCTGGTAGTTGTCTTACCTCTAATTAAAACAAAGTTTTTCAAGGTTTGAATTATTGAATTTATAAACATAAAAAGTATGTTAGCCCCACTCATACAAACATTAAGATAATTTCCTTAGTACACCTAAAAGATATGAAAAATTTATATGATACTATACATACTACATGCTACATACTATTAATATAAACAGCAAATCTGTAGAAATAGTAAATGACTGTGTCAACAGCCATTGAAAGATGAATAAAGATGCTTCTAGCTCAACATTTTATCATAATACTGCATTAAACTAAAGAAATTTCATCAGAATAGTTATAAAGGATATACGTATATATGTTCTGCTACTATAGATAAATTTTCTTACATATAAGAAAGGAGTAGATCGGTCTAGTAGTTAGAGTGTTGTCCTAGTAAATAAGTGATGAGCACTAACCCCCCCCCCCACCACCCCCACCCCACCTATGAAGTTCAAACTCAAAGAAGGCCAGATATGTAAAAATAGATCAAATTATAAACTGTTCGATAGTAAAAGTCATAAAAGACAACTCTACTATCATATTTTTTGGCAAAGACAAAATTCGATTATAAAATGATGACTCTTTAGGTAATGATGATTATAATATATCTAAAAAAACTGTTTGGTCATCAATTTCAACTGTTAAAACTAGCGTATATAATTTATTTATTTTATGTTCTTGCATATTCACTATGCAATTGAAACAAGTAACTCATTTCATGACTTGTTAGGTATCGCAAGACAATAGCTGTTTTCATTTAATTAAAGGAGTTATAAAGTGTTTACTCAAAAACCAATAAGCTCTATAATAACGATTTCAAATAAACTCAAACTACACTAATAAGAGAAGTTTCAAATGTGGCATATGATGGATATCAATGACTGAGTGACTCTCAATACATCACCAGCGACATTGTGGGATTCAATTCACCAGACTAACACAACAAGGTGCCTTTTCTATAGCTTCACTCCAATTACTAAGTTTAAATTTTCCTAACACTGCATTAATTGGTAAATAATTATGAAGCTCTGGCAGTTATATACAGGTATTACATGTATACATGCTGTATACCAGTCTAATAGAAGCACTGTAGTAACATTGACTTCTATGGAAAGTTGTGATATTGACATTTTATAATAGGTTTTGACATCATGCAAGCGTGTCATTTAATTTTTGATAAGAATTTTGTTATTGCTAATTTTCCTTGACACCACTTATAGCACACATACTATAATACATATGCTAAAAGTTCGTGTCAAAACTTTCAATATAGCACTTGAAATTTCACAATTGAATATAAATAATTTTCCAAATGCATTCTAACAGCTTTTAGTAGTTTTATGCAATATAGATACTGAATAGATAGCATAGAGTAGAAGTGTCATTAACCCATTGAAATACCAGATAATAATAATTATATATTCTCTTGGTATCTTCCCCTATTTGATTAGTAGTGAACCAGAGTTATGACATTTCATTGAGCAATCATAGCAGTCATTACCCCCTCTTATGTTAACATCTCTTCCAAATAAATGATGTATAATTTAATTCATTCAGTTTAGCATTAGGACTATACAAGTATCTATCCTGTCTGCTATTTGTAGGTTGCTATACCTTCAAGTGGCTTATAGTTATAGCATATTGCAGTGAAGAATGTATTTCAAAATTTCACAACCATCAGTTTTGAGTTTAATCCCCCAATGATTTTCTTATAAAAATGTTTAGTGGTTAAATGAATTTTAGTTTTGATCATTAGATTTTTTTTAGATGGATTATTTTGAGAAAACTAAATTTTTTAAAACTTGGGTAAAAGAATTAGAAATGTATAATCATTAGAAATCTTTGTTAACTTCTATCACTACAAGCTCAATAACACAGATTGTCTATGAGAGAAATTGTTTGTTGATGAAATTATATATTAATATTCTTGGGCTAATAAATGAAGTTAAAAATTGTAACATAATTTCTGCATCATCCATCTAAATATAATATTAATATATATAATAACTATTTTTATATTGATAATAGTTTGATTATTGTCATGCATCTGCAGGTATATGTTTAAAGCTGAAACCACCTGGTCAAGTTCTATATTTGACACATGACAAGAGTCTGCATGTTGGTGCATAGTGCTTGCACAACTAGCATGTTTCCCTTCTTACTGAATATCCCTTATTGATATAAAGTTGGGTGTATGACCTGATTAAGGCAGAAACTTCAGAAGAGTTGAGTTAAGTAGCTACTATAAACTGTTATACACATCACACAATACATTGTGAATAATATACTACGTGAAAACTAGTTCAAACTATATTCAGAGATTAGTAGACAGGAGATGGTTTAGTAGGGGGTATACTGAAGGCCCCATCCTCTATTAGAGTACATGAGAACTATGGAATTGCAACTATGTTTATTGCTGCAGCTAATAAGCTAAACTCTGCATGCATGGTTATAGAAACAGCTCAAATTGTTTGACAGTTTATAAAATCTATAAACTGCTGGCATTGTAAATTTAATTATATTTCAGACTATCAGCATGCAGATAAGTTTAAATTTTCAGAAAAACTTAAAAAAGTATTTTCAAGCACTGATTCATAGCCTCAGCTTCTTTTGAACTTCTTCTAGCAATGTTTAATCAAACAGTAGTGTGACATTTTAAAAAGAAGTTAGTAAAACAAAACATAACAAGTTGCAACTTTTCTGAGGGTTAGTTATTCAAAAGTGAAATGAACTGAGAGTTTCTTCTACTGTATTTTCTATATCTTGCTGTCAGTTTTTACAGTTTCTAATGACACAAATAAATGACTTACACGGAGTAGCTTCGAGACCTTAGCTTGAGAACAGCCACGTAACCCGGTGAGGAAGGGCTGGAATCCTCCCATCTTAGCCTCTGCTCTCCTTTCTGCTGGGAGGTTACAAACTTCTTCCTATACATCTCACTGGCGTGGGTGATAGTTTGCCGTCTGTATGTTAGAGGTGCTTCACTTGAACCAAGCTGACCGTTATGCTGGGAATGCCGTTCATAGCGTATGCTGTCACCTTTTATATCCAAGTTAAATACTTTCGTCTCCATAGCAACAGCTATACAATCTGTAATATAATTAGAATAATATAATGCAGTATTGACAAATCTTTTACACTTCTTTGAGTATAAAAAAAATCAATTTTTTTCCCTTACCATTCTAAGATTTATACTATCAAGCTGTTTGGCAAACACAAGCCAGTCGCCTAAACTGTCATTTCAAATAAACGTGCACGTGTGTGTGTGTGTGTGTGTGTGTGTGTGTGTGTGTGTGTGTGTGTGTGTGTGTGTGTGTGTGTGTGTGTGTGTGTGTGTGTGTGTGTGTGTGTGTGTGTGTGTGTGTGTGTGTGTGTGTGTGTGTGTGTGTGTGTGTGTGTGTGTGTGTGTGTGTGTGTGTGTGTGTGTGTGTGTGTGTGTGTGTGTGTGTGTGTGTGTGTGTGTGTGTGTGTGTGTGTGTGTGTGTGTGTGTGTGTGTGTGTGTGTGTGTGTGTGTGTGTGTGTGTGTGTGTGTGTGTGTGTGTGTGTGTGTGTGTGTGTGTGTGTGTGTGTGTGTGTGTGTGTGTGTGTGTGTGTGTGTGTGTGTGTGTGTGTGTGTGTGTGTGTGTGTGTGTGTGTGTGTGTGTGTGTGTGTGTGTGTGTGTGTGTGTAAAATAAATGTTTGTTTTCAGCTGTTGAAAATTGCCTCTACAAATCTATTCTAAGTTTATCATTACTAAACATGCAGAAGTGCCCATAAATCTAGTATATAAACTTTTCATTTGTAGCTTTTACACAACTGCTAAGTGCTAAAAAACTAATTAATAATTTATATATTAAAAGTATAAATACACTTTATGAATAATAATCTATCTTGTTAAGTTTCTCTCATTTGAATACTAGCATTGCTTAGCCTAGAAACCTAAGTTATATTTATGATGTTATTATCATGAAATGATACCAACAGCTCAGTGGAACTGTTACTTCAATTCAATAAAGCCACTATCTCTAGATATTAGGTTGAAATTCAAATTGCCTGACTTCAATTCTCATGCAACAGAAAAAAACGTTAAGAGTTTTGTGTTTTAAATTACAGTTCCATATAAAATCAATTGTGAAGACCCTTACCTAAATAATCTTCCTTTCCTTTAAATCATACATCCATTTGTATAGATTGTACTTAATGAAAACTTTATAATATATACATATACTCAGCAAAATAAAATCATAATATCATATTATATTACTGATGCAACACATACCTGCATATAGGTAATCGGTGTAGAGTAGCTGTTTATATACAATAATCAAAACCCTACATGCACCTTGACTATATACTGATCAGCTTATTCTACCTTTTAGAGTGCTGAATCTTAATCTATAGTGTCACAACAATATATTATTTAGTATCATAGTCGGTCATTGAAAACATCCTATTTTACTCTTTATGGGAGGGTTGCACACTGCTACCCTATAAAGGGAGGAAAACTCTCAAGGAATAACTACTATTCAAAACAACACTCCTATAATTATATATACATACAATTAGCTCAGTGTAAATTTACTATACAAGCTGCTAAATTTCAATAGTAGCTCTTCATAAATTTACCTGTGATTTCTCTACATCCTGCTTTAAATTATGTCTTACACACAATGTTATTATAGGTAGCTATGTTAAAAGCACCTAGTTATTGTACTTCAAAGTGTTAATAATTTATGCTTGCAATAAACAGTAAGCAAAAGGCACTCACATTAATAATAATTAATTTTATTCAATTTGCAAAGAGACGAAGGTTAAATTCTAAACATGTTTTAAGAACAGGTTTAGAGAAATTTCTATTCGATTTGCCAGTTTAAGTTTTGCACCCAAACTTTAGGTTCAAATTAGGAAGAAAACTTTTACTAACTCATTGGTTACGTTCACTGCTACTTGATGTGCATTGCTAAAATAATCAAATCTGCAGAGATTTGATTACTTTGAATAATATGTTATAGTAATGCTATAGGTGGCATGAATTACAATCATCATAACTTAGATGCTGTCAAATGATGCTAAAATGGCAAACATTCCTAGAGTCTTCTAAAAATGCATGCACAGTTGCTGTTATGAGATTTGATAGTTTCTATCAAATTTCTCCAAGTTTATAACCCTTTGGAATTTTTATAACATCTCAATACAAAACAATTTCCATGTACTATTTTCACTCAATCTGAAAGGCATTTACATAGCAGCAGTAGATTTAATATCTTAATTTGTGGGTATGAAAATATTTTTGGTGATATAACATCTATACTCTAGAGTCTATACTCTAAACTCTAGAGTATAGACTCAAACTTACAGCTTCATATAGAAACATATAGAATGTAGCTGTTTTTCTTCACTCATTAAAATATCTACTACTAAAATAGTCATTTGATACTTAACTACAAATATTTTCCAGTATTTTGCTGAGCACTACTTGATACAATTACTACAAAACTTCTGCAACCTTTCTAACAAATTTATATTCCTGGTGACATAAGTCATAGTCAATAGGGTCTATTTAATTATTCACTGTAAAACTTCCACAAATATAACACTGTTTATATAATAAATTAGATTGTTAGTCTTCATAAAACGTCAGTAGAAGATGGTTTGAATGTTATGCTGGAACTAAACATTTTATTCATAAGTAAGACATACTCACATATATAGATAGTGTCTTGTTGGTTAAGGAAAAGATATTAAAACGCAGATGCGTGTGAGTGTTTTTGTAGATCTTCATTACATTAGAAATCCCCTAAGTGATATTGTAAACAGTGAATAGCTGTCCCCAAGTAATACCTAACCTATAACTCATCCAATATTCCAGCAGTCATACAGTATTATATATAAACATATATTGTTCTTAGTATTATAGGTTCAGTTTACTAGTAATCAATTACTAGACTAGCAAACTAGAAACTGTACACATAACTTTGCATTTGAATTGCAAGCTGTTGTGTTCTTAAAATCTTAAAACCAGCTTACTTGAGTTCATCACAACCAACTCTAAGAAATCAATTATTCACTAATGAAAGTTCACATCTATTTAGCATTAGAAAATTGACTGCATGCAGAATGTTTCTTTAGACGTTCTCATATATAATATAGTTTCTAATGAATTCATAATTAACTGTTGCAGTATATATGAATCAATTGTAAATCTGATCTTAACTAATGATTATTTATTTGAAACCTGCAGATAAATGCCGACCTGCTCTAAAATCTATGTGAACATCTAAGTTCTGCAAAATTTAGAACATGATATAATTAAACTCAAACCCTAGGATTCAACTGACATATCTGTTTGCAAATTTTTTAGTTTTCAAAATAAAGAAATTAAAACTTTACAATAGTAATCTTAGACAAAAGAAAGTCATTTTTCTTTATAGTTTGAGCACCTAACTTTTGAGTTTCATAAATGCGTTAAAAAATGTTACAAATAAGAAGCTTTTTCAGCTGCAAACATAAAAGAAGTTTGAAATTACTTTATAAAATACTTACTTAGTGATATTGTACTTGACTTTTAGAGAGACTTGTAATTTTCTCATATGATGTATAAAGTATATACTAGACAGTTGAAAGCACAGCGCAATATAATTATTATTTTGAATACCACAGTTTGATATAAGCTGAAGCATACATATAAAACTGTTTTAAATGTTTTAAAATCAATAAAAATTTGATTATTTTTGCTCACACAGATTAAATCAATATATTCAAAGTAAAGTTTGCATTTATCTATTATATATATTTCAATATCTTCATCTCTAGCTTAAAATTTCCGCGCCTTTTAAATATGCTTTAGTTGAATCATAAGTTTCTCCTATTTTGAAAATGTGGACCAAGATACTTTGTTCTGTGCTGGTGAGGAGATAACTCCCAAAACAGCTGCTCTACACTCAGCTCAGTACTAGCTTCTTATCAACTTATTATATTGTATTATATAGATGGTATCACAGGCCAGACTAATAGATTGCTTTGATATCTAAATTTATTTTGTTGATGAGCTTCAATCAAGACAGATTCACCAAAGATTTAATTAAATAGCTTATTTATTCTCACATATGAAATGTTTTTCTTTATTGATTGGTTTAACTTTGTTTCCAAGGAGCTGCATATTTCTAAGGCTTCTCCGGTATAATAATTATTGTACTTGAATAGATGCAGACGCAGTCCTTGAACACAATTTTATATAAAACTAACCTGGCAAAACTCTTAGGTTGAATCATTAAAATTTTGTATACTTTAAGGTGACAAACTTTGACAAGTGCTTATTAAAGACACTGAAGATGTTGACAGGTTTTTCAGATAACCAATATACTGTATAGTTGCTAAAAATAATCCTGGGTATTCAGTGTGATAATTAGCTGTATGTGCTATAATTAATAGCTTCATATGCTATATAGCTGTATGTGTTGAATAGTGGCATGTGCTAAATGGTTGTATGTGCATGGTATTTTGCTAAATATACTGTTTATTAGCATATTTCATGATAATTAATGTTGTTGCTATGAGCATGATATCTTGGAGTAGTTTTAAATTTTAATTAATTCACATATGAAATCTTTGTGTCAGGTAATTTGGTATCTGCATGATAATTCACACTAAAAATCTCAAAACATTTAATATCTTGTAGGGCTTCTTAATTACTCTTCTTGGTCACATTTTGTGAAAACCAAAATACTTCTGGTATATGTAGCCTATATAATTTTGTGTTTATTCCTAGTGAATGCATATCTTTTAAAAAACTCATATATATACCGTCCTCAGGTATTCTTTTTCTTGTATTTTCTTTAAAGCAAAATAATTGGAATTGATATTGCACTCAAATTACCCAATAAATAAAGCATGAACACCTACAACCAATTCCTTTGATTGCACATAAATTATCAAGCACACAACTCCAAATACAACCAAATATTGGACTAATGCTGCCTGTAGAATTATTTTACAGCTAAGTACAACTTGGTAGGTGGTTTAATATTACATATAAGGTAGTTACAGATTGCATACTTTAATCATACACAAACATCAACATTTTATTCCACATCATCTCCAACTGTGCAGTTCAGTGAATATAAAAACACATCCTGAAATACTCGCACATCACATGGCAAGGGTAACAAGGCTTGTTACAAAATCTGAGTCTGAGAAAAAAATATTTATTTACCAAAAGTTTAGGTAAACAAATTATAGATGCAAAATACAGTATTTTCAATTTATGATCAAAGCTCATCGATGACTCAAAACAAGAAATAAATAACTGGCATAGCGAATAGACTACTGAGAATGTTTACTTCCTTGTATTTTCTTTTGTTCACTGAGTGCGCGGGGCTGGTGCAAGATGGCCGGTATATGAATATCCTGTGCGGCAGCCGCCCTTACAAACCCTTCATTAGATGTCAGTATCTCACACTTTAAACAGTCAGCCGTACCAAATATGACTTTTGACCTTTCTTTAATCTGCCCACTAGCCGCAAGAGAAGCAAATCTGGCAGACACGGTATCGGCGACCACAGTAACCTTGTCACTCAACTCTCGAGCTCGTCTTGTTTCCTCCTCGCCGGCCATCACGTTCACGATTCCCCAGTAGTCGTCCATCGCGGACTGACACGTCACCAGCAACCTGTCAGTCATGTTGGGCAAGATGGTTGAGAGGGCGGAGCCAAGTCTTTCAGCAGCTGCCTGCTCCAACAGTATCTTCTCAGTAAACTCAAACTCACATCCGCCGTTACAGACGTCTGAGATGTAGACCAGCATAGTCGTGATGTCTAGGAAGACCTTCTCATTACTGGGCAGTTCTCGTATCTCCTCGATACACTTTGCTTGGTCCAATGGCAATGCTTCTGCAATCTACAGAGCACAACAGCTTCTAGTCTAATAAATTACTTTTAAAACAAATAATACCATTACAAATTTTTGCAAAAAACTTATAAAATGACAACATCTTACGATGATTTTCTTTTTTAATTCTGTTCAGACAAGAACGCATGTTTGGCCTTCATGCTTGAGTTGAATTTAGCATGTCATATGAAACATGCACATACTTTTAAGAAAACACAAACAGCTAAGCAACATCACAAAACTTTCGATAAAAATGCAATCTGACTAGAAGGTTTTCTGCAGCTTTTTGTGTAGCTTGAAATAAACTGACACTACTATTCCATCAGATATACATGTGAACTATAAGCATGAATTCACTGTATAGAACACCTTGTTAACCAAGAATGACTTAACCTTAAGATCTTAAATAATACACAAAATGCTAGGTAATAGGAAGGCCAATAATGAGTTTACTCAGTTGTGGAAAATCCTAAAGAGAAACTAGAATATGTTAAAAGTTTTTAGTATATTATTACCGAAAGAGAAGAAGGTGGAGATGAATTCATCTGATTTGGTGCTCCAAAACTTTTGTAATCATTGTCATCCGAATCGCTGTCATCCGAAGACTCAGCAAACACCCCGACTAGCTTGTCAACTACTTCCTGTGAGACATCAACCCTCTCCCCGTCCACTAATATACCTTTGGACTCGAGAGCTTCAGCCATGTCATACGTCACACCATTACAAAACACACAGACCACCTGCGGAGGAGAGATTTCACTGTGAAGTTTAGCACAATCAGCGTACTTGCAGGCTTTTTTAACAACATCTTTCGTGCCGTACTGTCCTTTGCCTGCCCAGATCAAGTGTAAAGATTGAGGATTTCGAGCTATTACTTTCTTCCATGTTTTTCCATTATCACAAATAACATCAACAATTATTCCATACTTCCTCATGTCACAAATCACATCCTGGACTTGATTGGACTCTTTGATAACACGCAACACTCCAGATAAGTACGGTACATTGCTGCTGGTCAGGTCATGCGTGTTGGTATTAGTCTTGTGACGATGTCGTTGTAGAAACTGCAAGTCAGCTTTGATTTTTCTTGAAAGTTTTTGGCAAACACGAGTTAGTGTAGAATCACTTTTGGCCAGTTGAGCAGTTTCGGTAAGTAGGTTTTGAGCTTTTTCAAGCTCATCCATATTACCGTACTAAAAACCATACACAACAATGCTAATAAGCATCATGATAAATGTAAAATAGTCACATTTTCATTAGATATAAGTTATAAGGTAGCCTATTTGATACTTCTTTAATGATAGTGCATGAGTCCTGAAGCACATTTTTAAAGCAAATTTGAACCCTACTAACTAAATTATTGCAAAGCTTCATATAACTATAAGCAAACGTTACAGGTTAAACACACATTTATTTCAGTTAAATATATGTTTTGACTACTTTACTTACATTTGGTTTAACAGAAATCTAATAAGACTCGGGCCAAAGTACCATAAATTAATTCTAACATAAAACTCGTGGTGTTGATCTGAGAATATAAAACATTTATCTTCAGTCACAATTATCAATTAAAGAACAAAGATTCAGATTGCTACAATCCATATAATTATAAATAAAACTACAATATGAGAATGAATTATTATGATCAGTTTTGCCAAATGCAAACGTCAACGAGTCCACCCATAGTTCATTAGTTGTAAATATCAGGCTCAGCAATTTTTAAAATTGCCAATAGCCAATATCAATACTCAATAGCCATTCAGTTTCACGAATCACCTTGACTTTGAGTTTGACTCTGAGTGTGAGTCTGTCTCTTGAGTATTGTAAATGTACAGTTATTTATAAGTACTTACACTTACAAGTACTTACGTCTTACAGTTACAGTTTCAGTTTGAGTTACACTTTGACTTAGTCTTACTGAGTCTGATAGAGTGATACTAATAATAATATGAACATTTATATATAAAATATATTATAAATACTAATGTCTAATAGTAACACAGAATAGAAATAAGTTGGCCAAAATAAGTAATACAATCTTAGTTTCTATCTAAAAGTAATAGGAGCTATAAGTATTAGTATAAGCATAACATAAACTTTAAAAATCTTAGTACGTACAAGAATATCACTATCAATAGAAGGAGCACCAAGTTTGGATTAACTGAGTACAGCATTCGTAAACGTCTTGTTGTCCGAACGCCAAACTTAAACACATGCACTCAATGACCATTAGCTTGGTGCTTCTTCAAGCGATTTTTATTTCACAAGCTCGACGTATGTAATAATTGCTCAAAATTCCTATAAATAAATAGTTCGTAGTATCGGGGTCTCCGTTTAACTCTCAGCAAAAAAATGTAATAGAAATTTGGCTCAGGTCAAAGTTGCTCCTCAATGATATCTGTAGGTCAATATTAGCAAAACTCCTCAAAGACTTTTATGCCATTTGCTAATTATGTGTACGTTTCCACTAAATACGTTTCTTAACAAAAGGCATTGATTTTTGCTCCTTAAAACTTTGAAAGGGTTTTAATTATTATTTATATTTACTTTTCTGGTGGCTTCATCCGCAACAAACCACCCCCATGATTATCATTATAATATAGCTATACGATTGCTAAGAATATTTATTATTTAATGATTATAGTTTCATTCATAGTATCTACTACTACTAGTACTATCATTATGTTTGCCTCAGGCACAGCGCACAGGGCTCAAACTCAAAGTCAGTGCAGAGTGAGAGTGACTGTGAGTGTGAGACTGAGAGAACTTTAGTCGTAGAGATTTACTTTTATTTTTGGGTGTGAGTGTCACTGTCTAACACTATCAGTAACTATAAGCTTGATTCGGGATTCCACAACCAATTCAGAAATTCTCAATATGAATATTGTTATGAAATTGAATATGGATATAGCCATATGGATATGCCTATGGCAGTATGGGTAAATATGTAATAATGATAAGCCAAAATTGTAGTTATGACAATCGCTATCAGTTAAAGATGTACTTGTAGTTGTAGTCAACTCAAATCTTAGTCTAAGTTTTTTTTCGGAATGGTTTATGGCTCAGTCAATCAGTGTGTAACTTGGAATAAAATTATAAATGATATCTAAAAGTAAAAGGGAATTTGCTTTTAATTTCAGTTTTATTGTGTTTAAATTTTAATGTTTAAACTTAAAGCTAAATAAAAAATAATTGGTTCCTAGAGTTTATTAAATTTAAATACAGTTTGGCTTGAGATTGTTAATAATACAACGATGAAAATATCAACAGATATTCATATTGATATTGTTATAATTGTAACCCAGTAGCCTTATCAATACTTGTACTAATCAAAATATTAATAAATTCACTAAATTTACTCATTACTATTACACTTACCGATTATTATAGTTATACTAACATTGAAGATGGTGATACTGATAGATTTTTAATCTGGATAGGAGTAAATTGACAGCTCAAATTTGCCATTAATTTCTTTTCAGTTGAGGTGTGTTTATACTGATACTGGCATTACATCATGGCTTTTTTCAATGATTAGCCAGAAAGTCACAAATTTAACTCTTTTACTTATTATCATAGTGATGCCAGTGGTATGTAATGTGATTATTTTTTCACTTTTATTACTATTGTCTATTTATTTAACATGTATGTTTTGATATGACTTTCAAAACTTTATTATCATTACACTATTTTGTCACCTGACTTCAACTTTACTGCCCAGGTCATCTATACTATTCATCATCTAGTGAAGTATTACTCATTGATTTTTATATAGCCTACATAACATGAGTAATCCAGCTTTGAGGTTACCTCCGATACCAACTATTCAGGAATTAATCCGTGTCTATAAACTTGGTGCCAGAAAGAGGCTCTCACAGAATTTTCTGTTAAACCAAGCAGCTATTCAAAAGCTCGTCAATTGTGCTGGTGATTTGAAAGGTAAGTAACTTTTTCATGTGAATTCAAGTCAATAGAATAGTTTAGAATATTTTCTATCATTTATGCATTTAATCCACTATTTTGATCTTTCAAGATGGGGTATATTTGTTGTTGTTTAACTATTTCCAATAATTTGTTGTCACATAACCAATCACTTGTCATTTACCAGTTCTAGTCAATAGGAAAATCTTTTGTTTCTTACAATTTGTGATGAGCAATATTTTTGTTAGCCAAAATAATTTTTTGTCAAATAAAGTTTCATAAATGTATAATATGGCTAAATGTTTCACTAGTAAACTTTGCATATTAATTTACAAGTTTTGTTAAAACATTGGAGTTGTGTGCTTTCTTCTCAATGTAGTAATTATTGTATATCTACTATAATGTATCATCTTAGACATGATGACATTCTACTAAAATGAAGCCAGTAATTCAGTGAATTCAATGGCAATGTAAGCTTGTAAATAACTCATTCTAATTCGCTATGAGTTTCCTTGTAGGATGTTCTGTGTGTGAGGTGGGGCCGGGTCCAGGTGGAATTACTAGAAAACTATTACAGGCCGATATTAAGGAGTTGTCGGTCATTGAAAAGGATGATAGATTTATGCCTTTGCTCAGGGTGTGTAATATTATATTCCTACTGCAATGCATTTAGTTATGTTGTCTGGAAAGCAATATATAATTTTTGGTGGAGAAACTGCGGGTTACTCAAAAAATGCGACAAAAAAGAAAAATATGTATTGTATTTTGGAGTTGTGTTTCTAATATAATTTAGTTTACCAACACCACATGAGACTGATAGTATTCTACATCAATCATTCAGATTATTAATTTGCTCTTTAATTAGAATTATATTTATTACTTATTATATGTGACTGCAGTGTGTTAAAATCAACTCTGGGAATCCTTTCATTGTGAATGTACAAATACCTTTTAGACAAAAGGATTTCATAAAAAGATTCTAGAATGTTCACAACTATGAACCAGTTTTTCCTTCTTGCATCTTTTCAGTTAAGATTCTCTAAATTATACATGGCCAGGTTTGCATATGAGAGATTACGGAACTTGCAGGTCTTTTTGTATTGAGACTCAATTCTTTAACTATTACTCATATCTTGGAAATAATTTGTGATGGGGAGTTACCTTTTCTAAATCAAATTGTCTCTCAAAAAGTTGAGATATTTTATGCTGAATTTTAACAAACTGCTTTGAACTTTATGTTCTAGAAAAAGGGTTTTTAGGTATTTTTTTATTTCACCTTCTGTTGAGTTACCAATAATAGTTGTTTAGAGAGCTATTTGGCTAAACAAGCTAAATTTTGTTTCTTAAATAACGTTCACCCTCTTATCTGTTCTACTTATTCAATAGTTTGGTATTTATTTTTCATACAGACGCTATCTTCTGCATATACGTACATCGGAAAAAATATGAGAATCTTTCACGGAGATGTTCTCAAGTTCAACATGACCGACACATTTACGAATGTGGAGAAAAGAGACTGGCAGGATGAGCCCCCCGCCGTGCATATCATCGGCAATCTGCCTTTCAACATATCCACTCCGCTCATTATTCTCTGGCTTAGACAAATCTCACAGCGACAAGGCCCATGGAGGTGAGGCCGTCCTTAGTTGACGGAATGCTCCTAAGACAAAGTTTGAATTATTTAACAAAACTTAATATGCAAAAGTGTAACGGAAACTGACATCTGTACTGTTATATTTTCCTAGTATAAAATTCATATGTGGACATATATTCACGTTTTATTATATATGTTTCCAACATTGAATAATTTGTGTAGTTATAATCTATAAATATGTTGACAGCTACGGCAGGACTCGACTGACTTTGACTTTTCAGAAAGAGGTTGGAGAAAGAATGGTAGCCGATATAATGGACAAACAAAGGAGTCGTCTCTCCATTATGTGTCAGCATCTCTGTGATGTCAAGGTCAAACATATTATCCCAGGTGAAGGTCGCACTTTGTTTTCAAGTCGGTTTAATGTTTTAAACGTCCCAGTAAGTGGAAACAACTCCTGATGAATTCATCTAATTATGAGTATGTAAAGCGAAAAGATGACATAGACTGGTTCTATGCTAATAGCTGATAAGATTAGAGAATTGTTGAACGTATAGTCATTGAGAGTGCAGGTGGCCTGTTCACTAGTCATTCTTATGGCAAGAGTTTCCTTTTAATCACACATCCAGTGAACAATACAAGGGGGCTTACTTTACTGTGATATTTTATGATACTTGAACTATATATATTCACAACTACAGGTCACAGTACTATCAGGACCAACAGCTGCAGTACACACTCTCTTACTATCAGCTTAACTTGCTATATGTGTTGCCCGTTGAAGTTGGTTTTTTATTTTTCCTTAATAATATGATTGGTTTTTGTATTTTATAGATGCGTTGTACTTCCTATGTGTGTTGTGTAATGTTATTGGTTATTACTGTGTACACTATATGCACCGTGTAATGCTATTGGCTAGTGTTTTAAACTCTATTAACCCGCCGGGTATTGCAGGTAAAGTGTTTGTTCCTGCTCCGAAAGTAGACGTGTCTGTCGTCACTTTCACTCCTCTGCGCACGCCCCGAATCGGTCAACCGTATCATATCGTGGAGAAAGTAGTACGTCACACATTCCACTACAGACAGAAATACTGCAAACGAGGCTTAGAGTGAGTTCCTAAGATATAGCTGTTGGTCAGCTCTCTACGTTGTTGAAAATATTGTGGAAAATTTTCTCGTCAACTCATTTGATAATTTTCTTAGTTGCACACCTGCTGATTTAAATGATTGTTCTAGATCATTATGATTAACTACTATTACAAAAATATTATAGTGGCCAATGCAGTAATTCTCAGGGGAGACATTTTCTGAAAATAATAAAAAGTTTTGAGTTGGAAATAATGTAAGTTGTGGATGACTTCGGCTCCTATGTTCAATCTTTAGTTTCCTAATTAAAATGTTTTATTTATTCGTAAAATTTTGGTTAAAAGTTCATAGTATATATTCACGGTGATATATAATCTAGTAAATGCAAAAAAAGTGATTTCACTCACTGTGTTTTTTAACCAATGGAATCAGTACATTGAAATTGGAAATGAGCTGGGAGATCACGAGCTCAAATATGCTCACTGGTTTCCCATGTATTGTTCTCGATTTGACTGCAACTAACCAGGTTGGGGAGTTGTGTTTCCTTACCTTGTCATTTCGATCTGAAATAGTTTTCTCATGTTAGGAACTTTGGCTATGTGTATATATAGGTCACTTGTCTACAAAGGTCAGGGGTCAATTATTCACATGAAAATAGGTTCTTTTTACTAATTTGGCTACTCATTACTGTAAATTTACGAATTTCCTTTTGCATCAGCGGCCATTTGTTATCTTACTCGTCATTATAATTACTTCTTACTATTGTTATGCACGATCTCCTTAATTATTCAACACAAATGCTGAAAGCAATGGTAGAAATTTTTTTTTTACGAAAGTTTTCACTTATTATGTTACAGCTTGGTAGCATTATGTAATTTTTTCTTGCGTTTTTGATGCATGAGCTACTTAAGCTAAATTGGCGTGATGTTCTTGGAGGAATTTTTTGTATCCTGAAATCAAACTGAGTTTAGGCAGACCATGTTTTAGCAGTCAAATAGAGATCAATTTGTGAGGATTTGGTGAATGTAAGGGCAAAGTCTTGGTGATAATACGCGATAATACATTTCGTGGAAGAAGATAATATTAAGAGAATTTTAGTGTCCTAAATTAAAATCGAATTCCATTGCTACCTTGGAGTTAGATAAGAAATATCGCACCATTTAAATTTTGTTTGTTTTGCATTAGCTGAATACGGTAATGTGATAAAATATAAGATAACATTATATGATATAATGAAACAATGCATTTATACAATGTAATATTATATAATATAATGAAATATAGTATGAGGTATTGTAATGTAATATAATACTATAATATATAGTCTTGATATAATGATGTAAGATAACAAAATATAAGTTAATAAAATATAATATTGTGTTGAATTAGACACATTTTTCCTGTAGTCCAAATTCCTGTAAAATCTCCCTAATCGGGTTTCAGGGGGTTTGCCTTGAAGTATATCTACAACATGGCTCAGTGGTCTTATACATAGAACTAGAACATTCTATAGCCAGCTGCTGTGGTAGAGTTCGCTCCCCTCTTAGCTTGATCAAATACTTTTCATATTATAAATTTACATCATGTACAACAATATTGTATTATATAGTATTTTACTATATTTATTATATTTACATCATGCCCAACAGTTTTTTACTATAATATTGTAATATATTATATTTAACATTGTATTGTTAGAATGTGTAAAATTAGTAGTTGTATAATTTATGTTGTTATGTTATATATTATTACACCATATTATATTATGTTATATATTATTATGTTATATTAAGTTATATATTATTATATTATATTATGTTATATATTATTATGTTATATTAAGTTATATATTATTATATTATATTATGTTATATATTATTATGTTATATTAAGTTATATATTATTATATTATGTTATATATTATTATATTATATTATGTTGTATATTATTATATTATTGTATTATTGCTTATCTAAGTGCAATGTCTAGTATCTTATCGTGAACCATGACCACTGCACGTACATTGCTGACTCATATATATAGCACACAGCTGTATATTCCATATCCTATTGTATGATTTATTGAGATAACATCTACTTGTTGCCTAGAGGTCTAGCTTTCTTAAACACAGAGGGCAAAATTTAGTATTCACCTGTGGCTTTACTAGGTCAACTCTTCTGTGTTGGCTGAAGGTGATAATAGCCTCATTTCTTATCATAAAGCTGAGGTTTTTAGTCAGCTACATAGCATTTTGCTTTTCATGCGTTGTGGAGGTGGGAAAAATAATTTTATTAGTCAATTTTCACTTCTGATTGAAAAATGAAAAAATTTCTTCCATTGTCCATTTCTGAATAACAGGGGACAAGTCAAAGCCTCAAACTGCAAAAATATTTACACAAACAGCCTACTTTAGTCACAAGTCAAATATTAGCTCAGGATGGGATTACAGAGTTGTCCCCTCTTTATTAGCAAACAATTTATGTCCATTTAACACGTAACTTGTGAGGGAGTACATAAGCCCCGCCAATGTTGGCTTTTGTTATGCAGTCTTTATTTTGAGTTTGCAAAGCACTACATTTTTCTAGAATTTGGAGAAATACATGTCATCTAGGAAGGAAGCTAAGACGTAATTGTTTCATCTCTTGTTTCTGTTGCAGGACGTTATTTCCACCTGATTTGTCGCATCTCTGTGGCGACATGTTAGACAAGGCGGACATAGACCCCACCACCCGACCTCAGCAGCTCTCCGTGGATGAGTTTGACAGGCTATGTAGTATTTATTCATCGTATTGTCAGGAGTATAAGGGACTGTTTGAATACTACTACAGAGATCAACAGCCTAGCTCAGTAGAGCTCATTGCAACTGCTGCAGACTAGGGTCAAGGTCTCTTTTCATTCATCTTGAAGGTGATTGGATGTTTTATCATTCCTGGAAGTATTTTCAACTTAATTCAGTGAAATGTTATTCACCTTTAAAAGTATTGAAAAGACGAGACTGTGTTATTGGAGTTGGCTGCACATTGTAGTGCTGGAGAGAAAGCTGAGCCAACTGGGAATGTACAGAGTATTACTGAGATATATTTAGAAGGCTTCACTATATATGTTTATATGTGGATAGAGTGGATAGCTTACTGGAATTGTATACAATGATGCTATCTATATTTGTGATTATATCTCCCTACAGTCTTAAGAAATTTGAGTAGTAAACCTTCTTACTACTCTTTAAACTTCTGTGGTTCACATGCTGTGGTTGTTTAATAATCTTGATAAAAATGGATATTTAATTTTTCTCTCAATTTTAGTGACAAATACATGTTGAAGAACATGCCTTAGTATGAGTTTATGTTATGCATAGATTTCTAAACCCCAAACCTCTAAAAGCCTAACTTTGGTCATTACTTTCATGTCTAATATGCATGCGTATCTATATTTAAATTGAGCATAATCATTCTAAGTTTATTATCAACAAATATTTGCATGAAGAGAATAGTATGTTAGAAATTGGAAAAAAAATGTCAGCAAAATAATGAGAAGTAACAACATGCAAAAAGTTGTCTACTTGTTGCTAATCAAAGTTCTTTAATAGAAAAAAACAGTTTTATGTTCAGTACACAGAACTGGCAATTAAAGCTGACGCAAGAGATAATAGCTGGTGTGTCTAGGACCATATATGAGTTAATTATTAACAAAGAAACTCACAAAATAAAGTATAATCAGAACATAAGATAAGATAGGTATTGAAGTGCCACCTGTGTAGAGTGCATGACCTGATAACAGATTGTAAAGTCCATGTCTGTGCCAGACTCCTTTCTTCCATCACATGCAAAGGCACAGTGATTACACTTCAAATAAAGACCAGGGGCAGCTAATAGATTGCACGGGCTACTGGCAAGAATTCAACAACTTTCTAAAGCTGATTTTATTATCTACTAATTTTCACACAAACTTCATCACTAAAAAATGTCAAGGTACAAAAGTAATTTTTTTATCAACTTAATGTTTCTACGAAATTGTTTTTTAATAATATACAAATACACGTACTGATATACAGGTACAGGTACAGCTTTCAAGTTATGAAGCCTCATTCTGTGTTTCCTCCAGTCTTTTCAGCTCACTCAGGGCTCTAGACTGATGAACAAAAGCGGAAACAGTAATTCCTCGGGCAGCAACTGCACGAATGAAACTCTCATTTGACGTCAGCATAAAGCACTTCAACATGTCTGCTGTGCCAAATATCGCAACCGATCTTTCCTTGATCTGTCACAATAATTATTAAACCTGAATTATTCAGCATAGCAGTGTTATACACTATACAAGATTGGCTAATGAGACATGTTGATTATTTGATAAATAAAGGAAAATATATGTTATGAACTGTTCACACGCCAGCACATTCACATACATCAATCAGAAAATTCAACTGTTGAAACATGAAAAATATCCCTGGGTACCTGATATACAGTTTGCACTTTGGTGTTTAAACATTTTAAAGCTAATGCGGTGCTTCATGCATTTTGGTCAAAACATATTAATAAATAATAATATAATTATTTTAACAAAAAGATCGCTTAGCCTATATGATCTGATGCCATGCAAAACAGTTTTACCAAGTGTGGAAAAACTAGCACATTATCAACTGTAATCTTTCTGGTCCACATAACTCCGTTACTCACCTTCCCACCAATCTTCAGAGCTTTAAACTTATCAGAAATGCAGTCCGGGACAACCACCAGACTTTCAATCAGCTCTGCTGCCCTCTGCTTCTCCTTCTCCCCGCCCAGCAACTCTAAGAAGTCTCGAAAGTTATTTAAAGCTGCTTGACATGTTATCAACTTCTTATTCCTCATGTATTCCACTAATAGAGGTTTTACTGGAGTTGTCCTTTCGTCCTCAGCCTGCTCTGCCATTAGTTTGTCCTTGAAACTAAAATGCTCACCACCATTGCAAACATCAGACACATGGATTACCATTGACGTTACATCTAGAAAAATCTTTTTATCAGTATCTAATGCTCTAAGATATGCCACTGAATCAACCTCCGCTACGGCTGCTTCATTTTTGGCAGCTTCTGTTAAATCGTCTGAATTTCGATCATCTTGCTCCCATTTCTCGTCGTCTGAGGAGTACCCATCACTTGACTGATCGTCAAAGTGAAGCCTACGAAGAGTGTCTTCGGATACAGCAACTCGCTCTCCCTCTACTTCTGCGCCAAGATCTTCCAAACACTTGGCCATTTCAAATGTTACACCATTAGTAAACACACTGACGACTTTTGGTGGTGCAAAGTCGGATTCAGTGCGAGCAGCTGCGATATATTTCTGAATTTTTATGACAGAATCTTTATTTCCATACTGACCATCACTGGCCCAAATTAAATGCAAAGATTGAGGATTTCGAGCTACCACCTTCTTCCATGTTCTACCATCATCGCATATCACATCGATTATCAACTTATGCTTTCTCATATCACAAATGACTTGTTGTACATTAGCAGACTGTTTTACAACATTAAACACTCCGATTAAATAAGGCAAATTACTGGAACATTTATTTTTACAAGTCAACTGAGTTTGAAACACCTTATAGTCAGCTTTTAGCTTCTTTTCTAGTCTTTTGTATACCTGAAGTAGTTTCGAATCAGTTGTATTTTGAATTAGAGTTTGTAGTTCCAACATTACATCATTGTAGTTCTCAATAGTTTTGTCATAAGTTCCGTTTTCTTCCATGATCCTTCAATTTTCTGAGGTCAAATCTATTCTAGCCACTAAAACAAAAACAAGCAATAGTCACATGACCAATCTATTATCATACATTTGCAGATAGCGTTCAATCAACTATGGCTCACATAACCAGAAATCAGAATTCTTGCCATAAACTATACAACATAGTGTAAGGGTGAGTTTGATATTTATACTAGAAAAAAATGTAAGCTTTTCAAGACAGCCAATATAGTTTGATACTGGCATATAGCCAATTTCAAATAAAATAAATATAGATCTATATCTATAATTTCATTCTTTGCTTCAATTTTATACCGACAGCAGTGACTGAAGATATACGTTAAAACTATCGCTAGTACTCAGTAATAGCAAGGTGGTTTGAACTAAAAACTGAATTAGTTATAACTACTACAATCACAGCAACAATCATAACTACAAAAAAAAGAATAACTAGTTAAGTACAAAAACAAATAGGACTAAATCTTTATTAAAATGTAATGTTCATCTAATGCGATAATCTATAGACAACTAAAATTATAAACAATGCCCATTGGGCTTAGCAATTAAGTAATTGAAATACTGCCTAGCGTCATCCGTGATGCAATTTTAATTACTGAACTAGCATCACAGTTATAAATTGCTATTACTATTAGTATAACAGCTACTATTAGTGTTAGTACTGGGACCAGTAGACGTAGTACTAAGACTAAGGCCTGGGAGTTAGTTTAATTGAATACGAAATTAGAAATGGAAATTGTGAACAAAATTTCAAAACGACCGAGTTACCAGTCTTAACTAAAATGACAAAAAACAACAACTATAAGTATCACTACCAGTATCACTATGAGCATGACAATCACTATCAGAGTATCACTATGAGGAATCACAGTGTGAATGCAGAAGGCGAATGAATCAAAACAACATCAACATTAAATTTAGTAAATTGAAACTCTCGGTCAGAAAAATCAAAGGTAAAGATGATGATCAGAGAAATAACTTATTTCTCTGATCATCATTTTTACCTTTGATTTTTCTGACCGAGAGTTATTTAATAAGAAATTGGAATCAGTACGAGTATCACTATCAGTATCACTACAACTATGGTTTTATCAGAGAGAATCAAAATAAAAATGTCAAACTCAATGACAATGGTATTAATTTGATATTGATACTCACAATCACAATGACAATCACAATGTCAATCACAATGACAATGTGAGTCACACTGATTCTGAATGTAATTGATTTCGACAACGACAAAGAGCGTAGTTATGTTTTTGCAGAGTTTACAGTCACATTATATACATGCATTTCAAATGTCAAAAATTTATTACACGTAGCACTCAAATCATCAGAAACAATCTGGAACATGCTAGATTTATAAATCGGTCAAATTAGTCATCGGTTTCATCAGGTTTGTTGACAAGAATTTATTCAAATAAAGAATAGAATTGGGCTCACTGCTGATTTTTTATAGTCTTGCACAATATGAGATGATTGAAACGCATCACTAGTTATGCCCCAACTATTGCCTTTCAAAATAATGTGAGATTTGAGACTACGCCTAAACCTTGGAGCAACGAAGTTATCTTCTTTTAGACCAGTTCAGCTCAAAATGAACAGCAGCACTAAACCATCTTTAATAACAATAGGCATTCCTAAAGCAATATTGATTAAAACGTAATGTTAGTTACTAATAATTTACTTTTCCCACAAAAGCACAATATTTGCTACTTACTGGCATGCACCATGCAATGTTATAATATTTCAAACACTCAATATATAGGATGCCAGTAGTTATATGAAAATATATAATTTACTATATAGGTTGCTCTAAGTTCACAGGTTGATGTATTTGATCTATTACAGAAACAGTATGAGATGCATCATATAGATAACTATAAAGTTTTCTCTATTTGTACATGTTCAGAGAATTTATTTTATAGTTTATTGTGGTATAAATAACAACTATGAAAAAGCAGTCTGTGTATATAAACAACAGCAAATGTGGTACAGCAGTTAGATGCTTTTAGTATATTATGTTATAGCAGAGTGATAAAATCTCTGTGTACATAAGCTATTCATTTTGATTGGGTGGCATTGTTGCTAAGTATTTCAGAGAATGGCTATCACGCAGATTGCACAGTTTGCAGTTGAAGAAAAACACTAACTTCCTTCTAGTTGATGTACAAAGAGCTCAAGTTCATGGGGATTCCCGTTTTTCCATGATGACACATCATTTTGGTATTTGAGCATTTTAATTGGCTGCAGCATTGTATAAATACCAGGCCTGAGGAAGGCGGTCACAAGAGCTGCAAGTTACGGCGCTGTTGCTACCCTTCCGACACACATTGAAGGACAGTTGAACTCCAGCTTCTATATCTTTTATGACCTCAGACTTCATGCGCTCGTAGGTATATTTACTGTTTACATAAAGTAAAATAGGATCGGCTTTGTTAGTTAAAGCAGGTTGTTTAAATGATTAGAAAAAAACTATTAAAGATAAATGCATTATGCTTCTAAAATAAGTTATGTTTTATAAAATAGTTTGGTCTAGCTTTTCTTATAAGTTTAAAACATATACAAATAACAGACAAAAAGTATGATTATGATGATGAAAGTTTTCATTTCTTTGGCAATGCTTGGCCTTTGATCATAAAATTTCTAACCATAACAAAATATCTAAGAGAAAGTGCGTATTGCACAAAGA
Organism: Bugula neritina; assembly: GCA_964035545.1. Classification (NCBI taxonomy): domain Eukaryota; kingdom Metazoa; phylum Bryozoa; class Gymnolaemata; order Cheilostomatida; family Bugulidae; genus Bugula; species Bugula neritina. The sequence goes on along the minus strand of OZ037765.1, from coordinate 2,534,833 downwards.
AATCATGGTAGATAATCGCAGCTTTAGTTAGAAAAGATATGTTAGAAAATATATGAATGTTTTAGATGGTGCACTGTAAAGTGCTATAGCATGCATTTGTAATATCAATTGCTTCAAGTTCATTGTCCTATATTGCTGGCTTTATTTTTTAAAGTAAAGCAGTAATTTTTACATGAAGTTAACAAAACACAATTATTATCAAATCATTCTTTAAAATGTCCAAACCTCTAGCTTTAGCTAAAAACTGGTCATAATTGCAAGTAAAAAACATAAAAATTTACATGTTTCCTTTCTACTACATTGATAGTATTTTTGCACATATTATATGCAGGAAGAGATGAGGTTTGCTGCTGCCTGCCTAATATTGATGGTAGTTTTACCCGCTGCCACTCCTGCCATTTACACTAGTGACGTCTACACTCGTGAAAGATTTTCTGGAAACTATTGCAAACAGCAGTCGGGAGATCTCTGCTGCGCCGACAGAAAAGACGACTGCAGTATGGACATAAGAGACCGTACAGGAAGTTCCTTGTGTTACTGCGACGAGTTCTGCAACCAACATCTCCCGGTTGATTGCTGCCCAGATTACGTTCTCACCTGTAACAAATCAAAATCTGATCCGCCAACTGGTAAGCATGAAGCTCTTACTTGAAAAAACTCATCCAAGTCTATAATATATTAGTATATATAATGTTATCATATTTAATTCTATTATTATGATTAAAAGTGTTAGTATTAGAATTAGTATTAGTATTATTCCTATTGGTATTAGTAATAGTATCAGTATTAGTATAGTATTAGTAGCAGTAGTTTTAATATCAATTATTATTTGCGCTGCAAAACTACAGTTGTGCTTCAATGTTTAGTTTAGGGAAACGAAAACTTTAAAATTAGCCAATAAATTATGCTAAAACATAGAATAAAAGTGCTTCTTTATTAATAACTTTGACTAAATATTATACAGGAATTAGTAAATAAACAGAGGTTTCGATTGGCTGCACATCATTCAAAAGATACTTTTTTTAAATTTAGTTTCATTCTAGAATTTGAGTTAGTGAATGTGCTGTTGATTCTGTAAGCTTTTTTAATGATTGGGGAGTAGAAAATGTGTACAGTTACATTTTATAAACCAAACTGAAAATAAATAATAAAACCTTAGCTGGAGTATTGAACTCTACATATCATTGCTGCGAGATATCATATCTTGCTGGCCATATAGGGTATGGTTTTATCTAAAGTATTGATTATGTATCATATCAGGCTTACATTACACTTCACACATGCTAATCACTGACTCATTGGTTTAGTGGTATGTGTGTCAACATTCCGATATAAATAAGTAATATTATATAAACAGCTAGTCATATTAATAGAAATTTATTTCTGCACTTATTAACATGCCTTAAATTTTCCAGGTCAGCTAGTTTGCTAAATAAATATTTACATGCTGACTATGCATGGGTATTATTGCTTCTTGCTTACTTGTAGTTTCTTCAACTCCACCCCCATCTCAATCATGTATTGCTAATTCGAAAGGGCAATATCTTGTAATCAATCTACAAGGTATAATATGAGTATATGGCTATACATGCTATACCCTTTAGCTACCCTGTAATTAAAGTTTATAGGCTTATTATGAAATTCAACTCTGCAATTATTTTGGGTGAAAAGTTAACAATTAATTTTACTTTAAAACAATTCAACAAGGTTCAACTCACTATATTCAAATGCTTTCGCTGAGAAGCTGCTTTGTAATAGTGATCACATCTTATTTGCTGATTTAAAGCAACCTTGTCTATGATTGGCCCACTATAAAGCAATATCACATGTGATTTGTTGGCTAAGCACGGTATCAGCAACTTTTCAAGTTTGATCAGTCAACTTGCTGAAAACTCCACTCATAGACATATTACTGCTGCCACCATCATTTCTGTTAACAAAACATTTGTTTTGATAAGCTTTATAATATTTGCTAGCAAAGATTTTAAGTCCTTCTATCAACTCTGCGATAAAAATCATTTATAGTAACTTATTTTCACCGTTTGGGTATACCTTACGATCGTCCTATTGGTTTAAACTCTCAAACAACCAGCTCAGTGTTAAGGTTTTGCCACGTGAAGCAGTTTTTCAGACTACTGCTACTAAACCTTCCTCAGGTGAATAAATTTTGTACAGATTTAACAAGTAAATATTCTGAATGAACACTTAGAAAAGTATATTTTATAATTTTACGATTGTTTCTTTTTCATATTCCAGTCTAATGTGCACAGGTGCACATGATTTAAAAATTGAAATAATTTATAACAAGGGGCAATAAAGCTATGGGCTGATACAATAATTGGTAACTCACTCAGTGGGTTTTAGTTTTGCACCTAATATTTCATTCTATGTAAGTTTTAACACATTCTGACAGAATAAAAAGAAAGTTGAGTTAATGCTAGAACAGTGGCTAGAGCCAGCGAGATTTGTCTATATGTTCAGCAGCAAAATATGAGCAATAAAACCAATAGATTTCTGGTGTAGCATGACAACATTGTAAACAAAGTAAATATTAAACTCATTGTATTATGTAATGGTGAAGTAATTAAATTATCCTTCTATTAATCAAAAATAAAGGATTGCTTCCTTCTAGAAGTTTCCAATAATTCTTTATAAGCACCTGCTCTTACACCTTACTTCTGACTAGTGCATTTGCACTCTCATCTAGCTAAAATATATGTTTGCTACAGTTGAGTTATATAGCAACATATTGTAGCATTAGTGACACCGTGTTAAATAATACAAAACTGAAATGCAATAAAGACATCAAACCGTTTTTGTTCAAGTTGAAAGTAGCTTGGTAGTTTTGCTTGATTGTAAATCATAGAATATAGTTTTAATACAATATTATTTAAATAGTTACTTTATATAAGTTTATAGATAATAAGTTAATGTTAAAATACTACTAACAACATTCAATTAATTTTTTTATAATAATTTGATTTGAAATGCATGTGAATAATTGGGATAAATTGAAATGAAAAAATATATTTTGCTGGTGATTACTTACAAAAAATATAGTTTTTTAATATAATGTTAGTTTAGGCTTATTTTCAAAGCTTAAAGAACTATAAAATAGTTAAAAAGTTTCAAATAACTGAGAAAAGAGCTAATATAGAATTGGTGCAAAGTCCCAGTGTTTTCAGACTGGCATGCTATTATCTTTTTGTTTTAATATAGGTTATTGTTTCAAGTTTGGTGTCTATCTCCGCTAGCATAATTATAGATTATAATCACAATATGACATCTACAATCATTCCAATGACATCTACAATCCTTTCAATAAACTTACTTTATGCCCTTGCCTTATCTTTCCTTAAATATTTCAAATTGTGAAACATCAAAAATTCTAAGCAACACCTTTGCATAAATTACATAATTGACAGCATGCAAAGAATGCAGGCGCTAGATACCGACTTGTCAGTGAAAGTATTATCTATGAACCTGCGTATCAAGTTCCTGTTATACCTTAACCTAAGGTCTGTACTCCTTTTCAAACTCTACTGCGTATCAGGAATCTAGGCTATGTATATTTGGCACAGGGCCAAGCTGCCTTGTTACCTTGTACTTATGGTCTAATTATATCACATATTTTCTTAGCTATCAGCTGATCTCATCTCAGATAGGGAAAGCAACATGTAATCAAGTTATGTAAGCCATTAGCTAGTTAATGCATCTCGTATTATTTCTAGAATAGGCCACTTATGACTACAGATCCTTTTCATAAACCAGTTAGATGTTATGTAAATATAGCGCATTGTACACATAGTTACGACAAAGGGCACTGTATTAGTGTTCTAAGACTGCATTGTGAAATGGTGTGGAAATGTGATATAATGATAGCTAACTACTGGTATTGACATAAAACACAGGAATATTACTCTGCATACCTCAGACTAAATTAACCTGAAGTTATTTTAGTTGAGTTTATTGCCTCCAGTCAAGTCATGTTTGCTTTGCAACCAAAATAAACGCTACTTTACCTTACAAACAATCTAAGCAAGCTATTTGAATTTCACCTTTTATAGAAATTATTCAATGCTATGCCCCTCTTCTCCCCCCCCCCCCCCCCTTTGCATTTATATCAAAAATCATTTTGCAAACAGTCTTTCTTGCAAAATCAAAGCATGCAGCTGATATGAGAGCTAATATAGTTTAATGTGTTTGTAAAGACAACACAACTCCAGCAATTATATATAATATGTTATAATTATGAATATCTAAATTAATTTTCTCTTTGCAATAATTTCCTCTAATTGAATGGGTTTCAACACAGCCCTGATGCTGCCTATTTGATTTCTTCTATTCTATTACAGACGAGTGTAACCTACCAGGGGAAAAGTGTAACAGAGGCTGTAATGAATGGTAAACCTGCAAGTTTTAAATTGTTTAATCTAGCTCTTTAACTCTTTAGGATGTTCAGGTTAAAGCTGGACAGTGTTTAATAGATAGTATATTGCTGAACACTTATCCAGAATAATGAGTTTGCATTTAAGTAGTTTGTTTTGAGTGAAAACAATTTTATACAAATCAAATTAAAAGACTTGAGATTTTTTTTCTAAATTAGTGTACCTACTTCTAAAACATGCTCTAGTACTCGCACAATTATCAAATACAACTTTTTACATTTATAAATTCATAAGAATATACTAAGAAGTTTTAGATAATATAAATTTAACTTTCAAATAGACAAGTTGAAAATCTCAGAGAATTGTTACTTTGGAAAACCCTCAGCTGCCATAGCACGGTGTCATATTCAATACTCTCTCCTACAGATGTTATACTGTGCAAAACAAGAAGTTGTTACATTATTTACATCTTGTAGCACCTGTGTATATGAACCGTTCATACTGTCAGAGCTTCGGACCAGATACAAATGGCAATGCAGCAATGACCCCTGCATAAATGACATTGATCTAATCAGGGACATCAACCAAAGACAATATAGGTTAGTAGACATCATTGACCAATAGGTACGCAGTGAATAATAACTTAGCGTTCAGGCTGTTGGTTAGAAGTATTTCTGTTAGTTTTATCTGTTTTTGACTTTCTATGACAGCCAGTAGACAAAAATGAATAAACTTAATTTACACGGTTACCATAATATTATTTAAATTGACATAAAATACATACATTTGTTAGCGACTACAGCCATGCTGTATTGTGAAATGAATACACATATTTATCTTCGGCTTTTTAGTGACACAACAAGGGCTGGGTAAGATAGGACCCTTAAAATCTAAAACTAAGAACTCAACAATTTTCTAGGGTGTTTCTGTCCAATAGATAGGATTTGTGTTGTCAAGACCAAAATAAATTTTACATGGCATACAATGCAGCTTTAAAATGTCACTAATAAAGTTGAAACAAGTATCTTGAGTTGATTCACTATAATTTGGCAAAAGCAAAAAGCATATTTTACAATTGTTTAGATTCAATACAATTTTGAACAGTTGCACGATTGTATTGCTTCTCCACAACATATACATTGAGGTGGCTATTGGCTATGCAGTAAGGTGGGGGTACAATTTCAATTCTCATTGACAAATAACAATCAATTCTCTGAACTATTTCTCCAGCATCATATAACATGACAATTTAACTGTGGCCGAGTGAAATTATAGATCGTGTTTTCTTTTTGTTTGTTAGTCTGAAATATTTTCATCCGAGATGTGTTGTTGCATTGAAAGTGACTATAAGAGTTCTGTAGAGATATTATATTATTGAGACAGAAAAGCATATTATGTAGTCGCCACAGTTACAAGAATAGCTACAGTTGATATATCACTTTCCCTTTGATGTGTACAACTACTGGAGCGATTACATGAAAACTTGTGTAACTAAACTCTACAAGGACGACTAATCCTACTCCACATAAGTCTGTAGTTGCGAGATTACATCATTGTCGGAATGCAAATGGCGACTACGTCCTTGTCGCTAATTTTCAACTCTGCAGTTACTCTTTTGTAGCAAATGTTTGAAAGCCCAAAGACGCAAAATAGCAATGTAGGGCTGAGAAATTATGCTAATTCATATCTTCTTAGTGGAAGGCTGATAACAATAGAAATAAAATAGCGAATTGTTGCAGCTCTACAGGCACTCCGCTCAAGGCGCCTAGATGTAATCTTTCATATAAGTAAACAATGTATCCTGTATTATCTCGTGTTATATTACCAAAGTTAGGATGGTTATCTGAAGCCAAGGTGAATAATTAGTTAAGGTTAAAAGTTCTCACTCTCCCTCTGTGCAAATAAGCAAATAATTATTTTTGTAATCAGCAAACAATATGCTAGATTTGCAATGTTTGTACACTGATCAATAATGTATGAAATTGTATAACATGCAGTAGCAGCAGCAGCAGTAGCAGCAGCAGCAGTAGCAGTAGCAGCAGAAGCAGTAGCAATTACACAAAACTCACAACGGCAGCCATATTTCATTTTAAAAATAGTTAATATTCGTGAATAACATCTAGAATAAGTTTTATAATTTATTAATAATTCTTTAGCCTTTCCATTCAACTTGAAAGTTATATAGTGATGACCAGATATCCTGTCATTGATATAATCAACTTATTTCAAGAAGTATTTTATTTTTAAGGTTTCTGTCTGATACAAAAACGCCACAGATTTAAAATTGTTAATGTTTGCTTAAATAGTTTAAAAACTTGCAACATACAAGAGAAAAATACTTTCAAACTCTATAAATGAAATATTATTGGCAGTTTCCAAGCGAGTGAGTATGACCAGTTTACTGGTATTAAGCTGAGAGACGGTCTAAAATACTTCCTTGGTACAATCCCTTCCAAGCATCAAGTAAAGGCACAAACCTCCGTTAAGAGCCAATGTGACACCGATCTTAAATACTTTGACGCGAGAACGAAGTGGGCGGGACTTATTCACGGTGCAGCAGATCAAGGGAAGTGCGGTGCATCGTGGGCTTTCTCAACCGCAGGTATATTAGTATATATATTATATGCTTGCTATTAGGCTGTTTGAGTTCAGTAGATTAAATATCTTCGTTGTAATGACTCAACGAAAAGTGTAATAATATTATCTGATTAGGTCATAATTTAGTCTTAAGGTATTCTGTATTTGAGGAGTTCTAAAAATGTACAATTTTTGAATCATAACTTTGTCATTGTAGTTATTAGCATACCAGTAGCATGTATTCCAATATCTTGATATTGAGAAGGCTTTGTACTCAGTAATTTCTAGAATGCACTGTGTGGCAGCTATATACTAATATTTCAGTGTTCTGTATCCAAGATTTTATCAGTGAATGTTATGTTACGTCATCAAGTAGAATGATCCCAATGTATGTATATTTAGTTTCTCAACTAAGTGATGGAAGTCATTGAAACTTATATAATTGAAAGCTGATAGTAAATTGCTCATCAACTGTGAGCTGCCAGAGTTGTCTTCTTAAATTATTCAAGAATTCAAGTTAGAAAATGTTTGTTTTTCAATTTGTCAGACTATAATTATTTTCTTGGCTAAAATGCTTAGAATTGTCTTTTTATGTCCCACAGACCTAACACTTCAACAAAAGAGTTTTTCTATTAACATTTATTATTATTGCTGTGAAATATGTTTAGTGGTATACATAATAATTTCAATCATTTTGATATCTCCGCATTCGTCAGCCCTATATAATAACGTCTATAAACCTACTACTAAGGATATCCAACTAAATGGAAACTGTCAAAGCAAAAGAAGAAAGAGAAATGTAATAAGATTTTTGTTATCTGTGTTTCCATTGGTTAGGAGTTGCAGCTGACAGGCTAAGCATCCTATCAGACGGAACGTACAATGCAGATCTCTCAGTGCAGCAGATGCTTTCCTGCAGCAACTTTGTCAGTTCTTCTAACGCATGTGAAGGGGGGCGGCTGGAAGACGCTTGGTGGTGGTTGAAGAAACAAGGGTAAATACAGTAATATGAAAACTAGCTGTAATTTACAACATGCAAATACTAGTAAATACTGCAGGCACTGTAGTTTGAAGCTTTCGACGTTACGTTAATATGAACTTTACTCGAGCATCTTCTATCAATCTGCAAAGCTTTTTGGGATTCAAAGAGACAAGAATATATAAAATTGTCAATTCAAGACATTCTGGTGGTATTTATCCTTGTTCGCATAATGATAACGATATTTCTTTAATGATAAAGTTGTGCTATCTGAATGCTAGTCATGCATCTTGTATGCTGTAGGGTTGTGAGTGCCAGCTGCTATCCTTATATCAGTGGTCAGAGTTTGCAGAAAGAGTGCTGTAGAAACACTATAAGATGTGCAGATGGCAGTCTGCCAAATGCTCAGAAGATGGCTTCAGCGTACAGAGTCAACAGCTCAGAGTGTGCTATAAAACAGGAAATTATGGCGTACGGGCCAGTACAGAGCACTATGACGGTCAGTGTTTTATGCAGGACTAATAACCAATCAATAATCAGTCAATAATCAATAAATTGCCAACTAAGAAATTAATTTATAGTCAGTTGAAGAATTTTAAAAATTATATTTTCATTTTGAAATAAAATGATAGCGTTTTCTCATAAGCTTGAAAGGTACTGCAAGCAAATTTTTCAAGATGACATGTGATTAGTTTATTTTACCTCCAATAATGAACAGTTGTTTTACTGTAAGCTCCTCCTACTTATTGGAATAAAGTCAACACTGCATTTTATATGATAAATGATTTAATTATAAATCAGGCATCTCATCCATATTATAATAAATAATCACAAACAGGACTTTAAAAAATTATCAGTGTTTGTTATTTTCCTATAACAACATAAGTACGTTTTTCTTATATGTACATATATGTAGTCTATAAAAAATTATATAAATCTTATATATTAACATTTTAGTTTAATCTTAGCAGCTATACATGGTGTGAGATATTCTGTTGAATTGTATTTTTATGTAATGGATTTATAGGTGAAGCCTGATTTCTTCGTGTATAAAAGTGGCATATACGCTTCAACTAGACTCGCTCAAACTGATGAATATCAAGGGTATCATTCAGTTAAAATTATCGGCTGGGGAGAAGAAAATGGACAGAAATACTGGGTGAGTGAATAGTTATCCATATTGATTGATTGAGTTATTACATATCACAGACATGAAAAGATGTTCTGAAATTCAGTGTGAATACTGGCTATAATAAGTAGTCATAAACAAAATTGGAAAGTCAGAACTCTGTTGGATTATTTAAAATAAAAGATCATATAGACATTGCATCTTCCTTGTGTTAATGAGTGTCTAGTATTGTGAATTTGTAAATGGTAAACAACCACAAAAACATTGGAGCAAAATTTTATCAAAATTACTTGTTCAAGTCTCGGTATTTTAGCAACAAATCTAATCTCTATAATATATTATTTTGCTATATTATAAGCACGGTCAACACCACTATATATATTATCAAAAGTCTCTCTGAATGCAATTTCTTTTCTCTGTACGTGCAGCTGTGCGTCAACTCCTGGGGCAGCAAGTGGGGAGAAAATGGAATGTTTAAAATAAGGAGAGGAACAAATGAATGTGGAATTGAAGATTATGTAATCGGGTGCTGGGCTAGAGTACACCACAAGCGTCACCTGCGAGTGTGAACAATTCATCGGCAAAGATTCCCTGCAAGCTGATTATAACTGCAAACTTGCAATCTTTAAGTGATCAAATTTCGATTCCTCAAATATTCATATAATGTTAAGTTCTAGCTGATTGGAAAATGATCAAGTTTTGATTATACTATAATACACAAATATTAATTTTATGGCTTCAAACTGCGTTACTAGTTTATAAACTTTTTATTATACCTAATCTAAATTGCTTTTCTAATTTCTGATTTTGCGCCATAATTTAGTTTTTAGCCATAGTTTCCTTTGCTTGTGTTAATCATTTCATTTATTTTTTGATATGTATAATTGCTGCCTCTACTACAAAACCAGCAACTATGAGTGACAGAAATAGACAGCAAAAAAATACTGTCTAGCAAGTCACCTGTCATTACATTCCCCTATTATAAATCTCTTAACAGGTAACACAGCTAATAGACAGCTCCTCCATCTTTAATACCATGTAAAATACTATTTTGTAACATGATTTTTATTTTCAGACAGTTTTCGTGGATGCTTGATTTTTATACTAACAATATTTTTAGAGATTTATTTTTTGATACCAATAGATTTCTGTTTTACTGAACCACCTAATGATACTATTAACTTAACCATTTTCATAAATGAATGCACTTAAATTAAAATAATCAAAAAGCAAAGCAGATACTAAGCCTATATTATCAAATTATTAGAATAGTCAGTAAAATTTTGTTGAGCTTGTGCTACCTGAGTGTATCCTTTTTATAAGTGTGTAACTTATTAATAACTGCATGCTCAATGAGAATATGAAATACAACTTTTAAATATAATTGTCAATTTACCAAAACCATAGCCTCTCAGTGACCCTTCTATGGCCTCTTAACGACCTTCATATGACTTTACTGTAACCTCCCTGTGACCTCTCTGTGTTCAAGCCCATATAGGTGCCAACACCACAAAATTGAATGTTTCATTTAGCAAGAAGTTACATAAAATAGTGTCATGTGATTATTGATAATAGATTAAATAATCCCTGACATGTCATATATGTATTTTCCTGAACTTCTATTTAGCTGATAGCCAAGATTTATGTGAATGGTTTACTTCTGCACATGCTTCAAAGACACTATTATGAATTATTCAAACTAATTTCAACACAGAACAATTTTCACTTTATTCATTGTATCATACAGTAGTTATTCAACATGCAGGCAATTAATTTCCTAGCCAGACTAAGATATGATAGATGCTCAGGTCAGTTTCCTCTTACTTTACATCGACCAATCCTCTTTTAAAGTTTCTTTCTCAGAGCTGACTTTCAGTCAAGGCAGCATCCTGTTTCTGACTCAGAAGCTTGTTTGCCAACAGCAATTTGTTGATGCCTAGCATTTCCTCTAGGCTAAGCTTAAAGTTGGGTATTGCTTATTAAATAGGTCATAATGCAACTGTAAAAGCTTTAAAGGTTTAGAGTTGTCCTCTTTATTAGGTTTAATTGAACTCAGCTGAACTGAGTGCTGCAAGTAGAGTAGTTACAGCTCTCTAGCTACAATGAAGGTTCTGGCTTATTGTGAGACAGTTGTGTCGAAGAGTATTGCTAAAAGACCTGAACATCTTGAATATTTAAAACACACTAAGTTACAAATGAGTAATTGGTGCCACAACTCCTCAATAAGCAGTTGCAATTGCATAAAGTTTACTACCAATAATTTGTTTGTAGAGTGAGCCTACAGTTTCATAGGACTAAGAATAGAATCACCCGATTGATTCTAGAAACTGAATAACTGTAACAGTTGTCTGAGAATTGATTTTCGAGGTTGACTGAAGTGTATCTCATTAGCACAGGTGTCCATATCCATTCACTTCTATGTCAATATACAAATGTGGACAGAGATGAGCTACATACCAATTTATTTATAAAAATGCAAAATGTTACCATAATGCAAACAAAATGGCGGATAATGTCAGCTTAAACACAATTCCGTTTTATGAAAAAAAGATGTAAAATGTCTCAGATATCAACACTACAAAAAATAATAAAATGTATTGTACACAGAGCTATTTTGTTCTATAACGTAAGCATAATATGCAAGACCTAGTAATATGTACAGCTAAGTTTAGAGAGAAATGTTATGACGTTTTGACTTTTTGGATTTGGATGATTTCCCTGGACTTCCGTGTTTCCTTTTCCTGCCACGTGAATCATCTTCATGTAAATTCCCATCTTCTGCATCAGCTGAAAGTGTAACCAATTGTTAATGTTAGTGTGTAACATTACTATACTATTGTATTCTACAATACCACATTACAATACAGTGCTCCCTCCTTATCTCACTAAGCTGAGGCTACCAAAACCTTAATTAAGAATAGTAGAACACCAAATTTACCTCACAGATCTGTTAAATTGGACCATTTTGTCCTTACACACACATAGGCCACAAAACAGGGATCCAAGCCCTGCTTGTGGCCTATGGAATTCAGTGAGATATGGAGGGAGCACTGTAAACTGTTTTATGCCAAAAATATGGAGTAAACAACTCTAAGAATAGCACAAGACTACGTATCTGAATGTCACACATATTAGCAGACAAAGAGAGTATTAGCGAGCAGCCGTACCTTTTCTGGCCTCCTCTTCCAGGTCACTCCAGTCTTTACCACTTTCCTCGTCTGAGTCGAGCTCTTCTGAACCTGTGAGAAGTTGAATACAATATAAACTTGGGCAGCAGATGCACTGCGTTAGATTAGAGTTGTCTATCCAGTACTGCATCGGGAAATAAAAGTAAATGACAAATACTACAGTTGTTTTAAACACTGCATATTGCATAGACTAGAAATCCTGCAAGTTGTTGTGAATAATACCAGACTAGACTATATCAAACAGCATATTATGATGTCACGTAATATAAAAGATAATATAACAAAATTAATATTTTAATATCAAGCTTTACAGCAATTTAGGTTCACACACAATATAAGATACACCCAGAGTTCCACCCTCTCTAGTGGATATACAGTATAATACATGGATATACAGCAAGACATACCAGACTCTAGTATATACAGTATAATACATGGATACACAGTAAGATATACCAGACTCTAGTATACACAGTATAATACATGGATACACAGTAAGACTCTAGTATATACAGTATAATACATGGATATACAGTAAGACTCTAGTATATACAGTATAATACATGGATATACAGTAAGACTCTAGTATATACAGTATAATACATGGATACACAGTAAGACTCTAGTATATACAGTATAATACATGGATACACAGCAAGACTCTAGTATATACAGTATAATACATGGATACACAGTAAGACTCTAGTATATACAGTATAATACATGGATACACAGTAAGACTCTAGTATATACAGTATAATACATGGATATACAGTAAGACTCTAGTATATACAGTATAATACATGGATATACAGTAAGACTCTAGTATATACAGTATAATACATGGATACACAGTAAGACTCTAGTATATACAGTATAATACATGGATATACAGTAAGACTCTAGTATATACAGTATAATACATGGATACACAGTAAGACATACCAGACTCTAGTATATACAGTATAATACATGGATATACAGTAAGACTCTAGTATATACAGTATAATACATGGATACACAGCAAGACTCTAGTATATACAGTATAATACATGGATACACAGTAAGACTCTAGTATATACAGTATAATACATGGATACACAGTAAGACTCTAGTATATACAGTATAATACATGGATATACAGTAAGACTCTAGTATATACAGTATAATACATGGATACACAGTAAGACTCTAGTATATACAGTATAATACATGGATACACAGTAAGACTCTAGTATATACAGTATAATACATGGACACACAGTAAGACATACCAGACTCTAGTATATACAGTATAATACATGGATATACAGTAAGACTCTAGTATATACAGTATAATACATGGATACACAGCAAGACTCTAGTATATACAGTATAATACATGGATATACAGTAAGACTCTAGTATATACAGTGTAATACATGGATACACAGTAAGACTCTAGTATATACAGTATAATACATGGATACACAGTAAGACTCTAGTATATACAGTATAATACATGGACACACAGTAAGACTCTAGTATATACAGTATAATACATGGATACACAGTAAGACTCTAGTATATACAGTATAATACATGGATATACAGTAAGACTCTAGTATATACAGTATAATACATGGATACACAGTAAGACTCTAGTATATACAGTATAATACATGGATACACAGTAAGACTCTAGTATATACAGTATAATACATGGATATACAGTAAGACTCTAGTATATACAGTATAATACATGGACACACAGTAAGACTCACCGGACTCTAGTATATACAGTATAATACACGGATACACAGTAAGACTCTAGTATATACAGTATAATACATGGATACACAGTAAGACTCTAGTATATACAGTATAATACATGGATATACAGTAAGACTCTAGTATATACAGTATAATACATGGATACACAGCAAGACTCTAGTATATACAGTATAATACATGGATATACAGTAAGACTCTAGTATATACAGTATAATACATGGATATACAGTAAGACTCTAGTATATACAGTATAATACATGGATACACAGTAAGACTCTAGTATATACAGTATAATACATGGATACACAGTAAGACTCTAGTATATACAGTATAATACATGGATACACAGCAAGACTCTAGTATATACAGTATAATACACGGACACACAGTAAGACTCTAGTATATACAGTATAATACATGGATATACAGTATAATACATGGATACACAGTAAGACTCTAGTATATACAGTATAATACACGGATATACAGTAAGACTCACCAGACTCGTCGTCGTCCTCCTCGTCCCAGTCCGACTCCTCGTCCTCCTCGGAGCCACTCGACTCGGAGCCGCTGCCCGACTCGGAGGGGTTGAAGTTCTCGTCTTCATCCTCGTCTTCTCCGTCAGTCCCCGCCTAACAAAGTAAAGTAAGTAACTGAATGTACACCTGTACCTGTACGTCTACCTGTATGTCTACATGTACCTTTATGTCTACCTGCACCTGTACGTCTACCTCTACATGTACTTGTATGTCTACCTGTACGTCTACCTGTACCTGTATGTCTACCTGTACCTGTACGTCTACCTGTATGTCTACATGTACCTGTATGTCTACCTGCACCTGTATGTCTACCTGTACCTGCATGTCTACCTGTACTCTGTACATCTACCGCTATGTACACCTGTACCTGCATGTCTACCTGTACCTGTATGTCTACATGTACCTGTATGTCTACCTGTACCTGTATGTCTACCTGTATGTCTCCATGTACCTGTATGTCTACCTGTACTCTGTACACTAATACAGGCAAGAAAGACTTACGTCGGAATCAGGTTCCAGAAAGTTCCAGCCTCCCTGATCAAAGAAGCCGTTGGGATCATCAATAATGGTCTTCATAATCTTCACCCAGTTGAGACTCTGTATGCCCTCTGTGTAGTGAATGTCACAGGAGCTGCAAGAGACATGTGGAGATAACTACTTGTTGGGTAAACGAGTCACTGGCTGACAGAACAATATAATATATATTCTACTAGAGAGTTGGAGGAAACTGAAGTATACTGCTATGTTTGATATGCTTGTGGCGATTACTTAGATAATAAAGATGAAGTTTACAGAGATTGTCTTTTCAGAGTTAATAGAATCATCAAGGTTAAAACCTGAATAAAAGCGGAGAAATGTAATCATAAACAGGTAATAATAATGATGCAAGAGAAGACAAATAACAAAACAAAACAACCAATCAGATGCAGCGTACTAACTTGAGCCAGTCCTTGACATTGTCCAATGACTGCATGGGTATCAAATTGATCATAGACGTCTTCTTGTTGTAGTCTTTGCACACAAACACCATGTCAAAGTTTCGTAAGTGGAACTGAACTCTTTCAAAGTGTACTAATTCAATCTCATCCAGGGTGATGACAAGCACTGGCTGCAAAGTGTCAACACAGATGTCATAACAATGCAGTGTGATGACAAGCACTGGCTGCAGAGTGTCAACACAGATGTCATAACAATGCAATATATTTGCAGACACAGAAATTACTAGAATGGAAAATATTCACACCATATCCCAACAATCATAATATAATACAGAAAATATAAAACTGATAAATAAATGCACTAAAATCTAAAACAACATATAAAATATGAAGTAATACACTGTACATTAATTATAAACATATATTATACACGTATATACTAAAATGTGTATAATATATGTATAATATATGTTATACGAATTGTTTAACAGTGAAGAGCGTTAATGCCATGAATACAATCCAAGTAATACTTAATTTACAGGTGATTTCTATGAACTTCTCAGCTCTGCATAATCAGTCCAAAGTAAAGTCAAGGTCAAGTGTTGACATGACTCACCCACTCTGTGAGGTTGACGAGGGCGTGGCTGGTGGGTTGCAGAAGGACGGTGCTCTTGAATGGTACTCCGTGAAAGCCGAGATCTCGATACGGCGTGTCAAACTCTACCACCTGTCTGGTCATTGACTCCACCTTCTCACAGAACCCTTTGAATGCTGACTTCAGCTTGTGCCTCATCTCCCGCTCAGCCTGTGTAGAGAGAGGGCAACTTTACATTCACAGACTAGTGAAATAATCAACTTGAAGAAATTGTTGAAACACCCAGGAGAGTGTAGATATTTATTGACTCATCAATACACAACACAGCGTTATGCAAACTTAGAGTTTTGATGCCGAAGTTCAAAAGTTCAAAGCAACTTAAAGAAACAGATTACAAGTAACACAGGCAATCTCTCCACACCTTAGTATAGAGTGTTGAAGTGTCATAAGCTCACCTGTTCAGCCATCATGTCATCTCGGTCATGCATGTAACTGTTCTTTCCCAGGTCCGTGGTTATCTCCCCTACCTCAGTGTAGAACTGTACATCGTTGTGTTTCTTCTTACCAAACACTATAGCATGCTACAACCACAAGAGTGTCGGTATGTTCACAATAATAGGCTTACTAAAATGTTATGAGAAGACAATCTTAAAAGAAAGACTTCTATTACAAAAATCACTAAGTGCTTCATTAGAAAGATTCACTGATTCAAGCATTATGTATACTATTCAACTACACATAATGTATTTACGAAACAGAAATTAATTTCTTTGGTATTATGGATATACAGAAACAGTGGGCAAAGGGATCCTTGAATCTCGAAAGATTAGAGTAAATTAAACAGCAATATAAATAAACTGAAACATTGAAATGTGTGGGAATAGGGATCTTAATAATGTTGTGGGCGTGGTGGGGTGAGGTATTGCAACAGTACCTTGAGGTGAAAGTGGAGTAGGATTATCATTTCCCCGTCACACGGTTGATAGAATGCATGTTTCACATTGTTGTAGAGAATATCTACCTTGTCACCACGGACTGAGGTGAACCTGTACAATAGCAGTATGATGTAATATATAAAATATAGCAGCATGATGTAATATATATAATATAGCAGCATGATGTAATATATATATAATATAGCGGCATGATGTAATATATATATAATATAGCAGTATGATGTAATATATATAATATAGCAGCATGATGTAATATATATAATATAGCAGCATGATGTAATATATATAATATAGCGGCATGATGTAATATATATAATATAGCAGCATGATGTAATATATATAACATAGCAGCATGATGTAATATATATAATATAGCGGCATGATGTAATATATATATAATATAGCAGTATGATGTAATATATATAATATAGCAGCATGATGTAATATATATAATATAGCAGCATGATGTAATATATATAATATAGCAGCATGATGTAATATATATAATATAGCCGCATGATGTAATATATATAATATAGCAGCATGATGTAATATATATATAATATAGCGGCATGATGTAATATATATAATATAGCAGCATGATGTAATATATATAATATAGCAGCATGATGTAATATATATAATATAGCAGCATGATGTAATATATATAATATAGCGGCATGATGTAATATATATATAATATAGCAGTATGATGTAATATATATAATATAGCAGCATGATGTAATATATATAATATAGCGGCATGATGTAATATATATAATATAGCAGCATGATGTAATATATATAATATAGCAGCATGATGTAATATATATAATATAGCGGCATGATGTAATATATATAATATAGCGGCATGACGTAATATATATAATATAGCAGCATGATGTAATATATATAATATAGCAGCATGATGTAATATAGTATGATGATATGAGATTCATGATATAATACAATGTAATATGGTGATAAGATATTGTAGAATGATTCAACATATGTAAATAGAATATAAAGATGGAATATATGATAGGATGGTATATAACGACAGAAGATAAACATAGAGTGGTATAACATAGAGTGGTATAACATGGAGTGGTATAACATAGACGTAGAGAAACACAGTGCATACACAGACAACTCCTATAGGACACAAAGAGTTGCATTAAAATAAAGAAATAGTAATCTTTTAACCAGCAGCTAAATTGATAAAATCAAGTGATAGTTATAATTATATGGAGTTTAATATAATGTGTCATGATTAATATAGAAGATAACGAAAAATTATAAGGTGGAGAGAGAGAGTGGGCTGGTCACATGCTTAGCCTGAGGTTACTAAACCTATAGACAGTAGAATAGATGGGTTCTCCATCCGCCAACTAACCTGAAGCCGTTAGTGTGGGCCTCGAGGGTTCCTGTTATTCTCTTAGAGACAATATTGGGTCTGATGTAGAGGTCTTTGAGTTTGGGGTTACTCCTGTTGTTACTGAGTTGGAGTGCGTCTTGTTTCACTATACCCTGTATACAGTAATACCGTATAGAGTAATACAATACAGAATATACAATAATACAATGTAGAGAGTGCAATAATATAATATTACAGAGTGTAAAGCAATATATAGCATGATAATATATAAGGAAGCATAGTATGATAGAACATACTATACCATAACATGATATAATACTATATGATACATAATATAAAATACATTGTACAGTTGAATCATTACTAAGTTTAAAAATTTATTTTTCAACTTTACATTACACTAAACAAATAAATGATTCGAAGATTTCTAAATGCCTCAACTACTAAAACAGCCCAGAGTAAGTTAATTATGACTTTAATTGTGTTCATAGAAATATAATTGTTTTAAAATTCAGTGTTAGAATGAAGTCGTGATATCAACTTGTTTGACCTGTACAGACTGTGTGACAAGGAATGAGAAACTAGAATATTCAAAGTATAAAACCCCACATCTCACATCTACAAGGTGAAAACCTGCACCAGCTCAGGGGGCCTCACCTCCAACTCTTTTTCCTCTGCCTCTCTTGTTTTGTACTTTTTCTGAACCTCTTTGATTATACGCAGCGCTGTGTTGAGATTAGATGAGGGGGCGGAGATCTCACCGGGCTCTTTGTTGTTGGAGCTCCGAAATGACCTAAACATCAATTATTAGAGTAACTTGCTTAAAGAATCCCCGACACATTAAATTTATACAGTATTAAAATACTCTTATATATCTTAGCTATCATCTACAGAATGCATAAGTGTTTTATAACAAATTCTGTGCTCATGTTGTTGAAAATCTATCATTCATAATATTATAGACCTGATTATTGCTAAGTTTCTATGCATGACATTCTTAGCTGCTGCAGCACACAGTTCAATCACTGAGTTCAAAGTTTACACTTGAGCACAGAATACTGTATGCATGGTGTTGGGGACTTTGAATACTGCAATTGGCACTTTGCTAGTTGTCTGAACAAATAACAAAAAAGTGTCCCACGTATTCATCAGCTTCACACATAACAAAACCACAACAACCCCCAACATTGATGCAGTATAAGAGAAGTAATGATAGAGTAGTAGACAGCGCAATGAACTCACATCTCCTTCAGGAATGTGGCGTTGGGATTGTGAAACTGGGCAGAGTCTTTGGCGCCGAGGGAGGAGCCGGGGTGGAAAAAGTTGATACGGAGGTAGGTGTAGTCTCCCTCCACCGACTGAGAGATGTTCTTCACCGTGGATATGTGGAACGGCGTGGGCGTGCCGAACACCGGCAGCACGATGGTCTCGTACTTCCTGTCTAAAATATGAGGCAGCGAGTCACCACAGGCAGCAAGTGGTAGAAACCAGAGGTATTATTAACAATATTTTCCTAATATTTTTTAAAGTCATACCTAAATTAATACTTCATTGAAATGCATTGATTTTAAACAGCCATAGTGCACACCATTTGGTGTGGAAAAACTGAAATCTGTACAAATAATTTGATAACATACACTATATAGTATATATAATAGATATCACACTACATGTACATATAATAACAACAAAAGAACAAGCACACTGGTCTACATACTCACCAACGTATATCTTCATTTCCTTCAGCTCGGGTTCTTTTGGCATCTGGCCGTAGTTCTTATACGCCACTGTGGATTTCCTCATTCTATGAAATATACACCAGCGTGCTAACACTGTTCATAGTAGTAGTAGTAATAGCAGTAGTAGTAATAGCAGTAGTAGTATTAGTATTATTAGTATTAGTAGTAGTAGTAGTAGTAGTATTAGTAGTAGTAGTAGTAGTAGTAGTAGTAGTAGTAGTAGTAGCAGTAGTAGTAGTAGTAGTAGTAGTAGTAGTAGTAGTAGTAGTAGTAGTAGTAGTAGTAGTAGTAGTAGTAGTAGTAGTAGTAGTAGTAGGAGTAGTAGTATTAGTAGTAGTAGTATTAGTAGTAGTAATAGCAGTAGTAGTATTATTAGTATTAGTAGTAGTAGTATTAGTAGTAGTAGTAGTAGTAGTAGTAGTAGTAGTAGTAGTAGTAGTAGTAGTAGTAGTAGTAGTATTAGTAGTAGTGGTAGGAGTAGTAGTAGTATTAGTAGTAGTAGTAGTAGTAGTATTAGTAGTAGTAGCAGTAGTATAGCACCACTATAAGAGGTGATTACTGCTAGCATGCCCAGGTTATGGGTTCAAAGGTTAGATATTGGTGCGAATAATGGTGAACATACATTCAATCAGACATAAAACCTGGTATTTTTAAATTAGCAGAAAATACACAGACAGTGCTTATATTTACAAAATGAAATTTACACAATAGAAAACAGAGTTAAATTTATATAATGTATTAGAAAATGTATAATTATTTTAAATGACAAAGAAATTTTATGTTATATAACAAAGCGAGAATTATATAACATAATGAGATCAAGTGCATGCTACATCT
The DNA here is from genome assembly GCA_964035545.1 of Bugula neritina. Lineage (NCBI taxonomy): Eukaryota > Metazoa > Bryozoa > Gymnolaemata > Cheilostomatida > Bugulidae > Bugula > Bugula neritina. The sequence continues at coordinate 2,513,817 of OZ037765.1, read as the reverse complement.
CAAAACTTCAAAACATGAAAACTTAGGAAAAATTACCCATTTGTTCCGTTTTCTCTGACATGACTACTAAGTGAGAAAACAAGCGGTATGAGTATCTAGACATCCTGTAAGCTAAGGAGATACCCGCCAGACAGACAGACAGACGGACATTAGGAAGACTTACTTCTTATCGTCTGTGCCCAGAGTGGTGCCCTGCATTCTCAGTTTGGCGTCCTCGTTCATCTTCTGAGCGAGCTCCTTCTGGTGCTGGGCCCTCTTCTCCTCGTTGCTGTTGTCGGCCCTCGTCCTCTGCTCCAGCACGGCATTTCTCCGTCCTCGGCCCAGAAACTGATCCGACTCCTCCACTTCCTCTTTCTCCTCCTCGTCAACGTCCGAGTCTCCCTACAGAGGACGACACTGTACTATTATAGTGTACAGTATATCTACCTCCCTCTAGTATGTACAGTACATTTACCTCCCTCTAGTATGTACAGTATATCTACCTCCCTCTAGTATGTACAGTATATCTACCTCCCTCTAGTATGTACTGTATATCTACCTCCCTCTAGTATGTACTGTATATCTACCTCCCTCTAGTATGTACAGTATATCTACCTCCCTCTAGTATGTACAGTATATCTACCTCCCTCTAGTATGTACTGTATATCTACCTCCCTCTAGTATGTACTGTATATCTACCTCCCTCTAGTATGTACAGTATATCTACCTCTAGTATGTACAGTACATCTACCTCCCTCTAGTATGTACAGTATATCTACCTCCCTCTAGTATGTACAGTATATCTACCTCCCTCTAGTATATACAGTGTCTACTTCCATTATATACAGTACACTTACCTTTAGTATATACACAGTACACTTACCCCAGTGTATACAGTACACTTACCCCAGTATGTACACTTACCCCAGTATGTACACTTACCCCAGTATGTACACTTACCTTTAAGAACACCGACACGTGCTTCACTCGTTTCTTCAACTGCGTGCAGACAGCAGCTGGCTCATCCTCCTTCACGGTGGCCGTGTCTCCCAGAAACAGAGCGTACGTCTTGGCGGCGCTGTCTCCCCCCGACCCGCTCTTTGTCAGATTGGAGAAGCCGACGCACACGTTGAACAGCATGCCTTTTCGGGCCGTAGCATCTGTCTTGGGACCAATCAGATACGAGCTCTCTCTGAACTCTATGCCCATTGCGAAACTGCATAACAAATACAGGAACAGGATATCAGTACGTCCTTTTAGTCAACAGAATTCTATCAAAGCTGGTCGAGTGAGCACATCAAGAAATTCCTGTTACTATTTCTCACATAACACAATAACGAGATCTTACCCAAAGTTTTTAGTTAATTTGTCTACCAACTCCGGGCGCTTTGACTTGACGTAGTCTACTCCGTGCTGGTACACACTCCGTAGCTTCACTCCTGTAGAGTTACACCAGCATTACAGTGTGTCAACAACAGCAACATCTCTGGTCTAACTCATATACAGGCAACCCAACCACTCAACGTGTAGAAACTCAACACAACAACCCGACATGTAGAAATTCAACAGGACTCAATGTGTAGAAATTCAACACGTAGAAACTCAACGCAAGCAGTAAACCAACCGTGCTTCAACTTCTTGAGGATTTCTTCTTGGACGGTGAGTAGGAACTCATAGTTGTCCTGCATGGCCTGGGGAGGGTCTACCATGATGGTACGCACTATGTTAGTACAGTACTGCTTGTAACGAGCTCCTAGAGAGCATGTGATAACTCCAAAATGTAGATTATTCTTATCACTGTAACAGTTGGACATCTTTCACACTTACTATAGGAAAGTTGGGGACTTACTGAATGTAACTAGCATACAAAGAGTATGTGTAACGAAATATCAACTCCCCGCATGAATGCACTACGAAGTTCAAAAGGTGACCGACCTTATGACAATTTTTTTAAATTTTCTGATCTTTTAAATTTTTAAATTTCTTTTTTGCTAAGCTTACCTAGCATACAAAGAGTATATCAAGTCAATCAACGAAATTGCTTTATGACTGAATGCAATGCACCCCTCTAATAATGTTTAAAAATTTCCTGATGCTCTACATTTTAAAATTCATTTCATCTTTATGAGAAAACCTCAAACTTTCCAAGAGAAAGATGAGCCAGAAAACCTTAAGCTAGAAAGAGCGGACAACTCCTTAGCCCGTGTACCATACCTCTCGACGGAGAACTTGAGGCTGTAGTTGCCTCCACTCTGTATAATGGCCGGATAGCACATCTCTAGCAGACTGATGTCTACTCCACTCAAGTATTTCTTACTCTGAGCAGCTTCCTCTACTCCGTCAGACAGCTTAGAGTGTCGTACTTTCTGCAACCAACCAACCATTGGATACCAATATACTGCAGTGTATGCTGTATACTGTAGAGTGTAGTGTATACTGTAGTGTGTACTGTAGAGTGTAGTGTATACTGTAGAGTGTAGTGTATGCTGTAGTGTATACTGTAGAGTGTATGCTGTATACTGTAAAGTGTAGTGTATGCTGTAGTGTATACTGTAGAGTGTAGTGTATACTGTAGAGTGTAGTGTACACTGTAGTGTATACTGTACATTGTAGTGTATACTGTTGTGTATACTGGAGTGTATACTGTAGTGTGTAGTGTATACTGTAGAGTGTAGTGTAGAGTGTAGTGTATGCTGTAGAGTGTAGTGTATACTGGAGTGTACACTGTAGAGTGTAGTGTATGCTGTAGAGTGTAGTATACACTGTCAAGTGTAGTACACATTGCAACACATACTGTGACAGAGGATTGTACATAGGATAAACAACTACCTTCTCATCGTCAACAGCCTCAATGATTTGCTGCTTCAAGTACTTGTTGTAGATGTCACATGTAGCCTGACAAGCTCGCTTTATTATAGCCATCTCCGCCTCGTCTTTAGGGGCCATCACATACGCCAGCCCCACGCTTATATCTTTCTACAACGTGATGAACTGAGTCTAGCAAATATATTGAGTCTATGAGAAAACACTGTCTACCTGGTGGTAGATACAGATACTTACCCTGACAAATGAATTAGCCGACACAACCTTCCTCCACGCCTCACAGAAATCCCCCTCAAACTTGTCTTTGCTCACTTCCCCGAGACTGGAGCCAGATCTGCTCTTCTTTATGGCCTCCACCAGCTTCGAGAAGTTGGTCTTGTCATCATCTTTCTATAAGTAATAAGATATAGAACTGACGTACAGTGCAGTGTGATCTACTAGATATTCTATTAGGTGATCATCTGTCATCTATTATAGAATCTACCATATGCCAGCACCTTCCAGTATTCAGTAAATAATAGCATATAATCTACACTATAAGAAATACGTATAATACTGACGTGGTCACAAACCGCTATAGTACAGCAGCTCATTGTAACACAAAGAGGAAAACCCTCACAGTATTTAAAATCAGCAGACATCTAGGGAAAAATGTTGGTTAGAGGTCTTCTGATGCCCGACACTTTTAAGTACCATTAAAAGTCTAGAATTTATTGACTCAACTCAACATTGTGGAAAAAGCAAATCCGACATTTGAGAAAATAACGAATCTACATTAGCAAGGAATTTCTCTATAATTTATTCTATATAATGCAGTTATTAGCAAGCTTTTCTCTTTTATGTAACCTTATGCAAACACCATGACATATATAAAAAAAACTTTGCAAATCGAATAGTCTATAACTAAACATATATAAAGCACTAGATCCACAATAATTGAAAGTGAAAATATTCAGTGATTTACTCACCAAGTCGTTACCACGAAAAAGCAATTTAATATACACGAAGGCGAATAAGCCGGTGTGAAGAATATTTGTGACGTATTTGATGACTTAGTATCACACTTACCTTGTCCCTGATGAGTAGCTTCACAGTGATACCGCTGTGTGACCCCTCAACTGGTTGCAGAAACTCAATCTTCTTTTTACTGGACAGGAAGTAAGCTGTTTCCTCGGTGAGAACCATCAGAGTGTCCGGCAACTCGTACCCGAATAGCCAAGTCTGAACACAGAAATAAAGTTGGGAACTTTACACATTTTATTCAACATAAAATCAATTCTTTTAAAATAAACTGTGATGCTATAAACGAAAAACAATACGCTGCGACTATTCAAAGCTACATCAGTAGTTTGCAGAAAATACCAATTGTGACAAGTTTTTTGCACTTTTATTTTTATTTTCGATCAATTATCATGAATTAATAGCACCACTCAATTAGATTCCGTAGCTTACCTGGAGGGCAGTAGATTTAGAATATACTACATTTTCATCTTTTCCAACGGCCATAGCCACTGCATCAACTCCAAATAAATCACTTTTCTACAAATAAAGCAACAAAAATCAGAAACTATTAAATTTTGCTAACACATTAGATAAATTAGGTCATGTTGCATATAAAATACAAGAAAGTTAATAATAATCATGATAATCATAATGATATTATTATTATTATTGTAAATTTGATAAGAATTATGATATTAATAATAATAACATTCTAAATATTATAAATTCAAATATTAATATAATTATTAATCATCATGATAAAGTGATTATGATGATTAAAATTTAAATTTAATACAAAAATTTAAATAAATATTATTATTATAATTATAAAATAATAAAATAAATATAATTATACCAACCTTCCAGGTAGAATTTAAAATTCCTAACCGCTTTAGAAAAGTGTCTTTATCCAATTTTAGATCCCCCATAATGAATGAACACACAGGAGGGAATTAATCTGGCTAATTTCAATAACTCACAGAAACCTTTCCAACAATAACTTTCAGGCATGTGAATCAAAACGATTCCAGCTGATCACAAATGTGAATCGCGGGAGCTGCGCCGACCTTGAAATTTTTACGATGGTCAAATGAACCGCTGTATCGATTGTATATCGTGCTTCTTAAGCGCCGGGTACTAAACATGCTACATAGAGTGATGTGGCAGTAAAACGTGTGATTCGTGAAGCCTGTTGGAGCGCTGTGTATTGCTTTTTTATTTCTCTTTCTATAGAGAGTCAGAGTGTGGGATTTTTTTATGATGGCCGATGAGCCCGAAAGTCATCCAAAAGCTAGTCTAGATGATACTGATGTTGCTGAAAATGAAGAAGTGAAAGATGATAATTTATTTTCTATAGAAGGTAACTGCTATTAGTTCTACGTTGGCATTTGACTTGAAGTATTTATTAAATCTTGAAAGTAAAACTAACTCATTTGACTCTTGGACTTGGAGCCTGGAGGTCTGTTACTGTTAGTGTTGAACCTGAAGCTCAAGTTGAACTTGAACTGTTGAAGTCCAAATCCAACACCAACTCCAATGGCCAAGCTTTAGCGTAATGCCAATGGAAACTCACAATGACAATGGGCATGGGCAATTACTTTACCGTTTACGCCTTACGGCAATGAGCAACGGGCAACCACTATGACTATAAGTATAACTATCACCATGGACATACCCTGAGGCTGGTGATGCCCATGGGCCATGGAGATGGTTTATTATTTATTATATTTAAAATTATTATTCAGTGATTCACTATTTATTATTGGTTATGGACTTAAACTTGAAGTTAATCTTACTCTTGGAGTAAGTCTTATCACTTATGGTTTTGAACCATAACTAATAGTAATAGTAATACTTATACTAATACTAATAGTAATAATAATAGTAATAGTCATAATTTGAATTATGTTTCAAAATGTCAAATAATTATAAATTTAATTTGATTTTATATTACTATTAGCAATACTAATAGTGATGATTATAATGATGATAGCAGCTATTACTAGCAAGTATAGTTTGGAGTTGTAACTTAAACTAAAACTTGAGATTATCTTTAATAAATGGCAATTTTATTGTAAATGTCACGCTATTACTATTAGTAAACTATTAGATTTCTGTTTTATGTTAATTTTAGACTAAATTCATTCTTCATCATCACATTAATGAAGTATTTATTTTTGTACAAAATACATGCTGATGTTTTTTGCGTGACATTTTCTACAATAAGTTGTCGTCAATCATTATGATTATCATCAGATAGAGCTGTGAACTACTGTATTACTTGTAGTCCTATCGGTCATAAAAGAGTCGCAGCTACAACATGGCCTCCGTCACGAGGACTATCAGAGATATAGGAGTTACTGCAGCAGACGCCTCAGGAGAATTAGGAAATGTGTCAACTTGGTTCAAGGTGTCAGGCAGCGGTTTGTTCAGAAGCGTTTAGTTGCTGACCAAATTAAAGATGTAAGGTATGTGCCTGACTTATCTATAGCAGTTTCGAAAGACGTGTAAACTGTTATTCTTTTGGCAATACTCTGTTGTTTTTGGAAATATATAAATATAAGTGAAAGGTAGCTGGTGGAAATATTTTTAATATTTTAATGTTCATCGAGTTGTTGTCTCCTTTTCTCATAAATTATTCCGCTTATAAAATTCTGTAAGTTTTTCTCTGAGAAAGTGATACGTTGTGTTCTCAGCTAATGAATAATAATCAGCTTTGTTCTGTTACAGATGCCTTTACATTCCACTGGTGGAGGCTGAAAGATGCTGGAGTTATGCTATGCAGTTGAAAAGGGAAGCTATTGAACAGGGTAGGTTTATACTGCACTAGTTCAGGCTGTGTTCTAAGTTGTCCGAATCTGAATTCCTTTCATTTTCTGACAAACTCGAGAGTTTCTGCTTCCCTCTCTGTAGAAGACCCCCGGAAGAGATACCACATGCTGAATAAACTGAGGAAAGCCGAGCAGTATGCCTTAGAGTTGTCCACCCTCTGTGAGCAAGTGCCTGTTGACGCCAGAACTAAACTGGAGGTTCAGGTATGAGTCTTCCTGTGCAAGGCATTCTGGGATATGCAGTATTTATGTTCTATTTATAGATTGTAAGTTGTAAGTTATTTTATGTTTTAAGTAGTTAACATAATTCTATATATAGATAATGCATAGATACTCAATTGTTTGATAGAGATTACTAGTGAGATTCTTAGCACCGGTTTTCTGAGTTAAGCAGCCCTGTACCCTAGGGTAATTGTGGCATGTATCACACTGGGTATTTTCCTTTCCTGACATCTGCTACTCTTCTCAATCTTTCCTCAAATACATACACCAACCAGCTGAGAGTATGCTGACCTTCGGGTGACCTTTGCAGGCGTACCACGAGTGGATGTCCGGCACTCTGCAGTTTGAGCTGAAGAAGGACTGGCGGCTGGCCATGGAACTGCTGACTAAAGCCAAACTTATTTACGAGAAGATGAGCAGCGCTGTCTCTGGTGATGCCGTGATGACCTACAAGCAGAAGGTCATCGACATCGAGTCTAGTGTAAAGTAAGTCTTCACTGAGACACTTCATTGAAGGGTTACGCTAAAACTGACAAATTCTTTAGAAATAAGCTTTCTGAGAAGTGAGAGTGAAATTGTAGAAGAGAAACGTTGGTTATGTTATTAAAGTTAAAGTTTTTCTCTTCTGTCTACAACTACTCACTACAGCTCCTCTGTCTGTCTGATTACTCTTTTTTTATTTAAATGCTAAAAGTTTGCTCTCAAGACCTCCCTATGTGAGCTAGAATGTATATCCCCTGCCTGCCTGTTTAGTTTGTAGACTTATCTAGAGGCTTACTTCCTTTACTCTAGGTTTACCTGCACCTTATAGTTATACCTATTCTGTATCTGCACCTTATAGTTATACCTATTCTGTACCTTCACTTTATAGTTATACCTATTCTCCAGGTATTGCGCCTACAACATAGGAGACACGACTGACGTGAGCGACCTGCTCGAGATGCGTCTAACTATGGGTCACACGGACATTGTGCTCGACGAGCTGATACAGAAGACAAGAGAGCGACAGGCTGGCTCCCTCTACGAGGTGACGTGGCGTGGCAGAACCATGCCTGTCAAGAACGACAAGGTTTGTTCCCGGCTGCTTCTATCTGTCATTTTAATTAGTTTGTTGAAGCAAATGTTCTGTTTTTTGTTTTTAAATTAAAATTTGGTGTTTTCCCATATTTGCAGGTTCGAGTGTTTTTATTGGCCGAAAGAGAGATTCAGAGCGAAGTGGAGGCTGCCAGTGACTTTGACACCAAGATTGCCGTGTTTGATAGGATCATCAAAGACTGCGTAGATGTGCTGCAAGTGATAAAGGAGGAGTTGAAAGCTGACCCAGTAAGTTGTCTGCACTTTGCCCTGTGTTGTTTGTATGGATGAGACTATAGTGTGGGGCATGCTCTACAGTCTACGCCATGCGTTTGGGTTGCAGACGTTTAGACAGATTCAGAGAGGACAGGAAATAGATGGTCATGTGCCGGTTCAGATCTTCCTGCACACTTACCTTCAGTATCTCAAGATCAGGAAGACAGTACAGAAGAATCTAGTCATGGTGGAAATGTACAAGTCATTGCTAGGTCTGTCTGTCTGTCCGTCTCTCTTCTGTTCCGCCTTAAATACTCTGTATTACTTACCGCTATGATATACTCTGTAGTACTACTATAATTTACTCTAAACAATTTATTTCTACTTTAAGTACATATCTCGTATATATTTTCAGGTAAACCTCCAAGCGATGGTCAAAAGGTAGTCCGACCTCAAGACATAGCCAGGCTCTACGAAATGATCATTCAAGGCCTTTCTGAGATTCCCCAGATGACCGGTCTAACTGAAGACCACGGGCTAGCCGAGGAGCTGCAGGCCGACATCGTAGCCTACAAAGCCTTCAGGTAGTTGTCTGCCCTTTATATACAGCTGAGTCGGCAGATTAATCACTCTCCATTTATTATCAGTTGTGTCGGTGTAAATTCTAATCAGTGCTAATTCTATCTCACAGGTGCTACTACCTGGCTCGTATGTTTGCTGTCGGTAAGCAATGGCCAGAAGTTGTTGCTCTGACTAAGAGATCCCAGGAGTACATTGGTCAAGTCAAGAACTCTGTTGGCAGCAGTCAGACCGTGGTAAGTGTGTCTCTGTGTACCTGCTGTCTGCTAGCTAGTTTGTAGGTCTTATGTGTTGGCTGCTAGTTCTAAATGCTATGTGTCGGGGGTTGGCAAGTACATTTGCATGATGTGCAAATTCAGGAGTCAGCCATAACAAAGGACCACATGATTGTACACATATTAAATTTCATTATAATAAAGTAATTTGTCACCAAACGTATGCTGTGCTAATCAGAATGCATATTATATCAGTTTTTACTTATCTTAAGCATTAAAAGAGCCACTGAAAAATGGGCAAAAAGCTGCAGTATGTGTTATCTGTTTCATATATTGGATTTTTGAAAAGAATTGATCCAAGTTTTCCAATCACGCACTTCCACCCGTACTGCTGAGTAAATAGAATGTTATTTTTCTACTTTCCAGACTAAAGATGAAGTTGATGAAATAATTAAACTGAATGAAGGCCTGTTGATACAAGCCCAGGCCTCCAGCATTCTAGACTCCAACTCTCAGGACTTGGCTAAGGACATGTCTAAAATATCCATCACAGCTGATAAGAGGGTACGTAACTCCAACTGCTACATGTTGCAGCTTAATTTTGGAATTATCTGCACCGCCAAACTAAATTAAAATTGGTAATACTTTCTGCATATAATGTAAAATATTATATGTATTTACTTAAGTTTTTTCAATTATTTAATTTGAAGTAAATCTGATTTTGTCTACATAAATAAAATAAATTTATTGTCTAACAATGACTAATATTATGTTGCCAATGTTTGATGTGTTTTAGTGTTATTTGATTGGGTGTTGTATGTTCTATTTCAGCCAATAGCAGAGAGGCTAGAGCAGTATCTGCCAGAAGATCCTTCCATATCTGCCAAGAATGTTACTCTCATCAAATCTCCACCCGACATGCAGCCAATACCCTGCAAACCACTATTCTACGACCTCGCCGGTAACCACGTCCTCCTTCCTGATCTGCGACACAAGCTGGAGACGCAGGAGAAAAAGGGCGGCATATCCGGGTATTTCAAAACCTGGTGGGGTGGCGGCAAGAAGTAGATGAACTGACCACCGATTGGACAGCATCTATCTTCAAGTTGATTTGTAGATAAATTTAGAGATTGTCTGTTTTTATTGATACTAGTTTTTAGTTGATATTTTGTTGTTAGCCGCTTTCTATGCTGGAAATTATTTTGTTGCTTTTTATATTGGTATGAATGTAATGGAATGTATTTATCTATTATAATACAACAATGGAAAATATAATAGCTACATTTTATGACTAGAGATAATGCAGTATCTTATAAAGTAAACAGAAACAAAAAAGTGTTTCCATGTAAACATTAACAGCTAATTAATATAGATTTGGAATTGATCACCTTAATACATAAAAAAAGGTTAGAGATTTAATATATCACTTTGTACTGAATTGTATACAGAAATTTGCGTAGAACATTGGAGTTGTCTTCATTTGGTTGCATATTGTGCTAGAAAGCGTCTTTAATGTTGCTGAACTGCTGCACAGCCAAGTCAACTGGAAGATTAAAGTCGTACTGTTTTAGTTTATTTAGCACACAGAATATATCCTCGAATCCCGTCTTTACCAAGTAACCCCAGGGTTCATAGTACTGTTCAGCAATAGCTGGTGTTCGGAAGATTTGTCTCAACCAGGCAACCAATTTCTTCTCACTAAAACAAGATCAGGGAATCACAACTCCGCAACAATGTCACGAGACAAACTTGTAAAACTGCTCAACTTAGAATTTGTTGTGGCTCAACTGTGGTATGAGAAAATTTTAAGTAGCCTAACATCACTTGATATTTGATTGTTGTATATAAAAATATGGTGAAACTATAATCTGTAAGTAAAATTCAACGCAAAAGGAATTTTGTAGCACTTGTAATTGAATAAGTCTTCCACCTCTAAACTCCATACAACTATTATTATTAGACACACAGTGCCATAGACCTGTCTGATAATGACCAAAGATGTCCGAATTACTTTCAACTCAAAAATTTAAAAATATAAGGAACATTCTAGAAGAAGTAGTGTAGGAAAGCAGAGATTGTGTATTATCAGACTAAAAGCTACTTTGGAATATTGTTGAATGGCCAGCTTAAAGTTATTGATAACATTCAACTTGAACATATAGTAGAAAGTTTCACAACATAATACTAGCCTATTTCCTGTGTCCATGCGTAAATCACAGAACTCAGTAAAGCAGGACTAGCTTACACTCAATATGACAAGACACACTACACTCACTTGAGAGCCAGGCAGATGAATGCCTTGAAGTGAGCTTCATCTCCACGTCTGTATAAACGGTGCGTCTCCAATATCTGACCAATAGCAGTGAGTAAGGAGTGTTTGACCGACGCTTCAGAGTTGCTCATGCTATCAATACCGAAGGAGTTGGCCAGCTTCCTGTGAGGTGCTTCATTATACGCTGGCCCGTCCTAATAATAGACAAAGTAGAATCACCACTTCAACAGCAAGAGAAAGATTTACATACAAACTTACTAAAGAATTAAAATGGGTTATTTTACTCTAAGCAATGGTCCGATAACATTGAATAATAAAATTATAAAACTTGTAAAAAGTAATAACTATGGTACGATTCGAACATGGTTTTGCATTCTACCCCTCAACCAGTAGTTGGGTCTTCAGTCTAAACTTAAAACAAGTGAAAAATGTCAAGCAATTCGTTTAGTCATAATATATATATTAAAATAACATCACACCAATTGGAAGCAACACTAGAAAGAAAGAATAGAGAAATGAGGAATTTTTGAAAAAATCTGTTTAAAAGTGCCACAGAAAAGACATCTACACTTTACCTTGATTTCATAATACTGGAGTATAACTCTCCACGCACGCATTTTATTATCTGTAACGGACGTTATCATTGCTGCGTTGGGAGTACGTCCCGCTATAGACATAAGAGCTTGGCTAGACCGGAACTAAAAGCATAGAATTCAGCTAAAATAAACAGCCAAAGGAAGACTTCCAACAAACATTTTAAGGCAAACAGAATTAATTCAGCAATATTGCAGACACATATATCTGAAACACTGTGCATATCTTTGAAAGCAAATTATTATATTGAATTGAAAAAAATTTCTTTTAGGTGTTAACCAATAAACATTTATAAAACTATAAACATTTACAGCCAGTTAGAATATATAAAATGGCTATATTATTGCTTCATTTCAAAGAGCCTCACATCTGTTAGCCCGTGTTCTAGGATCTTCTTGAGGGTGGGGGTAAACTGCTTCCTGACGCATTTAGTTAGCTCTCTACTCTCAGAGATATACGTCTCCTCTTCACTTAGGTAGTCACAGTCCGTAAATGTGGAGTCGACTTTTTCCTTGGCCACTTTCTCAGCAGTGGCTGACAGCAGGTCTACAGATGCTCTCAACTCGGCCAACATTCCGCTGGAAGCAAAATATAAAATGATTTTCCATTTTCTTTGACTATGATTTCCTGCACATTATCCCATTGCAGCCAATTTAATCAAAACAAGCTCACATTTTAAAAACATTATCTATTTATACACAACTAGAGACACATTTCATGGTTGAAAAGTTTTAAAAAACGTATTCAACCAGGTATCCACACAGAAAAGTTAATTCATCAATCATGAATGATTGTACACTGAATGCTTTGATTAATGGCCATAAAAATATAGCCTACTCCTAGTCTGTTTTGTTGCCCTTAGTTGTCATACTAACTCACTTAGCATATATAACTTACTCATAGTCTGTTTTGCTGTCCTTAGTTGACATACTAATTCACTCAGTAAATGTAACTTACTCATAGTCTGTTTTGTTGTCCTTAGTTGACATCTGTTCCCTGTTGTTGTCTGAGATTCTACTACGACACCCCAACTCACTCAAGATATACAAATGTATCACACTGAGAATTCTCTTCATTCGGGCGGTAAAACTTTCGTCTTGGTACTCTTCATCCTAACAAAGTCACATGACTACAAGTTGCAGAGTTATCTCACCACTGATTGTCAACAAAATAAAAACTGACATTACATATGGCACCTTTATCAAAACAGCAGATGATTTTAACATTACTCATGCGAGTTTATAGTCATTATCTCTGGTGGAAAGGGTATTTATATAGGGCTAAGGACTTATCCATATTTGGTACAGGAGTAATTATAACTGGATGCTCTTTCTAACATCACCAATGGCCTTTACTTGGGCTCGAACCCATGACTTTGTGCTTACCAAGCCAAAAGCTTTGACCTCTAGACCAATGCTCCCGTAGTTTACCGGCTAGGAGAAGATGCTCATGTTTACAACCAAATAACTGCATCTCAAATATTACAACTAACCTTGATATTGTTACTTCCTGTACCTGGAGTTCTTACTGCGTCTCTGTGAATAGTCAGTATGGGTGGACGGTGCGCCGGTCTCATTCTAGTTGAACTCTTTGAGGAATTTGAAGCTTTTGATTTGGTTTCTTTCTGAGCATTTGAAACTTCAGCTAACAGTAGAGAGCGACACAAACGCTATACTCGAGACTCAAAAGGCGAGGAGTAAAGCAAAGCTTTGACTTGTTATGATGGTAGAAGCGAGCATTTGAATATTATAAATATAACTCTAGTATCTGATTGGTTGCTGAGTAGAATCCTGATAGGTTGCTATATAGACTATAAGACTGAGTAACTATAGAAAATCACAGCGCAGTAGGGGTGCTAGAACAAACGCTGCGTTGTTTATATGTCAGTAAGATGATACATGTACACATTGAACTATATAGTTTCAGTTCAGTGCATGTAGAGGTCTAAAAAATTTCACATGGTCTGCTAATGTTTATAGTGTAGAATGTGATTTAATGTCTTAATAGAACTAAAGTGCATATTAGGTGTAGAGTAGAAGCAAAAATATAATTTACCCTTCAAACTATTTAAATTAATAACGAAAGGTTCAACACTTATTGTGAGCAATATCACTTGTTACTCATATAAGATATACTATGCTATCCCAGTACTTTGCATTAGAACTGACGTTGGACCTGAAACATACTGTGAGCCTAGTGACCGCCACTTACTTTGGAGAAAGCCCACAAATCGCTCTAAGTCTACAACTTGTGTTTGGAGTTGTTCTACCTGCTTCTCTTTAACCTTCGCAGGGTGAACTATCTACAGGGAAGAATATGAAAAGTAGCATCCAGTACAAAGAAGTTCAACAGACATTCATTACTGAAATCACAAGAGAATGTATAATTCATTATAGAGACGGGTGTTGGCATAATTATATATCTTCAATAAATTAGAATATACAGAAGTACATTGAGACGATAGCAGTGCAGCCATAAAATAACAATATCTGATAATTATCAATATTTGAAAATGGAAAACTAACAAAAATGGAATCCATACACTAGAAAATGTAATCTACAGCTCCGTTTAACTTGACTGAACTTAATGCATGTAAATTATATGAGTAGACTATAGGTATAGTATAGATATATACAGGTATATATACAGGTATATAGTATAGGTATATCTGTATATATACAGGTATATATACAGGTATATAAATAGTATAGGTATACCTGTGCAATAGCTTCGTCTACACATTCACGCAACTCTGTTGAACTACAATCAGTAAACAATATTACTGAAAAATAATTTAAATAAATAAACAAATTAAATGAAAATATCTGATATTAAAGTACAAGAAATCATAATTAAAAGTTAAAATTAAGCAATCATTAAGTTTAAGATGGGTTTTCACTTAACCAGAGTTCTAATTTCTGGTGATTCGGCTAGAATCTGCTACTAGAGCCAATATTTGAGAAAAACTACAGACCTGCCCCCTTCACAGATATAGTTAGGTGCTGCTTCTAGAGACACACTATTGCTGGCATTGTTTAGCCTTAAGTTAACACATTTCAACTGTAATTGCATAAACCGAATGCTACACTCATGTAATCTTTATTACAAGAAACTATTGAAAAGAGGTAGCAAACAGGCATAATATTAGTTCCTAGCTACCATAGCCATACTCAAAGGGATAACGACCTAATAGAATAGTGACATGGGAATCAGGTTTTGAAAACTTGTCAATTATTCTACCACTAGTACAAGCTACTAGTATAACATTTGCTGTGATGAAAGAACTGAATGAGATAATAGAGATTCAAACAAACACATTTTCTAGCTTCTAGTTTCAGTCGATTAAACTAAAGAAATGCAATTAAAAAGAGTATAATTGTTGCCGATGACTTTGAAATATGACTCTAAATATTCTGTGTAGAACTACTTGGGTGTCTTTATAAGAGAAGCTGTGAGATTATATGCGTTACATCCTCTCTACACAGTTGGTTGGAATATTCACAAAAACTTGCAATACTAGATAACCAAAATTCAACATTACCAAACATAATATGTCAAATTATGATGAATGACACGTAGAGAAGGTGTAGAACCTTCCATCAATTTCAAAGAAATATTGCATTTATTAAATATTTGAGGTTTCTTCTGCAGTATTCGGGTTTCATGGAACTGGTTCAAACTGACACTCTTCTCTAATTACAAACTCTACCATATTAAAGTATAACGGACACCTTTTCAAATAGAGCAGAACTTGTAGACTATAAACAACAGCAATTTACTCTCCAACACTAAACCAAACATTTACAAACCCAAGCTGAGCAACAACCAACACCTCTGCACTGAATATACTCATCAGTCACATGTGCCAATACATCGTGCTACTATTTACTAAGAGTGGTTTGCTAGCAACTATACATGAAGTTAATATTCCTTCTAGTGAAAAGTTAAAACAGTGAAGCTTTTAGTTAGAGAAACGAAAAACGATATTCTAGTCCTTAAAGTTACAACTTCATTAGTATTATTATAATTAGCATAAGTTACAACTACAACACATCTAATCAAACACTATACAAGTTGAAGTGAATTTGGTGTTCTATATTAACTTGGTGATGAATAGTGACTGTGAAATGGCCAACAAGTCAGTTCACTGGGACTATAAATCATATAGCCTGGAGGAGTAAATATATGAATAGGAGCAACTGGTTGATTGAATCATTTAGTTACCTGGGAAAGTGACATTCAAACATTATCACCCAATTGATTATGAAAACAAGTTATTGAGTTATTGCCACTATTTCAGCTAAATGTGCCGATGTAAATAACATGTCACCAGTGGGAATTGAGTTCTAGCCACATCAATTTGCTCAGCAACAAAACGTAAACCCCTCTCTACTACACTACCAGAGCAACTCCACGTCAAAACTCTCAAATAAATTAGAAATCATGGGCTGTGTCTTAAAATAAGTTAGATTTCATTATGAATGTAGAAAACTTTCTAATGGGTTCTTAGATATGAAAAAGCAACCTTTATTTGAAGATTCCATTAAATTAGTACGCTACAGCCAAGTTACTGGTAGAGTGAGTTACAGTCAAGTTACTGGTAGAGTGAGTTACAGTCAAGTTACTGGTAGAGTGAGTTCTTACCTTAAGGAGGCAATATTATCCAGATGTGAGATTTGTAACTTCTTTTTTATTTCTTGAATGATGACATCTTGTTTTGCTAACTTCTCGCTGGTTGGTAACTCTTCAGCCAACCCATTCTGAAATAAAGCTGGTGATAGAAGGGTAAACGTGAACCTGAATAAACTGGATAAAACTTTAAAGTATGTTTTACCCTCTGGTAGCCCATGCCAAAATAAAACCATTGGCTACACACAAATAGTCTGTAACTTCATGTATTTAAAATGAAAGCATTTGCACATTACATTATCAACTGATACTAAATTTCTCACAGAAGGAATTCTAACAAAAATCTAATGCTTATATCATTATGAGAATATTTTAACACGGGGAAACATTTGATATCATGTAATCCACTAAACTACATCTAATTATTGACTAGGAGTTACCGACTAATGACGGAAATCCCCCAGGACTTGAATCCTTAATCACCTCTCACTGTGGCAGACGAACGTAAGTGTTATACATGTGACCGAGTGTCAGAGTATACAGCATGCTGGTAGTTCGGTTAACACAAAGCATGGCGGTGCAAATGAATGACATAGTAACGACTGCAACAGTGTGGCATATGAGGTCTACAGTGTGGGATAAACTTGCCTGATTGTAAGTAAACTTCATCAGCAAGATCTCATCACTTACCTCACATACTTTCAGTACTTACTCCACACAACACTTACTTCATACATTACTTACTTAACTCAGTACTTACCTCGTATGCATAGCTCTCAAGATCAGTCAATGAGCTCTTCAGATCAGCTATCATCTCCCTCTGCTTATAACTCAACTTCCTTTTATACTCCTCATCACTCTGTAAAATACAACTCAAGTGTATTGAAGACACTCGGCCTAGCATCATAATAGGTGCACACGCTAAAGAAGCTTCTGGAAAAAAGATAAAGGTAATATAAAACTCACCACAGCTGGTGAAGAGTACAAAATACAAGTGTAAAGGCATTTTCAATACCAACACTAGTACTATTAATCTTGAAGAAAAAGTTAATTAAACTCTAATGAAAGAAAGAAGTTTTAGTAAATCCAAGTAATGCAAATGAATGCATTTCACTCACCATTGCTTATTTCAACATGATCAGTGACTGAATGAAGTGCACTGACACTTGCCTAGTAGGTAAAAACAAGTATTAACGCAACCAATCACTAAATAGTAGTGCATTGAACAGACAAGCCACATCTCATAAATTATACTAATGCATACCTGTCACACTTAATGTATACTACATATTTATCACAATATGAAAACTACTTATGAGTTTGTCTTTTATAACCTTTTCAATAACATATCCCTTAAGATTGTATGATCTAGACGAAAAAATTAGATCTAGATGCAAGAAGCACGTAATAAAAAGCTATGTTAGAAAATAACATCAAACCACCAAGGTAAAACACTGATACTACAATTAAGCAATTATTATAGGTGTTACTATTTAAACAACAATCCCAACTAGTCATACATGGATAAATACAGAGTGTTGATGTTCATAAAACTAGCCAATGAAACCATTGAAAACAAAGATCAGATAGACTTAAGACTAATGAACATTATAAATGGGATTTAATAAACAATTTAAAATAAAAATAAAATTGATTTTTATTGGTTCACCTGCTCCTCCGCTGACTCACAGCTGTCAGGTAACCTGGGTACCACACAGGACTTTATATCAGGTATTCCTTTCTCTGCAAACGCCTCCAAATCTTTCAGTCTCTCCTGTAAATTGAATCAGAGTCAATAGTTGCAACAGTTACCCAGTAGTTAAAACAGGAAGACTAAATGTAAGGGTTTCTGAGAGCCAGTACTAAAATACTCACTGCTTTAGTTTCTTCTGGTCCTTCGACAATTTGTTTGAGTCTGAACTGCACCTGGGCAAAGTGAGAGGTAAGGGAGAGAAGGGAACTGGCCATCTTCTCATTCTCCTCAAGAAGTGCATCAACGGTGCCTGTAGAGTTGGAGGACCTGAAATATCATAGAATGTTATCTGAGTTTTAGAGCTACTTCAAACTGTAGACACAAGTAAACAGAAAAACATGAACAGAAATGGTGATGTAAAGTAGGAAAATAAAGTTTGACTCTATAAAAACTAAAAAGTTGATATTAAAATTGAGAGTAAATTCCTCAAGATAATCAGAGACTAAAACAATAAGTCGTAACAAAACAAGTCAAGTTATGTTGAAGCGATCATAAGAAGTAACTTAATCTATATATAAATTTTGTGACAAGTAATAGGAGTTTAAATTACTCTGTGGTTGAACAAGTAAGCTGAAATATATTTACATTCTGACGAAATGTTATGCAACTTAAGTTCTAGAAAACACAACCTAAAGGGTTGCTTGTCATAAAAAAACTAATTAATTTCAAACTCAAATGCCGAATTGGTAACATACTCCATCTTTGCTTGCGAAAAAATTGAATACTTGAACAATGTTATTTAGCTAGTAAATCAACCAAACCACAACTTCAATTCAATTCAATGATCAGAAATCTAAATTCAATAAAAACTAGCATACAGATATTAGATGAATTGTTAAATGAGTTTCTGAGTAAACTCACAAGGGTTCAGTTGGAGGGGCATCAGGAGATTCAGCAACAGCACCCACAGGTGCCCACCGCTCAGGGGGAGATTCTGACTCAGGTGTGGAAAGTATGAGAGCATCCATTGCAACCCTGCCCTCAACAGGCTCTTCTATTGTTTACAAGATACTATCAGTTTAGCTTCCTTCACAAATTATTCTATAGTCATTTCTATAGAATGAAATAGATACAACCTTTTCATTCACCTTGGCTCACTTATTTAACAATAGGGTTTGCAAAAATAAGCAATTATTTTTGTTTGAAAGGAAACTATAAGCCTGTCACAGCCTACTAAGAAAACCTGCCGATAATTTATCACAAAGGCTAGAATAAAAATAGTGCAACTAAAAAAGTAACATACATTGATGAAACATAAGGGGAGTATTATAAGCTATGAAAAAATAGTATTTTATAGGCTCAAGTTGAGAGGGTATTTTAGAAATAAACAAACAAAGAAATTGTCTACAATTCATTTATGTTTTTCAATCATACTTTAGCCAAAAATAATTTTAATAAAAAGGCTTTTATAGTTTTAAAATTATAAGTATCAACTTGAATAAATATCAAGACTAAGCAGCTGATGTCTATATTGACAAGCAAATATAAATAAGATGAATATTACATTAGGATTATTTCCGAATTGCTAACAATCATAGATGTGAAACTGAAAAGATATTTAAATCCATAGATAAAAAAAGATTCACTTTCACTATGAAATAAATAGATTTGAGTAAAATCATAATAGCAGTGTTACTGTTAAACAATAGGGGAATTAGAATAGCACTAATGATAAAACTAGATTTAAATTTTATTAGTAATACTTATGCTATAACTAGTAGTAGTACTAGTAGTAGTAGTATTACTATTATATTTACTACTACTAAGAGTAATACTAATACTAATAGTAATACTAAATCTAATCACTAATCACTATCAGTAAGTAAATGTAATTGTTATTATAATTATTATCAATGCAATAATAAAATTATAATATTATAAAATTTATAGTAATAAATTAATAGCAACAATAGGGAATAAGTAAGGATAAAATAGGATAAATTAGGATAAAACTAAATTTTAATCATGATTATGATCATACCTCGAAGTTTTCTTTGAATTTTTAGTTCACTACAAGTACAACTAAAAGCACAAGCAGCAGTGCCAGTAGTACAAGTACTAGTAGTTTAAGTTATACTAATAGTAGACAGGTAGTAATACTAATAGTAATACTAATACTAATAGTAATTAAATTGTAAACTAGTGTTGGTGTGACAGTGCAACAGCTGTGATATAATATAAGTAGCATTAATCACTGGAGAATAGAGTGGGCGGTAGCAAGACTAACTCCTCCGTGTGACAAATACGTTGTTTGTGCCGTTTATCGATTAAACAAAAGTAGAGCGTTTTGATAAATATAAATGCTTGAACTGAAGGTCAATGCTACAGATTTCTATGTCAAGGCTGAAAGCATTTTAACCAATTAGGTAGCTTGTTAGGCTTGAAATTTCTATGGAGAAGAATGTCTTGCCGTAGCAGCGAAAGATTGTAGCAATATTTAGAAAAATGCTCTACAGCTATTTTAGACAATTCTTCCTGTTGAATTTACTTTTTATTTTTATAGCGTCGTTAGTCAAAAGTCAAAGTAAGTTACTAAGCAGTAGCTGAATATTAGGAACAAAACTGTTTTGTCAACGCTGTTACACTTACTGTTAAACTTAATCCAACTGTACTGTTACTCATACTCATACTGATACTCATACTGATACTCATACTGATAGTGATACTAATGCTCATACTGTTAGTGTTTGTGTTTTTATTATTATCAATATTTGTAATGATAGTAGAACTAATAATGAGTGTCAGTGTAATACTAGTTGTAACACGGGTAATAATTCAAAGTCAGATTAATTGAATTTAAAACTATTGAGTAAAAAAATTATTATGAAAGTTGAAACGAATAAATTCTGATCGAATAAAGATCTATAAAGAACTGAATAATATAATGATCAGTAAATCAAGTCTGTTGTTGAAATAATAATGACTAGTGCTAAAAAGTAATATACAGGCAAATGACATTTATTATTGATTTGATATTTTGCCAAACAATATTTTGTAAGAATTAGTACTACTCCTATTACTAAGTACTACTATTGTCACTACTGCTGCGTTTGCCCATTTACCAATTGTCTGGTTTTTTTTCCTTTTTAAATTTTTATTTTTAGGTTTTCTTTGCTGTATTCTGACTAAGAATTGATTGATAAGCTTTTAGTAATGATTATAGCTGTTTTTATGATGATGTATTTGATGTGACTCATTGTGCTTTTTAAGCACTTTATTTACTGAGCTTTGTTTAGCTCAAGTTTCACTTCTCTATCTATAATTGTTTGTATTTATGTTTTGCATATGCTTATAAAGTTGTAGGTGAAATAGCTATAGGCCCATTGCCTTTGCAATCTCTAAACAATCCAATAGTTGTTGTCCCTGTTACCCTTTCTGCCTTTTCCAATCTTAGTCAACCAGTGAACGTTACTGATAATGTAAGTGTTTTTACATTTGAATTATATAAACTTAGAATTCACTTGTTTACTTGCAATGCAGTTGTAATTTGCTTCTAACCACTTTTAATTTTAGAAATTTGCTTGATTTGGCATCTCTTTTTTTATTATGTGAGTTATTAAACATACATAATTTGTTACTGTTATATTATGTAGACTTTAACATCTTTTTGTAACTCATCTAGGTCAAGGTGAACTGCTCTCTAACTTACGATGAAACAGATGATATATATACTGTAGCTAATTTTATTGGAGACAGCAGTGGTACTTATGAAAATGGCACATTGAACAAGAACATCACATTTGAGTATGAATTATGAAAGAACTTCTGTGTATCTTCGTAATATGTCTTGTTTTTCAAGTAGTTGTTCCCCCACTTTTCTTATAGAATTAGAAGGTTTTTCAAAATATTGAAATTAATATTTTGCATTTTTCTCCACAAATGATATGCACCCATCACTAATTTTATTTAGATCTGCCTCTTTAAAAACTCGCTAAATCAATTGTATTTTGATACAATATTTATGTGCTAGTAATAACACTACTGTTTATTGGTTCCTGACTTGCATAACTAAACACCATAACATGATATTACACTCTGTAGGATGTTAATATTTCAGATTGCTGCAAGCTGGAAGACCCAATCCTTTCCAATGTGACGCTAACAGTGAGCCGGGTGGTGTAGACGCCCAGTTCGTCAATGTCCAGTCTCAAGTTTTGTAAGTTCTCACTCTAACTTAAATTATTCAGAAATCAAATTCTTTATATTATTTTATAAAAATAAGATTTAGAGCTTTATGTTGATATTTTTCTATTTCAACTGCTACTAATTTGCATTGAAAGTTTGCAAAAATCTGGCAAAATATTAGCAAGTTTGTAATTTTGAAGTTGTGCCCTCTTGATATTAAATGTTCGGTTTGTGTGCATTTGAGGTTGTGTTCTCCTTATAATTATTATGAAACTTTATTCAGAGAGCTGCAAGCTTTAAAGCCTCCCAGACTATACTTTGAGTCTGATGTCATAACAATACCGAATCATGTTCAAGTGTGGGAAGGTGCTGTTCGTGTCCTATTCAGGTAAATTCATATCCAGTATTCTTTGGTTATTTAAATATTTATAGACTTTCAGTATTTATTTATTTGTTTACAATATTTAGTAGTTTTGTAGTATTAGTTGGTTTTTAACTTAATTAAACTTGTGTTGATCTCTTCCATACCAAAGACCAAAACTACTTTTGATAGACACGGGGACACTCAGCAAACTATTCCTATATACAAGGCTCAGCCAATCAAACGCCTATAACTTTGCTGAATTTTGTTACTCCAGTTTAGATAAATTTATGTGCTATTGATTGTTACTCAGTTGAGTGTGGTAGCTGCTACCACACATATTTCTCTTGGATTAAAATATTAAATTATCAGAGCTAACCACTCAATGCTTTTTTTTCAAAAATTTGATATTTCCATATTATGTTTTACATTTGCTTATGACTTGGACAGATAAAGTGTGATTGCATGGGAATTATTTCCCCTTTCTGCACAATTTATTTTACTTTTAGCTCACCGATAACTTCAAGTGTTGAAGTCCGATGCAACGCAACATCACCTACAAACATTAGTGAGTAGCTTTGAGTCACTCGAAACTTTATTGAGTTGGAATAAAAAAAATTAAATTTTAATAGTCTTTGCTTTTTGTATGCATCGACAGACTGCTATGATGATGGGATTGTTTTGTATTTGTTGTGAATATAGTAGGTTGCTATAACATATAGCTCAAGTAGTCACTAAATCATATGTAGACGACGTATGTCTATATTACAGGTGTGATTGAGTTTGATCCTAAGGTGTTCAATGATGTGGGCAAATCAGAGACAGTGGTAAGTGTGAGAATTGATTATTTCTTCTGTTTCTAGAGTTGTAAACTATGAAAGGTGAACACTACCAGATGTCGTATGCTGTAGATGACCTACTAGATATTTATTTACATTTCGTATGCTGTAGATGACATACCAGATATTTATTTACATGTCGTATGCTGTAGATGACATACCAGATATTTATTTACATGCCGTATGCTGTAGATGACATACCAGATATTTATTTACATGCCGTATGCTGTAGATGACATACCAGATATTTATTTACATGCCGTATGCTGTAGATGACATACCAGATATTTATTTACATGTCGTATGCTGTAGATGACATACCAGATATTTATTTACATGTCGTATGCTGTAGATGACATGCCAGATATTTATTTACATGTCGTATGCTGTAGATGACATACCAAATATTTATTTACATGTCGTATGCTGTAGGTGACATACCAGATATTTATTTACATGTCGTATGCTGTAGATGACATACCAGATATTTATTAAAGTATACGAACCCCTGACTGTTGTCTGCTCAGCTGAATCTGTATCCACCCCCCAGCAGTATCTGCACACGACGTCTCACACTGACCCCACAGAGTTCAGACTGGATGAGGCAACCCTCTCCATCTCTCCCAACAGCGGCACTGTTCACAACACTACCTTTCAGGTAAATGAGTTTCTGTTTTTAAAAATTTTCCGCTACCTAAAAAGATTTTTTTTGTGATGTTAGCAAGCCAATCTTA
The DNA here is from genome assembly GCA_964035545.1 of Bugula neritina. Classification (NCBI taxonomy): domain Eukaryota; kingdom Metazoa; phylum Bryozoa; class Gymnolaemata; order Cheilostomatida; family Bugulidae; genus Bugula; species Bugula neritina. The sequence continues at coordinate 2,489,568 of OZ037765.1, read as the reverse complement.
ACAAAAATCAAAACAAAAGTTTGGAAAAGCTAAAATATGTGTTATTAAGGTATTATATTAAAAAACATTCATAAGACGTCTTTGCTCTTCTAGTTAATTGATACAATGCCTATCACTTGAAAGAAAAGACTTCTGAATGTTGGTAGGTTATTGTTTATTTCAAGCAGATATTCTCAGTATTTTAAGAAGTATTGGTTCAATAAGTATTGGTAATGGTTATTATCATCTTTAAGTTTTAACTGGGGCTGATGGGTTAATATATTTTATGATTTTAGAAATATTGTATTTATTAAATACTAGTTCTATTATTGTGTTGTAATTGTTATAGCTAATAATATTCTTAAAATTTTATAGATGTCATAAGCAATAGTAGAAAGATCTTTTGTTCAATAAATATGTCAGCTTGAAAGTTGGCGTCAAAACTGTTATACGCCGGCTAATCTAGTCACAAATCTTTATATAGATGTTTATTTGCTCTGCATTTATAAATATGCTGTGTATATTAATATCTATTCTACAATCGCCTGTTTCCCCATGTGGTATTTTAATATTCTATGAGCAGTTTTACAGGATCAGTATTGTTACGTTGCAGGCGATATTGGCACTAGATGAACCAGTAGATAATACCATAGAATTTCAGTGCTCTATCACCACACACGACACTTTCAATATGGCCGAGTCTATATTAGATACATACACGACATGCAATGCTAGAAATCGTACTAGGCGTAAGTACTTCCTGGGAATAACGCTTATATCACATGTATTTGAAAATTGTATGGAAATAGGTTTTTCTGATACTTAATTAAATATCGCCATGACTACTATATATGGTTTACTAGGATATTTGTTAATTAATCTGTTTGTATAGATGAAGGCGAAACCTGCGTTAAACATCTTTGATTGCAGACTATGATGGAGATGATGGTTTTCATGGTTTATTTTTAGATTAACTAAAAGTAACTTTTTATCCAAGAAAATAAACTTTGAGAAGAAATGAATTAATTTTAATTTGAAAAAATATTTTTTTCAGAGTTGAATTTTCAAATTAAACTTTTAATTGAAATAGTTTTAAGTTAATTTAAGGCATTCGGAAACTCATTGCACTGATCACTTTAAGGTGTGCTTGTCGTATAGTGAAAGTGGTAGGGCTACATGCATTGAGTTATTTTTATAAGATATTTAAATTAATCGTACAGCATACATAAATTATGCAAAAACTTTTTATTTAGTTTATTTTTGCTTTTAATTTTGAATCACTTTTTACTAAAATTTTAATTATAATTTGAGCCTACACGTTTGGAAAACGTCTAACAACTTTGTATGATCTCTAACTATTTTGTAGGATGTCTAACTATTTTGTATGATGTCTAACTACTTAATAAGATGTCTAACTATTTTGTATGATGTCTAACAACTTAATAAGATGTCTAACTATTTTGTATGATGTCTAACAACTTAATAAGATGTCTAACAAACTTGTGTATGTGTATCTTGCTTTCCATAACCTTGTGTAGCTACCACTACCACAACTACCACCACAACAACTACTACAGCTTCTACTACAGTAGCTAGTAACACAAGTACAACTCCAGGAGTTAATACTACAACCACTACTCCTATTTCTACCACAACCCCCCAAACCACCACTACAACCCCCCAAACTACCACTACACCAGGTATAAGGCTATGGCTCCTATTTTAAAGTTTTAAAAATTAATTTAACTCGTAATATGTGCTGTATTTCAACTCGATGTTTTTTTACTCATGAGATAAGAATTTTGCGTTGAATTGTTTGTTGTAGCGAAATAAAATCAGCTCATTGTTTCATTCGTTTTACAAATTTGGTTTACTAATTTTTTTTCATAATTGAGATATAGTTGTGGGTTTTTTAGGTTTGAATTGACTCATGAAAAAATTATTAGCATGAAAACCGTTTTTTAAAAGTTAATGACCTACAAAAGAAGTTTTTCAGGTTTTTCTCATAACAGCCAATCAATGCCCTTGTTTCTTTTTAATAACCAATCAGCAAACGTCAAACTTTTGCAGCTGTCAATCTGACTACTGATGGCAATGTTACAGGTATATTTTCGAATTAAGTCACCTCAGCTTCGCTATATTTTTTCACCTTATATTATTTGCCATTACTGCTCTATTGATGTCTGTCTGTTTGTCTCATCATAACCAGTTTATATGAAGTTGTTAATGCTAGTTAACTAATAAGGAAAGCTACTAACTAACATTGAAATATTCTTTCAAATCGCTCTGTTTGACTACTGGCATGTTTTAAAAAAGTATTAATATTCTTTATTTGCTATATATTGTTTTATACTTATAAAACTAACTATTTTCTTTTCATAATTTGCAATAATAATATAATATTATGTATGTGTAAATACCATTCAAGCTACTAATATCACTATAAACCCGTAACACAGCTAATATTTCTTTGATTTGGAGTTTTATATAGTTTTCGAAAGAGTCCTTTTACACAAATAAATGATAAATATTGTAGATTTATTATGGTATATGGGTTTGGATCTTAAACTGTTATTTTTGATACAGGTATAGAGCACGTAGTATATTATAGTATAGTATACATAGTGCGGTATAGTGTATATTGTGTAGTATATGGTATATAGCGTGTTATGTAGTATAGTATATTATATAGTATAGTAGTGTATAGCATGCAGTATATTATAATATAGTATACTACAGTATACTGTAGCATAGTGCATTGTATTACTATACTATATATCCTACGTATTATACTATAGTATAATACGTAGTATATATAGTATAGTGTATAGTATAGGGTATGATGCAGTAGAGTATATGGTATATAGTATAGTATATGATATACTATAGTACAGTATAGTATAGTAAATAGTACAGTATGTAATATAGTAGATAATATAGAGTATAGACTATAGTAATAATATAGTAATATATTAAAAAGGTGTACAGTATGTCCATCTACTTTCAGTAGCTACAACTCCACCACTGCCGGAGTCGCCATGGCAACTCGTCAGCGAAAACAACACTCTTGTTGTTGAGAAGGTAAGATTCCAGTAGCACTCTAGCATTTTGTGAAAATAGGTTGAAGTAATTAGAGTATACAACCAGGCATGACTTTATCCAGAGAATAACTTTTTGTGTTGAGACAATATTAGGTGGACTTTCTCTTATTCTTGTAAGGTTATTGTTGAAAAATTTACGTTCTTTATTATAACTTAAATTTAGTTGTTGAAACATATATTTATGTGCATATGTTGCAATGACATGGTTATTATATATTTATTTTAATTATTTTATTTATTTATTTTTCACTAACGCTACTATTTCTACATGGTGACTTCTAGCATGATCTGGCAAACTGATCCAGTAAGTTATTGTCTCTCCCCGTGATAAGTGGATTCTACTTCCCATTATTGAGACTGATTATTGATTATTGATAAGGATTATCGATAACAATTATTGATTATTGATTCCAAATATTGATTATTGATGCCCAATGTTTGTAGAATACCCATCAGCTTGAGTTTACTATAACACGAACATCGTATCCTTCCTCCTCCACAAGAGAGTATATTCTTCTCTCCTGCTGTGCCCAAGTTACGACTTCTGATCAGAGGTTTGCAGGGGCGGATGCCTCGGCTTTGCTCAGATTTGACTTCACTTTACCCACTCCTGATGACCTTGAACCCCAGTGTAAGAGAGTATATATACAGTTACTATTATATTATATATCAGTGTAAGAGAGTATATATACAGTTACTATTATATTATATATCAGTGTAAGAGAGTATAAATCCAAGTATATGTATTTAGCTGGCACGACTGTGATACAGAACCCAGCCTATGTAGACTTAGCTCCCTGCCCATGTGACCTTCACAGTATAACCTGTGACATTGGCTGTACTTGCGATCAGGTAAGACAACTTCCATTTCAGCAACATAGTAAATTACAGCTGCTATTCCTACTTCCACTTCTGAAAGTATTTTTACTGAAGCAAACTTCAGGCGTCCTCATTTTTATAAATTATAAAATTAGATCAAACATTAGCAATACTGCATCGACTGTTCAGGTTATTAAACTTTTGTATTCCCTATGCTTATGAAGGTTCATATTGCACATGTTTAATAGGTCTGCTGTTAATTGTAGTTATTACTAAGATATGTTTTGAGGCTTTTTCTGCTGATTCATTCTTTCATTTAGCGTTTGACCTGATAACTACACGCTAAGCTATTTACTTTTACAAGGAAGTGACATCATTCTTTGGGCTTGTAGGATTGCTCCGAGCAGGATGTGAATCTATTCGGCACGGAGGTTAAAGGTTTGTTCGGGGGCGAGTCTCTGCCACCCGCAGATCACATGTGTTCTGAGAACAGTAGAGTTGGGGCGCCCGACTGGGCACCCCTCCTGTGCACAGTGAAGGCACAGAAGTCGTACCTCGGGCTATTCTATTCTGTGAAGGGTTTCTCCAGCACTATCGACAGTTCCACTTCCTCTTACAGGTAACTTCGAGATACAGGTAATTTAGAAATGCAGGTAGCTTAGGGATGCAGGTAAATTTTCTGTGTTAAAAAAATTGATAGTAAATTTTTTTAATTTTTTTTCATGTTTGGACTTTCCATCGGCGTTAATAAAGTTACAATAACTTCTTCTTGCTTGTATATCATACTGTATTGTAGGATATTCTAAATAGGTTTATCTACTCCGATATTCTCCATACATGTACATGTGTTACTTTATATAACCATATAACTATCAGTTTGACAAACATTTGTTATGATGAAATTGGTCTGTAATTTTGTTTTAGTAGTTGGGAGTTAGTGTTTCTACTCTAACTTATTTTAAAATAAAAATGGCTCAATAATATTACATTGTAGTATATTTTCATTATTTTATTACTATGTTTTATTATATTATGTGGTATTATGTAATTTAATTGATTTAGGAAATCAAATGTTGAGGATATATTACCTAGCTCCTTAGTTACGGGCTACAAGAAAGGAAGTTATATAAAACGCAAGAACGAAGGCTATTTATCAATTCCACAGGCTACACACAATGGTGTATGTGAGGATACAGTGCCCATTGCGTAAGTGTTCATTTCCTGTGTGTGAGGAAGATACCTTCCATTTTGGTGATTGCTTTGGTTACCAGCTAATTCTAATCAAGATTATACTATATAGTATGATCTATAGAATGTAGAGTATAGACTGTATAATATAGACTGTAGAATATAGAGTGCAAAGTGTAGAGTATAGACTGTAGAATATAGACTGTAGAATATAGAGTGCAGAGTGTAAAGTATAGAATATAGACTGTAGAATATAGAGTGCAGAGTGTAGAGTGTAGAATGTAGAGTATAGACTGTAGAGTATATATTTTAGAATGTAGAATATAGACTGTAGAATATAACGTGTAGAGTATAGACAGTAGAGCATAGACTGTGGACCTACACTTACTATTTTGTTAGTTTCTGTTACACTTTTACTGACAATTAGGATCTAAGCTAATATTATTCTTCAATGTATTCTAATTACAGTCTTCAATGTATTTTCTGTGCCTGATAAATATCCTCTAAAAAATTCTTTTCGCCGAATAATTTTACTTGTTACACCTGCAGATACCTGAATGACGTTGGCTCTCAGTGCACCTCTGTGATGAGTGAAGACATGTGTACCTCAACTCTGTCGAGACTAAATGCTGCCAACTACCTCCAGAAGTCATCAGGCGTAGCTGGCTTCTCTCCACTGCAGACGTCAATCAGTTTAGCAGATGACGTAGCCTTTGAAACTGTGTTCTACTGCACGAATAACTTACGGGGATACGTAGCATCCGCCCCTGCTGATCAGTTGTCTGACAACATGGAGCTTGGCTATTGTGTTTGGGACGACGGACAAGTATTTCCTCCTTCGCCTTCTGCTGAGGGGGGTTTGTGCACGAATGCAGTAATTGACGTGAAGTATGACATGGAGTATAATGGCACCGCTCTTCAGAGAGTTGTTGCTACTTACATCATGGCCGATATTCCTTTCACAACACCCAACACTTTGAATTATAGTAGATCTTTTTATGAAGTAAATTCAACGAATTCGACATCGGGGATGAGTTCTTCCAATCCAAATGCATCACTTTCTGTCACAATACAAACTATCCCGCTGAGTTCTGACTCGTACTCATTATCTTCAGCCGAGTTTGTCACTAGCATTGAATCTCACCCCGTAGTCGTTACAACAAAGTACGCCGTCAAATATACATCAGCTGAGGCCCCAAATCCAACCAAATACTCTGGTCGTCCAGGTGATAATAGTTTTCTTGTTATTAGATAGACAACTCTTAACTACTTCCTGTTGCAATGTAGTAAATAGCTTCTTTGCTATGACTTCTTCGATATTTTTGTGAGTCAAGCCGATAGCTCATGAAAAGAAGATAACACCCAGCAGCAATTAATTTTTAAAACCTTATATTTTATGTTAAAGTTAAATGTCAGTTCTCATCATTTTATATGCTGTTAGTAGAACTACTCTGTATGCACCTTTTTCCACATGCTATTAATAGAATTTCTATGCTACTCTGTATGTACTTCTTCCACATGCTATTTATAGAATTTCTATGCTACTCTGTATGTACTTCTTTCAACAGGTTACAATGTAGACACAGCTCTGAACTTGGCATCTGTAAACATATCTTCGCTGAACCCTTTACCACAGCCCACTTTACCTGCTGCCGGTAAGTTTTTGCTAGCTTGTGTGAGAAGCTTGTCTGTGTTTTTTCTGTCTGTTGAAATTGTTTGAAGAAGTTTAGAGTTTTTTAGTTAATGGAATTTTTTTTCTAAATTTGAGTCGCAGTTTTACTTTAAAAATTATTTGGTAATGGCTGTTAATTTAATTAAATTTTTTTACAAATATTGCCACAAGAGCAATAAATAATGTATTACATAAAGCGCTTTGCCATTCAGAAAATATCTTCAAATTTGCACAACTGTTTTGGCTTTTCTTGATGAAATTCAAATGATGGATTTGGTTGGGTTGTGGTGTTCAGTTTCGGGTGTTATCTTCTCTATTCTACCTTCTGTCAGGTACTGATGGACTCTGTGCAGGCTCAAGTGCTACTCTACTCAAGTTTCCATACAGTCAAGTATCTCAGTGTATGCAGGAGTTATCTCTCCTTAATTTCTCTGACTGCTCATTACTCAAGTATGTGGTAGATCTATCAATAAGGCACTTTGCGTATGTCCTAAAGCCTTAAATATTTAGTTTTTTTCTTTCAATGCTGCGTAAGATTCACTAGGTAGTATTTTGCTGCTCATGTTAGGTTAGTTTGAGTTCTAGGAGTTATTTCCTCTATTGTGCGAATGATAATGAGAATACTTGTAAAAACAGTCCTTCAAGTCGGCTATTTGCTCTTCTATCCGTATGCAGCTGTTCCACGAAAAATCATGCTTATTTAAATGCGAAATTCAGAGAAGGAATAAAATTTGAACAAGCCTTTAATTTGAGCAGTTTCCTGTATAGAATATTGATGACAGACAAGGTTTAGGTGAAGACAACTCCCAACAATCAACACACCACTCTGCTGTACTGTATATAATATATGATGCTGTGTATTAGATCTCAGATGTACGAAGAGCTGGAAAGTCACTTTCCTGTCGCAGGTTCTGATCTGTTCATCAGCAGATTCGGGACTCCAAACTACAAGTTCTTCTCCCAGTGGATATACATACTAAGGTACAGACTCATAGCCTGTGCTCATTCAGGCCTGTGCTCATTCAGGCCTGTGCTCATTGAGAGCAGCTTATAGGAAACCTAAACTGACTAGTTTCATGTTTACAAACCTTAGGCTATTATCTAGGTTTTGTTTTGGTTGTTTGATAGTCGAGGTTTTAAGTTAAAGAAGGTGTATGCTGTGACAATTGGAACTGAATGTCTTTAGTGACATCACAAATGGCTCTGCTAAGATTTGAACTCATGACCTTTTGACTATTAGGCCAAAGCTATAACTTCTAGACCATGACTTTTTCCTAAAACGCAACTTTAGAGTAATATTATTCCATTTTATTGTGTTTACACAAGTTGTTAACATGCTTGTCAGTCAAACTTCTAGATATTTCTTAACATAACATTTGTTTGCCTAAATTCATGACAACTAAATTTCTTTTTCCTCTTTTTTCTTTTCTTCTTTAGTTGGAAGTTGCAATTATAGAAGAGCTTTTCTCCATCTGAACAGATTTTATAACTTTATTGCATTTTACTGGCACTTCATTTAGGTTTTTCTTCCATAATATTAGTGTTCTCAATTATGTATCATGATAATGTGTAATATGTACATGAATGAATGTTCTTTCATGCTGCTATAAATACTTTAGCATATTTTCACACAGGCGTAATTTGTATAAAGGCTTGGCCTCAGGCTCGTGAGAATCACACGAAACTCATGTGACGATTTTCGTGAGTTATCCTCTCATTATGACCAGCCACACACTCGTCGGACGAAACGCATAATAAATAGTCCGTGAATCAGTCTTGCACGAGATACAAACAGCAGAAAATTGCCAAACAGAGAAACGTGGTAGAAATGAAATAATTACTGTTGCTAAAATTCTGTTGACCAATCAAGTAGTGCTTATCATTAATTGCGATTTTTCGTCCATCGTCTTCATTGGGTGCACCCAACGAAGACGATTTTGTTTGAATTCCCTCTATTTTTATCGTATGTTTGTGTTTTCGTGTCAAATAGACGATTTCGTGTGATTCTCACGAGAGCGTGAGGCCAGGCCTTAAACAGCAGGATACAAATTTGGGAAGCAAACTTACAACTTTTTACTTTGATATAAATCTATAAAGGTTATTTGAAAATACTGCTTTGAAGTTGTAATTACAGAAATAGATATTTTGTAATTGTGGTTTTCCACTTATTACAGACATGTTATGTTTATATACTTCTACAGTGTAATAAATCACAGCTACCAGGCAATTTAATTTTTGGCAACCACTGCAGTTATTTATACCCTAGTTAATCATTGCTAATTATATCCTCTACATCTAATTATATTCAGTATATCTCATTATATTCTATACATCTAATTATGTTCTACAACCTATTATATCTACAACTTTATCAAATGTTAGTTTTGTTTGTGGTCAGTTTTATCTATGTTGACATATACGGCATGTTTTTTGCATGTAGCTATGTACGTGGTTACAACAACCCCAGGTGAATATATTTAATGACAAAATTGCCCTGTGGTGTAGGGGTGTGGGGGACGCCCACAGTGTCTGTTAACAAGGGACAAGAACCCACTTTACACTGTCAGTTGATGTCATTCATATAAACTGGGATGTAAGCAACAAATTTTTTCATCTAATGGTAAATTATTGCTGCTTTCTTCTTTGTAGAGATATTAAAGACTACAGTATAGTATCCACTACTACTACTATGGCCTCTACTAATAACTCTTTAACTAACAGCTCTACTGTGCCAACAACTGTCACTACTGTTCCTACTACTACTACTGCTGCTAATAATAGTAATACCACAGACACACCTGCCACTGTAGTAACAGAAACTCCGAAAGTGACAGTTGAGGGCCAGTGCTCTGGAGTACCTGCCACTGCTAGTCTGCAAGTGCTCTATGCACTAGCCGGCAAGTCTGCGGGATTTCCCATCTATGAGATCGTAGGAGCTAAAGTTAGGTAAGAGGTTGTGATATGAATCTTATTTCCTTTCATTGAGATATTTATTAGGTCACTTCCTGTGTTGTACTGATCTTAGCCTCAGATGTAGCTAGTTAGATAATATCAGTGTGTAATGGGAAAGGAGTTAATAGTGCAGTTGAGTCAGAGTTGGGATTGGTAGGCTATTAGTCAGTAACATGCATTTCATATAGCTGTGGTCAAGTAGTTCTAGGAACGCTATCTATTAAGTTCTGAGGAATTGTTTGATTCACTAGCCAATGAAACTCGCTGCTGAGCTATGCCCCGGAATATTATTAATAAATAAGTAGACAATTCCTATAGTGTGAGTTATCACTGCCAGTGCTTTCTGTCTTTTGGTGGGAAATATTGAGTAGCAGCTTTGAGAACTGAAGCTATTATTGACTTGGCGCCAAAGGTGTTGAGCCTCTCTTACCCCTTCCCTCCCCCAAAACAAGTTCTGTTATTAGCAATAGCAAGTAAATCGTTGTGTAGAAGAAAAAGGCATGATGGGTTTAATATTAAAAAAAAATGCTGTTGTGAAGTTGTAAGCTGTTTAACTAGCACTAGTCTTGCTCATATTATGAGAGGTAAAGAGTTTACCAGAAGTCATAAGAGTAAGCTAAGCAAAGATCTACACATGACAAAGCAGTTGCAACATTTAGAGTGTAAAAATGATATTATTTTTATTGCTGTGGGCCATAGAACTGGTGGTTGTTTCTGCTATGGGCATTTGCAATCAAATAGAACAACTCATCCAAAGGGAGTAAAATATTATTAGTTTCCTTAACATCTCAACTTGGAAATTCTTTCACACAAAAGAAAAGTTAATAATAAATCTGTACACTTATAATTGAAGTTGACAGTCTGTTGTAAACAAGCAATATTTGTGTAATTAGATTACTAATAAGTGTCAGCTCCATCTAAACATAGCACTGGACTGTCTTTTATCTGCTTGGTTTTAGTGTTAAAGAAGTTGATTGGGCATTTGACTGCCTCGGAACAGGTTGTGACAACTCTTCTAAGAAGTTGTTTCCTTTTACATTCAGCACACAGTTTGTTGAGGTACCAGCCTCCCCACCCCTACCTGTCATAAGGTAAGATCCAAGGCTTTGTTTGTATTTAGTACTATGTACTCTTTAATATTCTTAGTGTGAGTCATTGATGACAACCAAAGATGCTTCTGGAATTCTGATGTGTTATTGAGGAAATAGTGCAATAATATTTGAAGTACAATATTTAGTTCTTTCAAATATCAATGGAATCAGAACTAATCTAGTTGCAATAAAATCTGTTTAAACAAAGTGCATCCAAAATATTTACTAGACTGAAACTTAAATTTAGAAGTTAAATTATAAATCTAATTACCCACTATAGTAGTATCACACTTGAGTAATAAATGTAAACATTTAGTTTATTTAAACATGATTTTTCATGCTTTGTTTTGATCTAAAGCTATAAACCCATACAGGGTGATATGCAATAATAACTTTTAATATCTTTAGTATCAGTTTTACTACTCTGAATACGTACAACAGCTGGTTGAATATTTCTTTTATTCAGTTGATGTTAGCCAAAGAAGCCCTAATATATAATAGCATTAGTTTTCACATTTATAAATACATTCAATATATTTATTTTACCTTGTGGGAGTATTATTTACATTTTATAATAGTAAAACAGCAGTAAATCAAACAACATTGGTCTACCAAAATAACATTTAATAATTATTTCCATCTTAAAACAATTTACATTTGTTTTCCAAATGTGTTTCAAAATGACAAAAGAGAAAAATTTATAAAATGAATGAATATATATATATATGACCATAGTAGTGTAATAAAATTAATAATTTTATACATTAGCTTATTTAAATAAAGAAAATGCTAGAGAAATGAATCATGAGTATATCATTAACTATATACAAACATTGAGAGCTTTTAACAGTAAGTCATTATAAATGAGTATTGAAAGATGAATTTTACTTTTTATTATAAAGTATTTGGTTTTCATAGCCCTGGCTTCAGTTTGCTCTTCAACTTATTCTAGTGGACACAGTAGGGCTGTTGTCAAGGTGTAGAGCACAGGCTATTTAGATTTCTTGCAAAAGGATAGATAGGTGTGTAAAGTTTCTAGAATTTTCTTTCTGCTCGGAGATGTCTTTGGGCACTTCCTACTTCTAAGGACTCTGCGGAGACACTTTGGCAGTTTACACAGGGAAGTGTACCTCTTGTTGCGGCACTGTTCCGCCATATTGTCACAACAATCCACTGCAAATAGACGTGGGTTACTAATTTGTGAGAAAAATATTAATTTGATACAATAAGTACGCACGGTAGGAAAAAAACTGCAATTATTCATGGATAAATAACAATTGTTTTTTTTTTATTTGGCAATACTGTGCAACTTCTAATAAATTAATATTTTACAAACTATTCCATCTTCTATGAAATCAAGTGATATACTACCTCCTATATCTTCGATTATCGGTCTGATAGTTAATGAGTGTGCTTTACAATGCCGGCTTAATCAACATCAATTCTCAAAAACACGTATTAATTCTCTTATTCATACTGGACACAATATTTTTCCACTAGTGATAATTTGGCCATAAGTTGTAAAGGATTTCCATACTATAGGTAGTAATAGAAGGTGACCTTAGAGGTTTAGTGGAGGTATAATCTTGTCTTCCTGGAGAATTGTTATGTAAGCGCCTTAATGATATCATGTGATAGTGTGGTCTTGTTCTAATCTTGTAAAAAACTCGATATTCACACGAAAAAGTAGATTTAAATCAATAATTCCCTACACACACCAAGTTCATAACAATTGTAATAGTAGTTGTTTTGCTTATAGTTGTACTGATTTTAGGTCTATAGGTTCATGCCTTGTTGTCCTTAATGACAGGGAAGCAATATCCGCAGTTCAATGTTAGTTTATAAAGAAACTGTCTGTTTGCGCTTACTTGGATCTATTTTGAAAAACACTGGTGAAACATTGTTGTTGCTAGTTTAGGCTGTAATATCTCACTTTTATATTGAGTTGTGATCAGACTAACTATAGCTGATTCATGTATGCTGAAATACTAAACAATAATATATTGTCTATATGGTACAATAACTACAAGGTATCTTGTATCCTAATGCTATTATGGTCATTATATAATTCTATATATACCCTGCATTTACACTATTCACTTAGTGTTTTCCTGTAAGATTACTATATTCAAAAATATTATTATAGTCATATATTTTCCTAGTGTTATTATATAATAATGTGCATTTATAGCATTTAGCATAATATAATTTTTATATTATTAAAGCAATAATACGTACATACTATAATAATTATTGTGCTATAATAATTAAAAGTACAATTTAAGTATTAGTATTTTTATACTTTTTTGTAATATTGTAATATAATTATGCTATACATACAATATACTACTATAGTAATAATATATTATTATATTATGTGGTTCAATCAACTCACCACATCTTGTATCACAGCTTTCCTTCCCACTGTACCCTCTACTGCACTGACAGTATCTTAGTACAAACAAGCTAGAGATCTTGGTTTCTCTGCATTCACCATGTTTACCACAGGTATGCTCCTTGAGCTCTTCGTCATATCTACACCCTGCGTGTATACATTAAAATAGCATTTTAATGTAGTGGCTAGACATCTTTGTCACATCACATATACTATTTGATCTCTTCAAGTCTTCATAGCATTTGAAGAGATTAAGTGCGTATACTGTGAACTTGTGCATCACTTCACCTCCTAACTTCTATCTTTAACATCTTTCATGGGAACATAACGTTTAGGTTTATAAATCATAATTATTATAATTTAGTTGTGTTTTTATTAAGCTAAGAGAAGTTTTTTCTGCAAGTACCTTTGAGTTGTATGTCATTTTCTCGACTATCATAAAATTAAATTTAAGTTTACCCTTCTTTTTAAAATTAATGGATTGACACAGCTTTTGCTATCATGCAGGCATAGAAATTAATTTGCTGCTCTAATTGACTGAGTGTTTAGGTACCAAACACCACTTGCTAAGTCTTGCTTTCACCTAGTAAACATATTAAATCTGCTAGATGATCTTTACAATGCATGATTTTCAGTAGCAATAAAAGTTTTCTTTAACATTAATTTTGTGCAATCCTCTAAGAATGGTTCTATTTTATTTAGAAATATGATATGTATATAAAGGTTGGCACAGTGCAAAGTGGTTTATAACATTTGGAATTTCAGCTGAAAATGTGGTAAAAATCCAGTCAAACTGTACCAGTATGCACGCTAAGATAGATGAAGCTAGTTGATGGTTGGAGCAGAATGGGCTGTTAAAATTTTATGACTTTATTTTTTCAGAGAAAACAAGAAAATCTATAACTAATGCTATTTTTAGATTTAGAGGAAGTTAAAAAAACTTTTTGGAGAACAGAATATTTCAACTTAATGAAGCATTTATGGTTTTTCTGTTGTACAGAACAGTGTATGATTTTTAAGCAAAAACGTTATAATAATATGAAATTTCAAATATAATATTTACCTGCTAATACTCCAGACGTAGAAACAAGAAGGAGTATTGTATACAATGTAATATCCATTATGCTACCTGCAGTGTGTCTAACTACAGCTATGTCTACCTGCAGCTATGTCTACCCGCAGCTAACATATGTGTATATTCTCTATCTTGTGTAGGTTAGGGTCAGCTACTAGCAATGAATCATAGTTGACTTACTCATACTGATATCTCACACTCTCTAATCAGCAACATCCTGAAGTTGTCTGATCTACTTGTTGCTATGGTTACTAGATACTAGTCTGCAATTGGCTGAAATCCAGTCATTGCAACTTTCATTTTTAGACAGTTAATTACATGAAATAATGTATCACCTTATAATTATTCCTATATAATAATAACCTGTGGCCTCATCACTTTTGACAGCATCGTAACGAGGGGCTCAAATAATACCCCCTCTATTTATTCAAAATATTTTTGAGAATAAAACTATTCATAGGAATGACGAAAATTGTGTTTTAATTATGTCTGTAAAAATTTACCAGGCAATATGAAGCTGTGAAGAATTACCTAATCATTTGTAATAATATCTGCTGATATAATATTGTATGGCAAGTGTGCATGTCCTGTTAGAATGTGTTTAAAAGGAATGCCCTCACCTACAGGCCTGTGGTCAAGCTAGCATGCTAACCATTGAGTTACAGGTGCTACCTGGGAGTCTCAACACTGCAATATGTGGCTGCTAAAGTGCTAACCTATCTCTCTATACTGTGTAGAATAATAAATGATCATTTTAATATTATTGTTATTAGATGGAAAAAACAATAACCATTAAAAATAAAGATAATATTATGGTGCACAGTAGTAATAATTGTGATATTAAGAATTCCTAGTTTTATTATGATTACTACTATCAAAGTGACTGGGAGACAGTGCTAGTGGACAAGCAGGTACAGAAGAAATTATTTATATTTCTATGATCTACAGGCTGATAAATGTGTCCCAGTTAGTAGTAAGAATATATTAGTGCAGTGTACATATTACATAGATAGTCTTAGTTATCATGTGAATCCTCCAAGTAGTGGAGAATTAGAGGTTTTAGATACTTATTATTTAAACTACTGGTTAGAATCGGAGCAGATCTTTTAGAATTTAAATGTTACAGGAGAAAGTATGAGTTGTTTTAGTTATTCTAGTTGGGATAGTTGTATCCTCTCATTACAAAGAGTATATATAGCCACCATTGTTTGCACCAATAGCTGTAGCATCCATATTCATTGGTATTAATTTAGCCACGGGTATTTTACTAGTTAGTGTAAAAGAAGCAAGCCATCACTCCCCCCCCCCCCCACAACATAAGTGATTTGATTTCAATATCTCTTCTGCTTTTAGTTATTACAAGAAGAAAAGTCAAGAGTGCGAGCTTTGTGTACCTCCTTGGACAAGAGAGCACCTGCTGTATCCTGTATACGGTGACATCCCATCATCACTTAAAGCTGAAAACCTTGCCATGTTTCTCTGTCTGATAGCACTGATTGTGTTTATAACTTGTGCGAGTAGGCCATGGTGGCACAAGGAACCTGCGTGATCTCTCAACCTCTATTGATCTCTTTATCAGTGTGACATTTAGTGTAAAATAGTGAACATAAGGTTATATAATCATGCGCTGACTGATATATATTAAAAATTCCAGTCATGTGACCTATATGTACATTTATATAGCAACATTGATTCCTGTTACTTTCTTACTCTATGCATAGCAGATGAGTAATGCCTTTATACTGAGTGTTATCATTTTAAAGTAGTAAGTTGATTAAAAGAGCTTAATAAATTATTTATTTAAATTTTATGTGGATTACATAGAAATTTAGAGTTGTCTTATTGTTATGAAAGTAGCAGACAACTCATAATATACATAGCTAACTTAATATACTACGGTCACGTTTTTTTATTAACTTATTAATATTTTTTAAATTAATTGTTTGTATATATAGAGTTCAAAAATAAAATTGATGTAGCATTTATATATACTTATAGTCTTTTTGGTAATGTGTGCAAAATATTGCTTCTGCTACTGTAAAACTAAGAGAGTAATTTTGCTTACATTTTCAACATTGTACAATTACACCAATAGAGGGGTTTCAGACATCCCTCCAGAGGAATTTGTATTTTAAAGTTGTCTCCCCCTACAGGGATTGGGGGCAGTCTCAATGATATATAGAAGGACCATAAAATAAGTAGAGATGTATGGTTTGAGTGAAGACTACTACTAGTATAAGTTTCATTTTTTCTGAGATTATTATTTTGGCATAGGTACACATATGAGCAGTTTCAGAATTTTTTTAAAAAAATTTGTTAATGATAAATGGCACAGAAAGAAAACTTCAAAGCATATTTGTGGTTTTGGTTATTGAGCAAATCTGAAGCTGGCAGCTGTCATTATTATTTGCTTTGCTGACTGTAACCAGTCTGGTTAGAGCTGCTAACCTTTCAACTCTTAGAACAATAATAACATGCTCGTACACTATATAGCTGCACTAGTGGGCTCTGTCTTACTGAACTCCAAATGCTCCAAATTATGGGTTGGAACACATGCCTGTACGTTTATGAAGGCACTGGCTCATTTGTATTAACATGTTCACGTACTTACACACCTATACTATGAAAATAACTAAGCCACCCTACTATCTAATATTTCTATATATCAAAAAAATTAATATAAATATAAAGATATGTATTAAAATAGATAGATTAAATTTGTAATTTCAAACAACATCTTATCTAAAAATGCCAAACACTGTATAACTATATATATTTTTTAAAAGCATTTGTTTACATGGCATGCCTGCAAGTCAATGAAAATATTTAGAGAACAGTAAAAAGAAGCATATAAATTTCAGAATAGTTTCTTCTTTTCTGAGATGAATATTTTGGAAATGTCCCACCATTCAACATTTAAATTAAGTCTGTAAAAAAAAAATTTCACAGTGTATTTTCAATAAATAACTATTCTTGCAAGCTGTTTGTATACCAACATTCCTAATAAAGAAATGTTTTTGGAGCATTGTAAATTGTATACTGCTGCATTGCAGAAAAAAAATCATCAAAAAAAAGCACTTTTCAGCCAAAGCAACTTATTTTGTTTTCAAAAAAAGTTGAAATGTACATTTAGTACCAGCTGTAAAGTATAGAAAGAACGAACTATGTCATAATGACTGCATTCTTATGACACTAATAAAATTAAGATTGGCTTTACTCCATACGGGTGTTGCTCAAAGGTGGAGTTCTAAATAATGCTACTAAGTTTCACTAAATTCCGAGATAATACTTTTTATATCAAATCATTTGGCTTTACTGATTTAGCTATAATGTACATTTTGTACTTATTTATCTCTAGGTCAGATTTCAGCCATATATTTGACCGCATTGCTATACTTCCTTTGTGCCAGCATTCTCTCCTTTATATCTTTTCTGTGGTTTCTAATAATTTTCAGTGGTATGTCAATGTAAACTATGTGAACCATCAGGCTATCTCTTATACAATGCATGCTGCTATAAGAATAACAGCAGCTGTTTTGTATTCAATCAACCTTGTTGCAAGAATTTTGTTTGCTTGAAGCTCTCTGTTGAGTAGCTGTCTCTCTATATTACATAACTGCTTATTCAAGAAAGTGCACAATGAGAACTGTCCAACTTTAGCTGTCTAACTTAAATTACATTATATAGGATTACATCACTACATAATAAGCTGATTAAACAACACATATAGATCGGCCAAAAACACTACACACTTGACTAGCTCTAGTTGGACTCATTTATATTTCGAGTTTTTCACATTACTTGAACATGCTTTAGCCAATTTGTTGCATTATTTTTCATCCATACATGTAATACAAAGATTTAGTATATTATTTTTTAGGTTTGGATTGTCTAATAGGCAGGTATCGCAGATATTTAATCAGACTGCGAAGTTGCTTAGAGAAGCTCTAAATCCAATGATAGTATTTTATCAATACACGGAAGTTAATAAAACAATTCCACCTCAATGAACTTTGACCTAGTTAACTAGACCACTGTAAAATGGCATGCCAGAACAAACACAAACCAGCTTGCAAGAATAATTATTCATTGAAAATACACTGTGAAAAATTCTTTTACAGACTTAATTTAAATGTTGAATTGTGGGACATTTCCAAAATATTTATCTCAGAAAAGAAGAAACTATTCTGAAATTTATATGCTTCTTTTTCCTGTTCTTTAAATATTTTCATTGACTTGCAGGCATGTCATGTAAACAAATGCTTTTAAAAAATATATATAGTTTTACAGTGTTTGGCATTTTTAGATAAGATGTTGTTTGAAATTACAAATTTAATCTATCTATTTTAATACATATCTTTATATTTATATTAATTTTTTTGATATATAGAAATATTAGATAGTAGGGTGGCTTAGTTATTTTCATAGTATAGGTGTGTAAGTACGTGAACATGTTAATACAAATGAGCCAGTGCCTTCATAAACGTACAGGCATGTGTTCCAACCCATAATTTGGAGCATTTGGAGTTCAGTAAGACAGAGCCCACTAGTGCAGCTATATAGTGTACGAGCATGTTATTATTGTTCTAAGAGTTGAAAGGTTAGCAGCTCTAACCAGACTGGTTACAGTCAGCAAAGCAAATAATAATGACAGCTGCCAGCTTCAGATTTGCTCAATAATCAAAACCACAAATATGCTTTGAAGTTTTCTTTCTGTGCCATTTATCATTAACAAATTTTTTTAAAAAAATTCTGAAACTGCTCATATGTGTACCTATGCCAAAATATTAATCTCAGAAAAAATGAAACTTATACTAGTAGTAGTCTTCACTCAAACCATACATCTCTACTTATTTTATGGTCCTTCTATATATCATTGAGACTGCCCCCAATCCCTGTAGGGGGAGACAACTTTAAAATACAAATTCCTCTGGAGGGATGTCTGAAACCCCTCTATTGATCAGTTTGGATAATCAGACTTCTTCTAAAGATTATTGTTTTATTTCTCTGCTGACAGGTTAAAGGTCAAATATTTGCCTGGAAGGAAGATATTTCCCTACATTGCACTGGCCTTTGGTATCATATATACATGACACAGGGTTAGCACCAGCAGATTATAAAGTTTCTCTGTGTAACTGTTATTGAGGTAGGTGCAGTTTGTAATGAAATATTCTAGTTGTAACAGGAGCAGTCATTATGTGTATGAAGTAAAAGTATAATGCATGAAACCATGAAATTTCTTTATCAAAATAGTCATGAAACCTCTAGTGAACGGAGTAAACATTTAGCTTTCTGCACCAAATGGTAAAGCTCCAGGAAATTGAGTCAACCCCCATGGAACTGAAATGGGAAATTTTCACACTCACTAAATAGCTAAAAATGGCAACAACTTGGGGGTCATAGCAATCTTATAGATACGAATTTTTCGTTCTGGGAGACACAAAACAATAATCGAGGAAAAACTGCCAGCACCTTGTTTTGTGATGAATGTACAGTAAAGTGGTGATACTTGCCACGTTCCTAACATTTATATAAATTCATTAGAATGAACACTGAAGATTTTTGTCATGCTTCCTTTCTCACCAGCAAAAACACTATTAAATTTGTAAAATGCTTTAAAGTTTAAATGATTTTATTTCTAAAAACAAAATGTACTTGTAGAATGCTGTACATATAGCTCTTTAGAGGTATATATAGGAGCTTTCTATAGGACTACCGGGTCACATGCAGGACTAATGGGGTACATGCACGACTATTGTATATTTGAGTAAACAAAAATGTTGAGATTATCAAACCGGACAAATGATATAAAAAATATGATTGTTACAGAGCACCGAATAGAAGCAGAACTTTAAGACTAGATGATTGAAAATATCACATGGATGTATGACTTCACACTAAAATAAATATCTGAATGAGTATTTAGATGCTAAATAAATTTGGCATTCTGCTCACACAGTAAATTATATGTTGAGATGTCTTAGTAAGAGATGAGAACCACATAGTGACTATGAGTCATCAGTAAAGGTGAAATACTGGGAACACCCATCTCTTATCTTATTGGCCAAAGGTTGAACGTATTTCTGAGGATAACCCATTTTCTCACAGAACTTTCTAGATACTTCCTCAGGATCGTCAGTCTAGAATACAAACACATAATTTAAAATTAGCAGATTAGTTTGAATAGTATCACTGACAAAAAACTCAATTCAAAATGTATGACTTTTGCATAGAAATCAAAAAGCAATAATTTCCCAGAAATCAATGAACCACAGATGAAGTAAAAGAGGCTTTTTATAATAAAAGAGAAAACACTTGCATTATAAACTCTAAATTTGTGGGTAACGCCATTTGTATCGTCAAACAATATGTCAGCCATTTTGTGATCAGGAGTTTGCTGATTGGCACCAACTTCTGCAACAGACATCAATCTGCATTCAACTCAAGTCATGGATAAACAATATTTACAAATAAAATCAACCTGTTATGCTCTATTTTAAACAGCATTTAATTATGTGTTGCAAGAGATGCCAACCAACAGAAAATCATAAGTAAAAGTAAATCTACAAGGCAGTTCTGTAGGTTGCTGTTGTGAAAGTCATAAACACAAATATCAAATTAGTGCTTAAATTAACAGAAGTAATGCATTTGCAGCACAATACTACAATTTGAAATATGTTAATGATTTTGTTAGTTTACAGAGATAGGATCTAGCCAAGACATGCTACAATAATATTGTTTTTGTATTTGAATCAGTTACATTAGAGAATAAAAGAACAAACTCTGCACCTTGAAATAACAGACTGAATATCTTATAGCCAACAACATTAACATATCTCATGTAATAAATCTACCACCAAAAATATAGAGTACAGCTTCATCACACCAATAACCTGTGCTTCTACTAGCCTTCATTTTTATGTGTTGTAATGTCAGTCGTCGTCTCACACGAACTTAGATTGTCAGTCTTGGTAGCTTCTCGGCGATTGCTATGAGGAGGAGTATAAATAGCCTGAGCCTCCCTACGAGTTTTGTTACTATTACTCGAGCGGGCTCTGGACGGCTCCTTCTGCTTAATTTCTTTATCATATTGATCTCTGGAACAAAAACAATCCCACCATAAAAAAATCCTTATTTTGCGAGACAGAATCAATATGATAACTTTTAGTTTGAGTATGCAATGTGAGAATCAGGAGGAAGGTTGATAGAAATATAAATTTAATGGAATGTTTAAATTTAATTGTGGCAAGGGCACAAAGCACAATAATTTGTTAAAAAATCAATATGATAAAAATATTAATTCAACTATAAAACATTGTGTGCAAAACAAATACGAAATCTTTATTTAAAATCTCTGTGTGCAGAAGCTTTCAGAACATAATTACAACATACCTATCCAGCTGATTTTTGGTGATGTAACGAAGAAACCCATGTTTCATATCTAGCCTCGCCATAATCTAAAAATAAACCACTTTTGTTTTTGTGGGCAGTCAAAGTGTTTAAATAACTACATTATAAACACATATTAGGCAAAAAATAACCAGTCAAACTAATCTTGCATGGCTTATAAAGAAAATGTTCTGAAAAGTTTGCGCTTCAGCAAAAAGTTATGTTCTAATAAAAACACAATATTAAAATATATATTGAATGAACATTACATAAATTACTAGCTATTATTTTTGAAAATAATCTTCCGTCTTAACCATGATCAGGAGTGACTTGGAGTTGGTTGGTTACTGACTTGATTTGCACTAACTTGGACTTGAACTTGAACTATGTATAGAAGTAGTTGAGTTTAGGTTGGTGCTAATAGCTTTACACCAACTAACTCTTAATCTAAAGCTAAGATACTAACTGTGATCTATCACAGCCACAAAGACTAAGAGTGATATTGAGCTTCTATAGTAATTCAAATTGTCAGCTTCAGTTTAAAAAGTTCAACAACCGATTAGGTTTTTCTCAATTTTGACTAAGTTTCAGCTATAATGTAATGGTGATACAAGAGAGACTGAGGTAAACATTAAGTTCAACATAACATGACAAATCAAATTGAAATTTTTATTCGATACAACTGATAGTCGGAGATTCTTACTCATACTCGTAGTTGAAGTCGTATTTGAACTTTTTATAATTTATTTATAATAATCATATTAGCTAATACTAGTACTAAGTTGCAATTTAATAATTAAGTTTAACTTTCACTCTAAGCTTATTTGATTATTCCCTACTTTTGAGACCTTGGATAACTAGTTGCAGTTGGAAACACAAGTCCAGTAATCTCAGCCTGCTTCAGTCGTCTAGACAGATGCTTTATAATTATTAAAAGTGTATATTATCATCAGTATAAAACAATATACTGATACATCGGTAAAACTAAAAGTAAAATACTAACTAGTAACTACTACTACTAGTAGTAGTAACTGTAAGTGTAAGTACTAGGTAGTAACTATAACATTGACAGAACATTATCATTATGATTATGATTATCATTATACATACACTGACACTCACATAGTTAATTTTATGTTACACTTAATTTATAGCTACTGCCAAAGATTCTTTGTATGTAACTCACTAATTACTAACAGTAACAGTAACACTAACTGTAAGACGAAGTGTAACACTAACAGTAACTGTAACTGTATAACTGTAAGGGTGGCAAAGCCAAAGCCAGCCAGAGGCAATACTTTCAGTTTTACTTCAACTAAAAATGTTTAACTTAAAATTGTTTATCCTTTAAATTTAATTCATGTGTAGTTATAATCATTACATAAAACTCAATGCGTAATGATATTATAATTTCAAATCTTGACCCTTACGTTAAAGTTTAATCTAAGAGTTGCGACAACAATTGAGGAGATCGCTCGAAGTTGAAGCAACCAAAAGGTTGGAGCTTGAAAAACTGTGTATGCTAATACTGCAGTCACTGACTCCAAACTTTGTGCTGCATTTAACGCTCTTTAAAATGTTTATCGTTATTATAGTATATTTATTACTGATACTATCGTTGGCAACAAGCGAAAGAGCAAAGGGTTAAAGATCACACTGCTGCGGAGTTGTTATGTATTGAAAATGATTCGCTCGCTAAATTATAGTAAAGGTCCGAAAAGTTATTTTCTCACCAGGATGTCTTTTCCATCGAACTGAATAATGTCTATTCCAGCTCAGTGGTCTTTTCTGCCTGTTACAAATTAACAATGTTATTTATAGAACGACGGCTATGCTAAAATTTGCTGAAAAACATTAACATGCACGTAAAATATATGCTATGCTATTTATTCAACAAAAACTTAACTTTTGTGCGTTTGAAAATACTTTTTTTAATCCTTCAAACGAAATTTATCAATCAATTCCAACAATTATAATAGATAGACTAGTTGTCGTAATTACCCTTTATAATAAATTAATACCCATGCTTTACAATTAAAGTTTAATTTTGAATTTCTCTGTTAAATGAACTTATTTTTTTCCTGTAAAACAGGTTTTAATTCTTGAAGTTTAAACATAATGATAATCCGTAATCGGTAATCACTGAATCTAATCAGACTGAGACTAACGATTATCATTATTATTATGATAAAACATGAAGTTATAATACTAATACTAATACTAATAGACAATAGTTATATTTGTACTTGTAGTAGTATTATAATTTTATCATATAGTTAGAGTAATAGCATTACTATTACTATTAGTATTACTATTAGTAATAGTATTACTATTAGAGTATTACTATTACTATTACTATTAGTAATAGAACTACTAATACTAATACTAATAGCTGTATTTTTAGTTTTATGATATTCATTATCATATTGTGATTGTTGCTTTTAGCAGTACTGATAGTAATACTATTAATAAAATTATAAATGATAAATTATTATAGGTAATAAGTATAACCAAGAGTGAGAGTGAGTGTAATGCTAAGTCTAATAGTAATAAGCTATAAGCATTAAAACAGAATAATATAATTATGTCTCTTTCTACAGATAAGGTTGAGTTTAAAAAATGAGTGCAGCACCGCCACCTGCAAACTTGGGATCTCACAAAGTTAAATCACCGGATACATTGAAACGGAAACTGTCTAAAGGTAGTTCTAAAGAACTAGATGAAGGTGAGAATATTGTGCAATTTCATCATTAAATTGTGTGTTTAATTCAAAGCAAATAGTCAATACTAATGTGGTTGCATCAGGTTTACCTACTAGTTTTAATAAATAATTGATTTGATTTTTGAATATTTGCTAATGTTAAATAGTGTTGGAATTAGAAAGTAGTCTAGTAAGTTTATTTATTGTATAAGTTAAAGTTGGTATAGAGAATGTGTTATGTTTTGTGTTTAGTTGTGATGATATGAATTTGAAGTAGTATACGACTGTATTAATAGAGCACTAACAGGCAACTGACTAACAAGTAAAGCAGGGATGAGTAAATACAATGACAACTGATCATGTGGTAATAATAAACAAATAACAGTTTACATAAGAAATGACAAACCACAAATAAGAATATTAGTATATAATGGTAAACAAATATATTACAGGACTAAGCTGCTAGTCAGGTTATGTAATTGTAAGACTATCTATAAGTATGTATTAGAATGTAATATGGGTTTTACTTGATTTAAAAAGTAGTACAATTCTATTAGTAATAGACCATACTAGGTATGTTGACTTGAAATTATATAAAATATTATTGTAATTATATTAATTTTATTGTAATAAAACTAGTGCTTAGCTTGTAATAGTGCTATTTTAAAAGAATACTGTAATAAGAGTAGTTGCAGTAATTATTGTGTGTTTATTATGGTGATGAATATACTGTGTAATTCATTGGACTGTTTAACTAGTTGTAAATTGACAAACATCAATAGCCTTTGTGTTCTAGATGAAGTAAGGAGCGGTGTCCCTGCTAAAAGATTAGCTCTTGATCCTCGAAGCAGACAGTGTCCCTATTTAGATACCATCAACAGGTTTGTTTTGAATAACGAACTAAAGCTATGTGTTTGCTGTGAAAAATAAGATAAATTTATAGAATAATTAGTAGCTGGCCCTTACTATTAAAGTTCTGTACTGTTAATTTTATTGATTGGTCAAATTGATTTAAATTTCTTCTTAAAATGCAAAAACTTGATTTATTTTTTATGATAATTAAAAGTTTTTTGTTAAGAGTTTAATTATATCAGTTTGCTAAGTTTTGGTATCATTTTGCTAAGTTTTGGTATCATTTTGCTAAGTTTTGGTATCATTTTGCTAAGTTTTGGTATGTTTGCAGGTCGGTGTTGGACTTTGACTTTGAGAAGCTGTGCTCTGTCTCACTGTCTCACATCAACTGCTACGCCTGTCTGGTGTGTGGCAAGTACTTTCAGGGCAGAGGTCAAAAGTCACACGCCTACACTCACAGTGTGCTGGAGGGCCACCATGTCTTCCTTAACCTCGAGACTCACAAGTTCTATTGTCTGCCTGACAACTACGAAGTGGTGGACTCTTCTCTGGATGATGTCATTGTATGTGTATTATATGATGTCATTGTATGTGTATTATATGATGTCATTGTATGTGTATTATATGATGTCATTGTATGTGTATTATATGATGTCATTGTATGTGTATTATATGATGTCATTGTATGTGTATTATATGATGTCATTGTATGTGTATTATATGATGTCATTGTATGTGTATTATATGATGTCATTGTATGTGTATTATATGATGTCATTGTATGTGTATTATATGATGTCATTGTATGTGTATTATATGATGTCATTGTATGTGTATTATATGATGTCATTGTATATGTATTATATGATGTTATTGTATGTATATTATATGATGATGTCATTGTATGTGTATTATATGATGTCATTGTATGTGTATTATACGATGATGTCATTGTATGTGTATTATATGATGTCATTGTATGTAAATTATATGATGTCATTGTATGTGTATTATATGATGTCATTGTATGTAAATTATATGATGTCATTGTATATGTATTATACGATGATGTCATTGTATGTGTATTATATGATGTCATTGTATGTGTATTATATGATGTCATTGTATGTGTATTATACGATGATGTCATTGTATGTGTATTATACGATGATGTCATTGTATGTGTATTATATGATTATGTCATCGTATATGTATTATATGATTATATTATTGTATGTGTATTATATGATGTCATTGTATGTGTATTATATGATGTCATTGTATGTATATTATATGATGATGTCAGGGTTGCATATGATTGGTGTTTCTAGTACGTCCTCAACCCTGTTTTCACGCCAGCCATGATCAAGCAGCTGAACCTCTCTAGCAAGCAGTGTATTGCTTATGATGGCAAATCTTACTTGGCTGGTATAGTGGGGCTAAACAACATCAAAGCTAATGACTATTGTAATGTTATCATGCATGTAAGTCTACCATTTTTTGGTGGTTTATTTGGGCTGTTTTACCGATGATTTAGAATCTGTCAAAAGTAATGTAGTTTCTAGCAAATGGAGGAGCTAAGTTAAAACTATTTTAGTTTTGATGACAATCTAAATTGGCACAAAATCTAATAACTTCTTGCAATTTTAACAAGTCATTGTTTTAGTTTTGTATTCTGGTCACGACTTTTCTAGACTCTGTCTCACATTGCACCAATCAGAGACTACTTCCTGAGGGAGGAGAACTACAAGGGGATTAAGGCAGCACCGGGTGACCGGATGATAATGGTTCCGCACAGGTTCGGTGAGCTCCTCCGTAAACTGTGGAACCCGAGGAACTTCAAGACCCACGTCAGTCCCCACGAGATGTTACAGGCTGTCGTTCTGTGCAGTAAGAAGCGCTTTCAAATCACTAAACAAGGTACGAGAAAAATAATGTCTACTGAAGTAATGTTCAAAGTAGCATATATATTCGCATATTCGATAATGGTTTATCTACTATAAAATTTAGCGCTGAGTTTTTAAAAGCAAAAGCAATTCTAAGAAAAGTGTATATTATTTGTTCATTATTAAAAAACTACTAATTAAAACTGGAGTCTTGGGGTGGGAATAGTTTTTAAAGGTCAACCTCATAGCCCTCTGGGTAAACTCTGAATCCTTGTGTTCCAGGTGACCCGATAGACTTCATGTCGTGGCTCCTGAATGCTCTACATCTCTCTCTTGGTGGAACTCGTAAACTCAGTAGCAGCATCATTAACAAGACTTTCAGAGGTGAGACTTTCATGACATCACCAGTCACATGGTAACTATTCATGACATCATTAGTCACATGGTAACTATTCATGACATCATCAGTCACATGGTAACTCTTCATGACATCATTAGTCACATGGTAACTATTCATGATATCATCAGTCACATGGTAACTATTCATGACATCATCAGTCACATGGTAACTATTCATGATATCATTAGTCACATGGTAACTATTCATGACATCATCAGTCACATGGTAACTATTCAAGATATCATCAGTCACATGGTAACTATTCATGATATCATCAGTCACATGGTAACTGCAGGAAACTATTAAAAAGAAAAAGTGCTTTTTCTGATTTTTTTTAGTTTCAAAGTCTCACTTAAATATATTCCTTTAAAAATGATTTAAGGTCTTATGCAGATAAAGCCTAAATTATTGTTGAATAGTTCTATACTGTCTGTACTCCTAAGTTGGGGTATACATGGTATAGTTTCATTTGATTAATACTAAGTTAGCGCAAATATGGGATATATCAACGGCACTGCATCTAGTTGAGATACCAAGAAAATAAGGTAAAATGCCGGTATATTTGCAGGTAAAATGACAGTATATTTGCAGGTAAAATGACTGTGTACTCCCGTATGATCCCCACATCTGAAGTTACTGAATCTGAACGTCTTGCTCTGGAGCAGAGTGGAGCATATGAAGAGAAGGTGGAGGAGAACCAGTTCCTGTACCTCACCTGTGACCTTCCTCCAATGCCACTTTATCCAGACGAGCTGAAGGAGAATATCATCCCGCAGGTGAGCTTTTGATTGGCTGAGATTGTTGCTATGGTTACGGCTAATAATTGTGTCATTGAGAGGATATCATTACATATGCTAAAGTGTCATGTCTGTAGTCGATGCATCAGCTTCACTTAGTTGCTAATTGAATGAAAACAATGTTATATTTTTTTTTAAATATCTTTGGCCAAGGAACAATTAAGAAGTAGCCAGGTTTCATTTCTCATTTCTTTGAATCTTCCATCATCAAAATACCGTGTTAATAGTTTTAACAAAAACAAGAATGTAGATTGTAAACTCAGTAGAGTTGTGCTCTCAGATATTTGAAATCCATCCAACTAGATTCTCAACATGTATACTATACAACAACAGTTCTTATGTTCAAATATAAATAGCTTAAAATCTGAACATTTGATTTGGGCATGAAGATTGTTGAACGAAAATTCCTCAATGCTGGTTTTGGTCATCATTCTTCAGTTTCGTTATAAAGTTAGGGCTAACAACTTAGGATAGTGGACTGGTAGCTTAATAAAGTGTCAGCTGCTAATTCTATTAGCTAGTAGTTGAGAAACAGGTAGTAGCAGGTGCTCTTTTCACTGTTGTCAGGTTCCACTGGCTAGCATCCTGTCAAAGTTCAACGGGGTCACGGAGAAAGAATACAAGACTTATAAAGACTCCACTCTCAAACGATTTGAGATTACAAAACTGCCGCCTTACATCATAGTGTTTATAAAGGTGCGGTATTGTACATGCACAGCAATACTTCATGTTATGCACATGGTTATGATTTGTCACAACTTGCATAGGTATTTAATGTTAGCATTCTGTATGGTAGAATAACTGACTATGTTTTTAATAAAATTTATATAACATAGACTGAGATTTTTAGTTGCACTTTGCTCAGTCTTGCGGTTCGTATTGTAGAGGTTCACTAAGAACCAGTTTGTCTATGAGAAGAACCACACTATCGTCAACTTCCCTATCAAGTGAGTCACTATTCTATTTTTATAATCATAACTGCTGAAATCACAAATTGAATTAAAATGATGCACTGAGTCCCCCTTCACATTATTGGCATTTATCACTAAGTTTGTGTGATCTTATCATTTCATATCATCGAGTTTTTGTATTTTAGAGTTGTCACATATTGAAGTTGTCATATTGGAGTTGTCATAATTATATTGGAGTTGTCGTATAGCAGAGTTTTCATATCTTTCATATCTCACCAAATGAAACAAACTTGTTTTACCAATGGAATCTGTCTATTTATTCGCTGCAGTACTTTACAGTGCAGTGAAATTAGGTTTTGCTTTGTTTGTGCTCCGGTCGACTGGAACTGGGCTCTCATCTGTCCGTAATAGTTTGAAGTGTTTAGATGCAGTGTAATTGGTCAGAAAATTGACATTCTATCATTAGTGAATTAATATGGAGTGATATATCCATTTTCCTTTTAGACTGAGTTCTACAGTAAACAAAGTAAAGCTATAGGGCAGTTGTATGTTGTCCATGACTTTGTAGGAATGTAGACTTTGGGGAACTCCTTTCAGAGGAAGCTAAGAAGAGTCATAAATACACTCACTACAATTTACTCTCAAATATTGTACACGATGGAGAACCCAAGTCTGGCGTTTACCTCGCCCATATTCTGCATAAAGTAAGTCTAGTATTTTTCCGTCAGAATCTATTAGTGAAATGGTCATAGCTGGACCTGCTACTTTGCTGTCTGTTTATGTGACCTTTGCTGACAAGTCAGCATGAAGAGTTACTCTGTTGACCTCTTACTGGGAACCATGTTATATAAACTATTGGCATATATTTTTAATTAAGGAGAACACAACTACAAAATATGCCTTACAAAACTTTGTTGTACTAAAAAACATTAACCGTTTAAAAAGATTATATTTATTGAAACTGTTTTTTTTATGTAGCCCAATTTTTTTCCAATTTATTTTGCTATAATTTACTCATTTTTCTTAATATGAAATCTTTTACACTGTAAAAATATGTTGGATAGTTTATAGTATAAAAGATGACAAACTGTCTAAAAATGTATCACTGAGGTGCTGTATTCATTATCTGCAGCAATACTTCAGTAGTTTATATAGGTTCTTGTCTGAGGTGTTAGTCATACATTGTTTTTAGTAACCTGAGTTTTTTTCTTAAAAATCGTTTCCTAAATGTTTGGTTTTTATTGGGCCATACTTAGGTTATCCAACTAAGCAACAACTTTTTTCATTTTCAAAACTAAAGCTGCATGTACACAGGCCGATTTTTCATTAAAATCGGCCGAAAAAATGTCAGTCGATTTTGTAGGATTTTTAATTTATTGGCTGATTTTGCTTTTGGCCGATTTTTAAAGCGTATTATTCTT
Organism: Bugula neritina; assembly: GCA_964035545.1. NCBI lineage: Eukaryota > Metazoa > Bryozoa > Gymnolaemata > Cheilostomatida > Bugulidae > Bugula > Bugula neritina. Next base: position 2,458,939 of record OZ037765.1, on the reverse strand, counting down.
AACTTTTACTCATCTATAATATAATTTATAACTTGTAGTTTATATGTTGTTATTTTTATATTCATGTAACCAGTATTAGGTATAGATGAATAATGCAAACAAATATAATAACTTGTATAAAGAGAAGATAACTAACAGATTCTCCTATACCTGTTGCATACATACTATACCATGTATGTTATTTCTCTGTATAGATGATAACTGTATTGGATATAATTATAATTGGATAATAGAATGTCTCAGTTAAGCTGGTGATTTAAATTTTCTACTGAAGCATAACAAACAAAGTATTTCCTATAAAAATATATACTGATATTATCTGTCAACAAATAGACAATAAATAATGCTAAGGAGTCTCAAGTAATAAAAGGTGGTGTAGCATGTTATTTATAGTCTACTGTGTCACCTGTAGCAGTATTCATAAGTTACACTAATCTTGTAGCATATTTTAACGCCTCATCTATCTGTTCATCAAAGTTGCTTCCTCATGCTATAAACTTTACATTCTACTTGATACGGATCTCATTATTGGCTACAATATTGTCCCGCATTTATAAGTAAAATAATGGACTCTTTCGCTCCATTATATAATGGAGTTGTTCCCTCCTTTTAAAATTGTTTGTGAATTGTAAATTCTCAGTTGGTTTTTTATACTGTCTCCTAGTTGTAAAATGTTGAAGTATACTTTATGCATTTGTGTTTGATAAGCGTTTGTGGGATTTGGGCTCAATGGTTGTAGCCTTATTTCTGCACATCAGTCGTCCAGTTGTTAGAGGGTTGGTGGTCTAGCTTGACATATTTAGTTGGGCTAGTGGCTTGAATCCCAGCTAATGCTGACTTCAGGGAGTGTACCCTATGCTCCCTGAGCACCCTCTACCATATTCACAGAGATTGTGAAAAAATATAAGCTTTTAGCAGTATTTCAGTAGCAATTTGATGTGTCGAGGAATTTCTCGTTAACTTTGAATTTTTGTTGTCATTTCTCCAGGGAAGTGGCAAGTGGTTTGAATTGCAAGACCTGCATGTTATGGACAGACTGCCCCAGATGATTCCCCTCTCTGAAAGTTACATACAGGTAGATATAAATATAGTATATATAGAAAAGTGTTGTCTTGTATAGCTGTGGCTTAGTATTGTGTAAAATTTATTAAATATTATTGTATAATTTTTTATTGAGTTTTGATTTAATCTTACATAACATAATTTTGAACTGTAATATTTAATAGTTTAATGTGAATATCTGTTATCAGATTCATAATTACTTGCTGGAAAGTTCCAAATTGTTCAACCATGCATTTGCCACGTTTGAGTAAAAAACATAATGGTATTTTTACGAAGCATTTTAACAAAAGTGTTGATTGGCAGAAATTCTTCAACCCCAATGTGCAAAGGGTTTTGTGTGTTCAACACTGCAACGGTGCTAGAAGCTATATATAGATACAAATTTAGCCAGCATTTGCAGCTGATGTGTGTAAACTCATTTGTGATTTGATCCGTGTAGGTATTTCCAAGATCCAGTTACTTTTTGTGAAGATCAGGTTTTACTAATCAAAGCTATCTAATAATTTAGAACAAAGGCTAGTGGTGATATAGCTTGACAGGAAGTTCAATGATATCTTCTATCATTACAGGATATCTAATCTTGAGAGTAGAAAATATGTAGCTCACGGCATGTTTAGGATTTTGAAATCATGTTAATGAGTACTGTGTGAATGTAAAAAAACATTTTGATTGCAAGTTTATTTTAAAAATACTATGACAAATCAGTTGGAGGATTGAAATTTTATTTATTTACATTGGAGATAACATATTCTCTCCTGGTATATGAAGATTGTTTAATATAAAAAAATTTTTTATCTGTTTAATATGGTTATTATATAATTCAAATTGTAGGCTTTTTACTTTGTTGTTTAAAAGCAAATTTTTGAATCTCAAAATACGTATAGCTTCAGTAGCCTCACAAACTCGTTGGGAGTGAGTCATGTTAAATGAAACTACAATTTACTGATTTACTCACACACACACTCTCACACACACACACACACACACACACACACACACACACACACACACACACACACACACACACACACACACACACACACACACACACACACACACACACACACACACACACTAAGCAGATATTACTCTGCCATTTTAGGTGTATGAGCTGAATAAGTCCATCCCAAATAAGTCGTACGTTCCACCAACCAAAGCAGCAGAAAATGTAGCATCTGCTACAGAAGAAGCTGTGTCAGTGGCGGCAGAAGAGGCTGGGCCAGCAGCAGCAGAGGAAATTGGGCCAGTGGCAGCAGAAATTGGGCCAGTGGCAGCAGGAATTGGGCCAGTGGCAGCAGCAATTGGGCCAGTGGCAGCAGCAGCAGAGACAGCTTGATAGAATGGAGCTTTTTATCTAAATTGTACATAGATTAGTCAGACACTTACTTGAAAATTCCTTTCCTACAAAAGATGTACATAACTTGAATTGGCTAGAGTGAGAAAATAGCTGAAGGATAACCTGAAATCTGCAGCTATATTGATGGTAGTTTGGGGGTGTCAACTGGACTTTGGAGCTTGGACTGGAGAATCACTGAGCTATGCTTGTATTAAAAATGTCAGGTCTGCCAGTTAATATCTTGTGACAGGTTTTGTTTATCAATATAATTAATAAAATAAACTGAATGTGTAATATGACTAGCAGTCACGCAACATTGTATAATTTCACATTAGGTATGGGTACACACAGACCATCTTCTCTTCTATGGTAGTGACCAATATATCTTGCAGCAGATGAGTTTAAGGGAGGGCAATTCCAAATAATTACTGCTAGAAGATCAACATTGCATAGTCTGCTAAAATAAAGTTCTTTTTGTTTTTCCTCTTGAAAAGTTTTTGCCTGCAATATGCTAGTATTACAACTCTAGGTGAGCAAATAAAGGCTCAAATATAAAATATTTGATGACAGAACTTTACAAAAGGTAAGAAACCAATCTTGTCAATTTGTTTTATTAAACCAACCTGAAATTTAAATATTTAAATCTGTAAACTTTAATTTGAACAAAATATTAAACAAAATAACTGAACAAAACAATTCCAAAACTATATTTTATAACAAAGTGCCATGAAATATTAAAAATATTGAAATATTTTTATAATCAACTTTGGTGTTCAAACTCAAATTTAATAATAAAAATGTTTCAATCTAATAAACTGATTTGAGTAGACTTTGAGATGTATGTTCAGTGCTACAGACTGCTATTTCATCACTGCTAGTGACTAAACAGAATAAAGACGGAGGCAGTGTTATTATGATGCTATGCTCTAACAATGGCTAGTTTTTTGCCTCAGGCAAACTGATGTTATGTTAGGACAGCATATTGTCTCATCTTTTATTAAATTCATTATTTGAGATAATCAAGCTGTTGTATAAGATGATGAGATAGATAGCTATTAATTCTTTCTACTGTTATTTCAAAGAACAATGCAAGCATATGTTTATCTTATTTGCCAGATTAATTACGTCTCCTTGTTAGATTATTTTGGCTTCATGAATGAAATTCCTTTGACCAATCACACAGCAAATCACTTTCTGGCTCCGCCCCTTCACACTGATAATTTGAAGTGCGGTATAAACTCGTGGAGTAAAATATTTAGTGGTTTGGTGAACTTCATAACGCTGCCCTGCAAGGTGTGAGATCCTGCTTGTCTACTCCTAGGTTGGTCTAATTTCTTCTAATTAGTGTTTAGGTCAAAGGTGTGTACTATTTGTCTTTGTATCAAGTTGTTTTTAAGAAAACATTTCCATTGTCCTCAGTGGTAAAATACCATTGTCTGTTTTAAGACACAAGATACATGTAAAATGTGTATACAGTGGTCTATGATAGTTACTTGTTATTTATGTTATAGTCTCGGCATACGTAGGCAAGTTTTGAGTTAGAATGTTGTGCTTTAGAGCCACATTTAGTTGAACTTAAATATTATGGTTTGGCTTATTTATTTGCAATACTGTTCTTTTCTTTATGCTGTTAAGTTATATAGAAATATAGTGCTAAAGACATAATACTATGCAATAGTCTGCTATTATTTTATAAAGTACTTTAAATCTGTAGTATTTGCACGTAATCTATCCTAAATGGGTACTAAATGCAATAGTTCACTATTGTTAATGCTGTCATTTCTATTGCAAATATCTAATTTACTCAATGTAGATTAGCGGCCATAGTGGTTGTGCTTGTATGGGTTGAGAAAGATTTTACTTGGTCTGCAGCAAAAATACTTGGGAAAATTTTTCAATTCATAAAGTAATATTTAATATTAATTTTACAAATATAGAATTTAGTTTATTTACAGAAATTTAAAAGAGTATATCACTTTCTTAATTAAGTAGTTTCATTTATTTTCTAGGAAAAAGATTCATAGAAAATTTCCTGCATGTTTCTGTGGATTACCTCTGCTCAAATCTGTGGATATACTCTGGATATATTCTGCTGATGTACATTGTGATGCAGAATCACCTCTATTTACATTACTAAGTCTCAGACTCTGTTGAAATGTCGGCATCATTTTCGGCAGCAATTTGCTCTACTCTAGTCATCTACACCGTATACATTCTACGCTGTCAGGCAGCAGGTGAGTCACACATTGCTGCCTCACACACCTTCGCTACCTTAGTCTATGCAGGAGCTGTTTAGCTGCTAATTCCAACCTGCTGTATAAGCAAATAAACAAAGCGGGTTTTGTTGTTTTATAGATTATCCCATTAGCCACTAATAGAATAATTTATAACAACTAAATGTCCACCTAAGTTCTATAGTAATCGGTTTTTGTCAGAAACTTTGTGATTAAACATTAACTTGTCAACAGTTGAGTTTGGCATCATGTTTGACAGGCTTCTACTTCATTTTATTCTATTCTTATTTCACTTGAGTGCTTGCTGCCTTTATACAAGTGCTGCCTTTATACAGATGCTGCTACTACACACATATACATCACTGCAGGCTGTAATTAACACCACTAGTGTAGAATACTTTCCTACGATTTCTTTAAACATTTGCTTAATTATGTCATTTTTACAACTTTTACCATTTTCAAGATGTCAAAGTGAAGCCTGTAATTCTAATGACTGACCTTAAAGGTTGACCTTTGCTTGAGTTCGTTTATGTTATGTTCTACAGAGCAGCTTTTTGAGTGCAGATATGCATGAAAGTTATTAAATGATTTCCTTCTGACATACTATGGCTAAAGGTCATACTTTATGAAACCTGTCTTGTATTAAACAGCTTTAACCTGGGTGTCATGTAAGACTGGAAAGCAACAGTTGATTTATGTTTGTAGTTTTCTCAATATTGTTTTCTAAACTGTCTTGGTGGAAGTTTACGGGTGGTTTTATTTAGACTGAGATTTCCCATATACCTATTCGGGAAAGGGGGGGGGACACTTTGTGGGGTTATAGACTTGCTGTTGGGCTATAGCTGGCGGTACTATACAAGATATCTGTAAATTACTGGCAGGATCTAGTGGATACAATAGGACTACTACCCTCTCGTCTAGGAAAACCACCCTCTAATCTAAGGCTACTATCCTCTGGTCTATGACAACTATACCCTCTCCTCCCAAGCTATCTTTCCTCAGCCCAAAAGTCTTCAAATAAATTCATCTTCTAACTCTTATCTCCATACGAATGTTTTCAGGGGATATGTTTTTAAAGTGGACAAATAAATACTTATTTTTCATAGACTTGAAGATTTTCTTGCTGATTTGGGTGTGTTGAAGTGGAGTAGACAATGCAAGGTAGACAGATAGGGCATATGAATGTCATTAATATAATGAAATCCCCAATTATCTCCTCATAAACAGCTTTCTAAATTTATCATGTGGTTTTTATCAAATAGACTTATTGAAATAAGCTGAATGGCCAATTGGTTGTGAGTCAGTATAGTGGGTAATGATCCCGGGATGGATAAGTCGCTATGACTGCACTGACCAGGTCTTTTGACGAGTTTCTGTCGGGGAAATTTACATTTTTATCTAGTCTTTACAGTTTTTATAATTTTAATACCATTTATAATGTTGTCTAGTTTAATCAAAACTACTTTTTCAACCTCTATGTTAGACCTGCATAATGTTGTACATTGAAAGCATCTACATTTTAATTTCTTTTATCTGTATACATTTTTATTTTTCCAGCCCTAAAAAATCAAAATAATTATATAAAATATTCAATGTTGTTTAGATGATATAGTTGAATTATCTCCCTAAGCTATTTACTGTTCTATACATCAAAATTGATGCAGATTACATTCGATATCAGAGTCTTCATTTCAGTTTTTAACTTGAATGACACCTTGCTCAGTGCCTGGCTGTGTTTGGTTTACAGGGAATGATGATTTCCAATACTCATTCAATTACTTAGTCTATTACTGCCATCTGCCTATCTAGGTTACATTCGTTCTGATTAATTTCGGCTGCTGGATATAGATTGCTTTTTTATTTGCTTATAAAAGTTGATTTTAGTATTCAACTATCTAGTAAGTAGTTTTAGTTTGAGAAAATGAGAGTTAATATAAACAAGAGCAAGTCTAGTACAAGTGTATTACTTGTACACTAATAACATTACTTTAGCTGGGAAATCACTAATTATTACAAAGGCATCAATATACACAAGTCCCAGCTTTCCAATATAATAAGACATCTGATATTTTTAAATAGCAGCAGATGCTCTCTAATTATCCGCTGCCGCTGTTACATTGATATACATATGTTTGGTTACAATTGTTAGAATACACTTGAGACGGAAGGTGGGGTATTTGGGCCGACTATCAGATATCTATAGTCTTTCAGACCCTCTTTGTTACCTCCATTCTAAATTAAAGATCAAATTTTCAACAAGTCTAAAGAAATAGAAATTGTAAACTTTAGATAAATAAAGATTGTAATTATATATGGTATAAGCCCAAAATGACTGTGACAATGTCTATTTGTGTAATTCATATCTTTCCCCTGTTTGCTATTACAGTGAAAGGGCATCCCTTCCCACACTCTTTATGCAAACTTGTCATGTGACAATGATAGGTCGTCTTCTATTGAAAGGATACTAAATCCTCTCTTAACTACCCCTAAGGACACTTCATTTTGAAAATACAGCCAACAGAATTTAATATTTGAAAGTAACTGGAATGACAAAAAAATGATCCCTTTGTCCCAATGGTCACAGCTCTTCAAAAAGTTGACATCTACCAGTTAAGAAAGATGTTGCACTTTTACAATTATGTTTTTATAACCAAAAATATTATAATTGTATTAAAAACTTGAGTATAATAAATGCGTGTCCACTTTCTGCTCAGGAGGCCAGGGTTTTAATGTCAACTTGGACACAGCTGCAGTTTCCAGCTATGTTACTGAAAGCCCTCTCCTGTGGAAAAGAGTTGCAAACCATGAATAGTATAATATATGAACTGACGGCTCTTGCAGCCCATTTGTTGCTTACTCTTTTGATGGTGGCAGTTAAAGATAGAATATTGATAAGCTGGACCCTAATGGTTTCACTTTCATTGTTTTAATTCACCCACCACACTTCAATACATAAACCTATAAACTCTAGTAATTATCTTTAAAATCTGCAATCATTCATAGAAACACTTCAGTCCCAACACCTGGTTTCATATTATTCTATAGGAAGGCATGTATGAATACATATTATAATTTTAATTAAGTTTTATACTTTCACCGCTCAACATCATTCCACTTCTATAGTTATAACTGTATTTCAACTTGACTTATGAACTAACATCCTGATCTATACATGCGTGCTTTCACTTTACTATTAGTTTACTCTACTTTAAAAGGTTTTAAAATACTACTTGATAAATACTCTTTTGAACACTCAGACAAGTGTACCTCGTGTAGTATTTTGAAAATAGAGAATATATATCTAAAATGCTAGCAATTAGTGCAGGCTGACTCATTGTTGCTGCTAACATTGTTACCCTAAACTGCTTGTCAGTGAGAATTGTCAGCACAGAGCAGGTACTCTATGGTAATGTTTCTTGTTGGTATAGCAGTCAGCAGGCACATTTTCAAAACCATCTTTTCGGTCATTTCTCTAATAAATAATAGACATGCATTCTTATATAGGTTGTTTTAATTAATAATTTGAACTTAGTCAAACCAATTCTTCTGAAATAAATTTTATAAGGTTTATGTAGCAAGAATTCATATTGTCATATGATCTATTTAATGATTTATATAAATGCATATGCATGTAAAAAGATGGGGAACACTTATTATCATGTTCACTGTTTTACTTTGTAGGACTATGTGCTCAAAAAGACCTGGTTGAAGCACTTACACAGGTGACTACTAGCTTAATATTACTCAATTTTTATTTTTTTCATTTTTGAATTACATTCTTGGCTAATGATTGGTTAAAATATGTTTTTGCTCATATGAGCTCTTAACCTCAGTTAGAAATTATTTCTGGCATCTCATTTCATAGTGAGAGTTTACAAGAGCAACTACCTAAAATATAATACCTCCACTTAAACCTACGTTCTATATATTTACAAATCACTTGATATTTTTATCAAATCACCGGCTACAAATAATAAGACTTGACGAAATAAATTTTTGTATCCTATTGAAATTCAGATTAATTTTTTTTTAATTGATCATTATATTTATGTTTTATCTGAGCAGATTGGGTTCATTAATTTCCTTCAGGTTGCAAATGACTAATGTTCAAATGAATTGAAGACCTTAAGTTGGTTTTACAGTAATCAGAAATGGAAACTATGGGAAAATATAAGGAATACTTTTTAGACTTTATAACTTCACTGCGTACAACAAAGCTATCCATAATAGCCACCCATAGCCGTGGTGCAAACCTATTATGCAATATTAAAGTAATAAACTCTACTGAATAATCGCTGGTTTTGAGTGTCTCAACCTGAACTGTGTTTTCTCCTAGTCTGAGAATAGTGCCCTAGTCTGGTACCCAGAGCCCTGCACTAAGTGTACTTGTCTACCGTCAGGAAATGAGGAGTGTGAGAGTATACAGTGTCTAGCACCGGACTGTCTCCCGGTATGTATTACTATCATAGTATACTTGTATGATATACTGTATTACTTGTATATTATCCTGTATTACTTGTATATTATCTTGTATTACTTGTATGATATACTGTACTAAGTGCATAATATACTGTATTACTTCTATAACATATAATGATACTATATAATATATAGTAATATTATAAAATTCCTATATGATATATCATGATATATTTATGTAACCTGCTATTACTAACACACATTATATATAATATTGTACACTATCTAAACTCTAAAGTATAGTTAATAGTATATAGGCCCTAGTTATAAAGAAAGAAAGATAGAGAATTATTCTAATATAGTGAAAAAAATCGAGTTGTTTAAAGTGATTTGCTACTCTTTTGATGGTGGAAGTTAGAGATATAATATTGATAAGCTGGACCCTAATGGTTTCACTTTCATTGTTTTAATTCACCCACCACACTTCAATACATAAACCTATAAACTCTAGTAATTATCTTTAAAATCTGCAATCATTCATAGAAGCACTTCAGCCCCAACACCTGGTTTCATATTCTTTTTCTATAGGAAGGCATGTATGAATACATATTATAATTTTAATTAATTTTTATACTTTCACTGTTTAATGGTAAACCTGGATAATACTTGTATAGGAAGAGAAAAAATTAGCTCAGGTATTTTTTTAATTGAAATTTAATGTTTAGCAGTACACTGTATAATATTAAGATATCTTAGCGGTCTAGGGGTTTTCCAGTAAGTTGGAAAGGAACGAGTTCCCATGTCTGCATATGGCGCCTGTTGGTAATAAACAAGAATAGCTGCCTGTTTCACACCCACCATTATTCTGACTACAATATACATCCACGTGGTAGTAAATACCTTTTGTCACCTTAAAGCTGCCAGAGAAAACCCTGTTGACCTCCTAATTGCTGTTCAAGTGTCAAACTTTCATAAATCTATAAACTAAATTCATAAGTTTATTGGCTGACGTGAACTCCGTAATCTGAAGGACTGTTTTTATTATTAAAAGGAATAATTTTAAGTATCACATGTCATTACGCAGTGCCAGTTCGACCAGCTCTGCTATTACTCAAAATCGCTTTGACATCTACGTAAAAATGCTATAAAATTATCATCTTTTAAAAGATCTGGTCAAATTTATACACAATGTTAAATTATGATTTACTTTAGTCTTGGGATATGACAGGCCAATTTAGAGCTCAGAAATTCTTTCAACTAAGACCTTTCTAACTGTTGCTATTTAGTTGTATCTTACAAAACATTGCTTGCAGACTACATCTCACATAGCCTTAGCTACAGTGAAATTCATAGTAAGAGCAGTTTGAGCTTTCTTAAAGCTGAACAAGGATGTGCATCTTTGCACCTAATAGTTGTGATAGTCTGGTTTGATGTCCTATACCACTGCAAGATATCGTCATACTCTCCCTATGCCAGGAGAGGAGTTTCTCTCCACAGAAATGACTAGTCCATGGCTCAGCTTATAGAGCAGCTCTAGGGAGAAACACAGCTTATGCTATTGGAAATAAACACTTCTACACCATCAATGTCTATCTAACTAGCTGCAAGGGCTACTACCCAAGATATTATATTTAAATAAAAACAACCATTTGTATTTCAAGTACTTAAAAAGTGGGTTTATATTTATTTAGATTTTTTATTGAAAAGTTTACATAAAAAGTCATAAAGTAGTAATTATTGCTACATTGAAGATGAAAGACAAAAGCAGTAGCAGATTTAGCCCCAGTTATGAAGTTTTAGCTTACAGAAAGATGTTACTAATTTTTGAGTGTAATTATCAGCATTCACACATCTTAGGTTCTTCTTTCAATGCCCTAAAACAATCTTCTCCTTCATCCTTAACAATGAAGGCTTTATCTGATTAGGGCCGGAGATTTTCTCATGGTCTAGCCATGCTGATGGAATCACTCCCTTTTATATAACAATGTTCACACATTCTCTTTGCAACGTATGCATACAATCGGGTTATCTCAAATTGTATCTTTTACATAACTGTAATTTGAATTTTTTCAAATAAAAACATCTCATTTACATTTTGGGAAAAATTACCTTTTGACAAGTGAAATTGCTAATTGCTCTTTGAACGTTTACTTGTAGAAGTTGGATATACTGATCATTTCACTGTTACTAATCAACACATAACCTTTGACCTATACTATTCTCCACTGTATTTAAGATGCTGATTGTAACAACTTTAAAATTATTCCATTTGATTTTTGTCATTTTTGTTGACAAGTTGTTCCATGTTTCTTTCCTAGCCATTATCAGTGCCTTACATTACATTAGCAGTGCATTGTCAGTACGTTAAATTACCAGTACAGTACATTAGTGCATTATGTTACATCATCAATGCATTATATTACATTAATACTGCATTACATTATCAGTGCATTACATTACATTATCACTGCTACTGCGCTACTTGCACTGTTATTATTAATATTTTAGGGGGAGATACTCACCTTCGAGCCCAAAGAGTGCTGCCCTAGCTGCTCTCCACCTTACAAAGACTGTCAGTACAACAATCAAACACTTAAGGCAAGATTGGGCATATTCTCTACTTGTACATTTCTATTATACCAGATGATAACAACCATACATACTTGATCACAAGCATTACTACTCTTTGCATTTACTCTTCTTAATATTCACTTGCTAGAATTATTGGCAGATCTCGATAAAGTACCATGACTTTAGGTAGTGGTAAAGTTTTTGATCAAGTATGGTGATATTAGGGATAACACAGAAAGTGTTTGATGTAAGGACATATGAGACATGTATACTAGAAGACCACCCATTGTCTGTGTTCAATGTAACTGGTGCAACATTTATCCTGATTTCATTGACTTCCTCACGATCTATTATCTTCTCCCGCATTCAGAGTTACTAATACTAATGCTGGTAACGCGTTACTCTAGCTACACAGCTGATCTTCTTTGTTACGTTTTCACTTTTATGACATTGTTTCAACTTCTGCCATATTCATTCATTTAAACGAAAACAAAAGGCATCGGCATTTCCTAAATTGTTTTCAGCATGGGTAATTTTTTTTACGAGTGTAGCTTTTAGTTTTGAAATTTCCTTCATGTTTGTATACAAATAGCTGAGCAATTACGCTTGTGCATGTTGGAAACAATAAGACTCGGTGTTATTTCCGTGAGTTTGTTTGTGGTATTAGCTTGCAAGGGGATTTGATATGCACATGAATAAGCCAACTTACAAAGTCATTCATAAAGTGTCCAAGCTAACAGAATTGTGTATTTTATAGTAACCAGCCTCTGAATTTATTCTAATAGAATTGATATAGAAAGAGCTGTTTAAACCTTTACTGTTTGTCTATTAAACCTTCTTTTTCTAAAATTCAACTAAAAAGATTTTGACACTTATTACTATTCTTCTCTTGAACTTTCTTACTCTAGAATTTAGTCATTGAGGTTTTAACATTTTTGGTTGATGTATTGCAGCACGGGACGGTGTATAGGAGCCCGCAGTGTGAGCAATGTGAATGTAGAGATGGTGTGGTGACGTGTAGTTTCCTAGACTGCACTCAGCTAAGATGTGACAGCCTCACCGAGGATGAGTGCTGCAGTAGTTGTGCCGATGGTAGGTATCTCCTGTATTGTAAACAGTTCTTGCTGTTGTCATGGCAACCGTCTGCTGACACAGCTGTGCCGCAGAAAATATGTTTTGTAGTGAGACAGGCTTATGGAAGTTAGCTGATGAGATTCAGAGTTGATTGAAAATAGAGTGTTTAAATAGGTTTTTGAAACATTGAATTCTTTTTACTCTGTAGGAACTCTCATGTAAGAATGTATTTCTTTAGGTTCTTTGACTTTCTCTATAGTCATGTGATATTAGCTAGAACTTGCACTGTCTGTACTTCAGTAGAGATCTGCAAGTACACTTGCTACTAATATAGCTAATTATTAATAAGAACAGAAATTATGGTTAGTTAGATATCAAATATATGAAATTATTGCCCTAATATTGTATGGTAAAAAGTAATGCAGAATTTACAGAATAAAATACAATGCAAAAGATGGATTAATTCATTTCATCCTTCATAAGGCAGCTTTTCCTTTGAGTTGGCATATTTTTCCTGGCTAGGATTTACTCCTCTGACATCATATTATGCAGAGCTAATTCCTGTGATCTTGTAGAAATGTGTTACGATGAGGGGAAGCTCTACCCTGACCAGTCTACGTGGAGTAAAGGTAGATGCATACTTTGTGAATGCAATGAGGGAACCAAGACGTGTTTCTCACAGACCTGTCCCCAACTCAACTGCTCACACGTAAGTTAGGATCCCAGTCTATTTAGTATGAATTCATAAGAGAAAGAGTTAATCCTGCTATTGAAGAGAAACTTAGTGTCATGCAGAAAGTAGGTGTTGAACCTTTGACCAAAAAGTCATGTAGAGACATTCTTATCACTATACCACCCTGTCTCCCTCTCAATGCATTAGATACAGTTATATCTGTTTGGTGACTTCTTCTGATTAACTTACCACCATGTTCTCTACTTACCATACTTACATACTTGTCTGGCAGCATTTAGTTGAAAGTAATTTCATATTTACTCAAATTGTTGAGTTTTCAGCATCTGACAAGTTATGATGCTTTGCTTAAAAGACTAAGTTCATTAAAAATAATCTCACACTTTATATTATGTTGTCTGCAATTTATAAAAAACTGGTGCTGTAGTAATGATTTGGGAAGACGATTGTATCAATTTGTTGATTTGATTGAAAGTTGTAACCCTGTGTAGTTTCTTTTGGTATGAAATGTGTATCTCCTTTGAGTAAAGCTGCATGATGTTTTCCACTACCTCAGTGATCTCTAGTGTTACCTTTCTGTTATCACTTTACGTTGAATTTGTCTGCAACACAGACCTCTCTATCTATACCATGAGAGCTCATTTCATGCCCCATTTTAGCTCATAACTCTACATACTAATATATATAACATGCAGTCAATTCATGTGTACTTTTCTTTCTAGATACAGAGCATTGCAAGCATGTGTATAAATATAAAACATTCCTAAGTTATGTTAGTTTCGCTGCACGTTTCATAGGCTTCTTGATAGGAAATGAAATAATTGATGGGACAGATGTGCACGTTGCTAATAAATAACAGATTTATATAAAAATCTTACTCAAATATATATATCTTAAATGCTATAATGGGAAATAGGCAACTGGCATGTGTAAACTGGCTCATTATACGCTCTAATTATACACACTATCGGTTTTGGCCCCTTTTCATCAAGTAATGGCATGCAGGTCCTAATCAGGCCGAAATAATTGGTTATACTTATTGAGTATTTTTAGCTTCTTTTGTTGGATATCCTTAGGTCAATGTTCATCAACATAGTAAAATACATTTTTTATGAAAATGTTTAATTTAATTTTTTGATTATTTAAAGTTTTTTTCATGAAAGCCGCGGTTTGCTAGTGTTAGAATGTTATTATTCTCTTCATTATTTGTGGGTAGAAATTTGAATGTTGGTGGAAAACTAAAAGTATTATTTTTTCATATTCCTGTGAAATTAAGCTAAGTTGTTTCCCCGATATTGCAGGCGTACACACCAGATGGAGCTTGTTGTCCGATCTGTCCCAACAACCTCTGCTGGAGCAAAGGCGCTCTTTATGAAGTGAGTACACAAAGTCGAGACTCTTTCCATCTGACACATTCAGCCTCATGCGCTTTTCATTCAGCACTTTTTGTCTCAAACCATCTGAATTGCTTAAAACCCAAGATTGTGTAGAACTTTGGTTCTGTTTAGCCGGAAATATCTTTACATCATTTTACATTAATTAAATTAACAAGCTAATTACTGCTGTTGTTAGCTATAGAGCTCTTCGTGTGACTGCAAGCATAAATATGGTATTTGTTGTCATAATTATACTAGTTCTTTAGACAATCTATTGTTTTTCCTACAATGCCAGTCTTGTTGATGGTATATGATAGATCACAGCTAAACTCTGCTTTCTAATAGCTGGCTTTGTTTATGCTATAAACAATTTCGTTTCTATCGCTAGAGAAATTTCATGAGAACTTTATTTTCACATTGCCGTAAAATGTTGTTCCCGAGCAGTGATAGTTTGTTTTAGGGCATAACTTAAATTGTTTACGGCCTTTTGAACTTCAGCCGCTAGTATAAAAGCTAAGAAGTGAGATTGATGTTTTGTGTGAGGTTGCATTGAGCATTGTTGGAATATTGAATTGTTACCAGTGAACTCAATGAAACACTAAAAAGATATTTAGTGAAGCTCTGTGATTGTTCTTTGTTTTTAGAGGCCATATTCAAAAAGTTGAGTGTAAAAATTATCTACGGCATTCATTTCTATCAATTATGAACTTTGATAAACAAATTCCGATTTCTCTAAACTGTGTTATTGCATCATCATAATCAATTAATTAGCTTCTCATTAAACTAATTATATACATAAACTATATATTGTGTTGAAAGCACTTTCATTTTTGTGTCATTTTACTTAATTTAGTACACACTGGAAATCTCCTGTATTTAGCTATTTTTTACAAGTTAGCTGCTAATGAACATGGGTTTTTGCCAAAAACTAGTAAAATATTAATAAATACACATAAATAATCAAGGTTCTTTTTAATTTTGCTTGATTTCCCATGTTTTTTCCTAGTTATTCAGCTACTTCTGATAGTGGACAGTTACGGCTTTTGCATAACCGTCTGCAATCCAAACTACCCAAATAATATTTTAAACAAATCTGTTTGGCCTTCATCAGTCAAGAATATCCATAAAAATATTATTAGCCATTTTTATAAATACTGGTGTAGATCTAAATCTTGTCAACATAACTCTGTTTTCTAAAACAAGTTGCTTCATTTATACTATAGGCTGGTGAACGGTGGAATGATGGGCCCTGTGACAGTTGTGTGTGTATAAGAGGAAGTCCTCAATGCTTCACTACTTCCTGCTATGACAAAGTCTGTCCCCAGGTATGTGGTCTACTAGGTGTATATATTTCTTTTGGTGATTTTAAAAGCTATTCCTTAGAGTGAATTTAGGAGAATACAGCTATAATAATATATTAACAGATTCACTCACTTTCACCCCTTTACAGTTATGTTATAGTAATCATAGTTATGCTAGTGACTGTGGCTACAGTCACAGTTGTGAGTAGTTACAGTATTCTCTTAAGTCACAGTCACTCTAAACTTTAGACATACCACTAGTCATTCAATAGTATAACACACTAATGAGTTTGACTGGCTGGCTGGCTGGCTGGCTGGCTGGCTGGCTGGCTGGCTGGCTGGCTGGCTGGCTGGATGGCTGGAACATAATTATTTGCATTATAACTCATGCTAACTCAGTCATTCGATTCAGCTCAATAAAGCTGTTTTCAATTTCAATTAATTTGTCCGAGTCATAATGATTGCAGAACACAGTACTGGTAAAAAGGGAAGAAGATTGCTGCTCTGAGTGTTTTCCCGCTGCCGGGGTGTGTAACGACAGCAACGGTGTCACTCATTATAATGGTCAGGTGTGGCAGAAAGATATTTGTCAGCTCTGTACGTGCTTCAATGGCAAAGAGTCATGTGACACAATACAGTGTAGCCAATCAGAATGCAGTCCCGTAAGTGCTCTTAGCCAATCAGATTCAACTTTTAGTTAAATCCGTTTAAAATTTGGTTTAATGTCAGTTTTCTTTATTTTTGGTATTTTATATAAAGTTATATATTTACTTAATACAACATTGAGCTGTAAGAAGACTTTTAAGCCACTGGTCTGTTGCTTACTTTGATATCTAAGAAAGCCAAGTTTGTAACAATGTTTGCAACACGAACAAACATTGTGGTCACTCGAACTTGCCTCCAATGATAGCTTGATAGTCGTGTGTAAATACAAAACACTGAGTAAGTGTGTATTAACATGCACTGGATGTAGATAATTCCATTGTCTTTCTTATATCTTGATACAACTTAAAATAAATAATTATATCTATCTGTGTGTACAGAGTGAAGATTTATAGATGTATAAATACAGGTACAAGTGACAGCTTAGTATCATGAGACACAAACACCTGCCATCAGTAATCTCTTCCATACAAAGATCTTGGAAATAAATTAAATATAAACAATAATATAAAATATGTAAAAGTTTGAAAATACCCCTTTGACTGATTTTTTACTGCAAATGAAGCTACTAAAAGCATTAACATGTTGATTTCAAGAAATACTGAGTATAGTAGATGTCTTCACTGTGTTTCATCACTAATTCCTGTTGATAGACTGAGTACCTGTATCAAGAAGAAGGGGCCTGCTGTCCTGTATGCAGGGCTAAGGATTACTGTATGTACGAAGGTTTCCTACGCTCCACCCAGGTTAGTCTCCCCCTTCTTCCTCCTCCAGTAGCAAGTCATCTCTTTGTAGAAAAGGTGTTATTTAAGGTTTTTGGTAAAATATTAGTGAACGTATTTATTAATGAAATATTCATAAAAATATATATGCACAACATTTTAAAATATTTAAAAAGTAACTCTTAAAAAAACAGTTTTTCTAAAAAATGCCTATATTTTCCATGTTGTTGTAAATGTTGATGCTTATAATTTTTGTAGGTTTATTATAGTGGGTTGTACTGTCAATATCTAAAGTTTCTTAATCAAGAATATAGATGGTCTTACAAACTGGCATCTTTTCTATACATTATACGCTAGTTATGTACTACACATCATATTTAGAAGGTCTGTATTGTATACTTTGTACAGGAGTTGACGTCTTGGAAAGTGGATGATTGTAAGAGATGCACATGTGTCCAGGGACAGCCTCAGTGCTATGAAAACTCTTGTTTCAACAATAGTAAGTTTAGAGTGACCGCCCCCTACTAATAGAGTGACCGCCCCCTACTAATATTCTAGCAACTGTAGAACCTCTCCAACTCAAGTGCTAACCATTTTCTTGAGTAGCTCGTATGTGATTTTATGCAACAAAATTATTAAACAATCATGCAGTAAAAGTTTTCTTAAATTTTTTTCACTAGTTTTACTCATTTTTGTTTATATTTGAAGAAGTTACCATGAAAATGCTTACCACGTTTCAATTGCAAACTATTGGTTCTTACATTTGTATTGCACTCTTTTTATACGTAATCTTTGATTTCATTTTACTCTTTGATAAACTTTGTATAAGGAAAATGTTTGAACTAAATAGAATTGTTATTTAAAGTGTACAAACTTGAGCCAAGAAACATCTTTCAGTAAATTACAAGAAAGTGAGAACTTATTTAAGTAATGTTGAACCTTTCATGATAAGACGTCAGTTTATAGAAATTATTAGTTTTCTGTGCAATTGTGTTTTTTATCCCTTCCCTTGTTTTCACCGAGCTTGCTTCTTTTTATTTCTGCACACTTCAGCATTCCAGTGTCTGCACACAAAACCTATAATTTATCTGCACAACCTGCAAACACCTGCACTTTGACATCACCCTTTTGTCCAGTGCCTATCCCTGCACCTGTGTTATGCAATATTCAATACTAGACAGCTTTGAATTTCAAAAGACCTTTTGTTTTGCTTCCTTACAAGAGAGTGAATATTGTGTAGGGCACTTACTGACTCATGCTGCACTCTATAGGCTGCCTTTGTTCATTTAGTAGCTGCCTCTGTATATGAAGTGAATACAAGGTCATCTTTGGCTTTTGAGTTTATGGAGAATAAGAAAAATTCCTATATTTTATAAGCTGTAATTATATATATCTTAACAACATTTACCTTGTCTGATTTGAATATCCAGGCATGTGTTTGTGTCACCAACAAAAACAAAACCTTGAATCAAATCCTTACTGAAATGATTTCATCAAGTTTAAGTAAATTCTATTGAATTATTTTTAGAGGCAATTTTTTCATCAACTTAATATAAAGCAGCTGTTTTCAGTTTAAGTTCTCTTGAAGTTTTGATGTAGAATATCAGGCCACATACTGTGCATTATCTGAAATACAAACTGTAGCCTGTTACACAATATTTCCAGATAGAATGGTTACATCACCCCTTATCTTGCTCCGGTAGAACACCTAGAGCTTAGCTTGAGTTCTCAAACTTTGTGCCTATTGATTGACAATTGTTTACTTGTATTAGTTGATAATCATTTGTATTAAGGATACTGAGGCTAAGAGTAGTAAAGTTCATATTTCAGTATTAATCTAGAGTTGATGTAACCTCAGCCCTTAAGTCAGCATGCTGCTTGGTAGGCTGCTGGGTGATGATACGTCTGCATGCGATCCCTTCAAGTTCAAAATAATACCTATTCGTCTAACATTTTGTCAATTCTGCTTACTTTACATCTAAGTAAAGTTCTTAACCATCTTATTGCTAAAAATACCAATTTTTATCATTTGATTTTTTCAAACTCTTTTGAAAGTAGCAAATGATAAAATTTAATTGTTGCTTTAAATCATACAATAGCCTTTGCTCTAACTAATATGTATTGTCACTGACTTTAGCTGCAAATAACATTGCTTCATCTAAGCCTGCGCATTTAATATCTTTTCACTCTAAGCTATGCCTGCTTACTTACTTTTCCTTGCTTTATATCAATTATATTAATTCTAAACTTGGAGTTTTTCCTTGTGCAAATTTGATTTGCTTATGTGTTTAACTTTCTGTGTAGAGGAGTCGTCACAACACAAAAATTTTTGAATTGAAAAGAAGTTTTAATGAGTTAGAAATATTGTTTCTATTGAATGGTTTGTGAAGTTTTAGTTATTTGACCAGTGAAGACAATGCTGAGAAATATTGAACATGTAAATTTTGATGAGCATAGTTATAGATTTCAAGTTTGGTGTCAACTTGATTCTACCAATTAGATTATGACACATATTGCAATGTGCTGACACCTGACGAAAAGAGGTGACACCTAGTGTTGTGATGACTATTCTTGTTTGTCTGTGACAATATATGTTATTTTTAGAAGTTAATCCATGCACTTTGCACCTCATTCCTTTTGAATGTAGATTCTTCTAACTCACAACTGAGTGTTAAGGTTATAGCCCCGGTGTTAGTAACACGGTGGGAGAACGCTCTTGTCTCCGCAGCTAACTTAGAAATACAGGCTATATCGCTAGACGATGTCAGACTAACGGTAATTCAAGGTATGGATAGGCAAGACTGGGCATGCTCACAAACATGATCTCTCTTCTTCCGTATCATCGATACTTCAAGCAGCATTCTACTATAGTATTAGTCATACTAATATACCAGTCATACTCAGGCTCTGTTCATGATACCAATTCAACTCTCATGCCTTCTATAGATTTTTCATCAAGTAACAGCATTTTTATATCTAATAATATAAACTTAGAAGTTAAATCTGGCCAATGTGATGATTGCTTTCAGAGGCTGCAAATCATGATTTAACCTATGAACTTTTTGTAATTTATAGTTAGCTAAAGATGAAGTTTCATTAAGCAGTAGTTTGCTAGCTAGTTTTATGTGGGGATGGGTCAATTGACTAGTTTTATGTAACCAACGCTTGTAGTCTTACAGTTTCTCACATATGCTATCAACTGTTAACTTTCTTCCTTGGTTGTGGTTTGCTCTACTTTTGGGTTGTGAAATGTGACTCCACTCATGTGACATCTATCATGTGACTTTTTCGCATGATTTCTGTCATGTGACTCCAGTCCTGTAACTTCTGTCATGTGACATCATCATGTGACTTAAAAGCGCCTGTGCAATATACTCAAGAACTTGACCTGTTCCTCAAGGGCCAGAACATGGCGTCTTACACGAGGGAAACAAAGAGTTCAGTTATCAGGAGCTGATGGACGGACTCGAGTATCAACATGACGGCAGCGGTGAACCCGATGACTTTATACTCCTTCAGGCTGGGGATTCCCAGAGTCTGCAGAACGTGTTACTTCCTGTTTCCGTTGAGGTAAACCCGACAGTTGATTAGAAACTATTTGACTTAAAAACTTTTTTGAAAGTTGAAAAATGATGGTCATTATTCAACTTTCAAACTCTCCAATCTACTTTAGATTCATAACTGTGCAATAATTATAATCGCACTATGTTTTTTTTCTAATGTATATTATGTAATGTGTATGCTTGCAAGTTATTTTTCAAATTGTATTCCTCTACTAACAAATTAATTTAAAGTACTTAGTTAAATATAATTTCATATCAATATCAGATTCGAAACCGAGCTTTTCAAAGGAATTCCATGATTAGGATTATGTAAGTGTTAGTGACATGATACTTAGTGGTTGTAAATGGGAAGTTGGTTATTATTTTAGGCGTGTAATATATTATAGGCACCACCTGCTCGTAGTGTATCTAATATACATGAATTGTCAGATGTAAACTTGTATGATAGATATGCTCATTTATTAAAGTTATAATTTAATATACAATTCATATCTTGAAGGCAAGCTCAAAGCTGGTGTTGGTAAACAATGCTACACTAGAAGTAGCGTTTGGACTACAAGCTAAGTTTACAAGAACAAACTTGTTGTACGAGGCAGGGGGAGATAATAAGACTCATCTAATAAAATATACAGTAACTCAGCAACCTAATGCAGGTAGGTTTTACTGGCATATTCTCAGACTATGTTTTTCATGCTCAAAACTCAGCTTAGTGCATCCAATGGTATTTGCATATTCTCAGACTGAAATAGTTGATTTTAATAACTGTATGCCCAGCTTTGATTGTGATGTATTAAGTATAAACTTTGACCAATAGATATCAACACCAACATCTCAGTTGAAACAGTTAGACATGACTGATTTATGTAAATAAAATGCTCCAAGGCATGCCTTTACCTGGCTTAATTGTTCTAACCATTATTTTGTGTGAATTGAATGAATTCATGACGAGGATTTTAATGACTCACCCTTGTTTTTATTTTGAAACTTTTGAAAAAATTGATTTATTTTTGTTTTTATTCAAAGTTAAAGTTGAAAAGGTTTCTTTACGAAAATTGTTCAACTTTTAAAAGTCACTTAGTTTTGCGTACTGTTTTTATTGTAGGATCCATTCTTATGATAGTCCCAAAACCAGCTGGTACATCCCTTCAAGCCGGGTGGACTACCCTACCTGATGGTACAATGTTTAAGCAGATTGAGGAATTTAGCCAGGCAGATATTAACGATGGCTACATATACTATCAGCATGAAGCTAGCAGTAGTGGTGATCTCATCGACTTCTTTATTTTTGAGGTTTGTTTCATTGTTTTCTTTCCACACAAACTTGGCAATGGTCTATTGATTTGTTTAATGAGTCATTGTGTGCTACATTCCTCCTTCACAATATGAGGCTTTAATTTGAGAATAGGTGGTATGATATCATCCAGTATTTTATTTCATTTAATAGCAGGGAAATAGTAATGTTTGTGTATATCTTAAATAGAATGACCAATCATATATTTTCTTTTATTGACAATTTTCAACACACCACTTAGGTATACGAGTGATGTCTTCTTTAAATTTTGCTATTATCTGCTCTCTCTTTGCTTTGTTATCTTTTGTCTGTCCAGTTGATTTTTTCAAAGTGTATTTCTCTTTACTCCGTAATTATCTTTTCTCTACTCAGTTATCTTCTCTCAACTCAATAGTTATCTTCCCTCTACTCAGTTATCTTCTCTCTACTCAGTAGTTGTCTTTTCAATACTCAGTAGTTATCTTCTCTCTACTCAGTAGTTGTCTTTTCAATACTCAGTAGTTATCTTCTCTCTACTCAGTAGTTATCTTCTGTTATCGTCGGCAGGTGAAGTATGAAGAATCAATGTCTGTTCTAGCCAATCAGCTGTTTGCTATTTCTATCCAACCAGCAGAAGTGTTTGATGCTCCCAGTGTGGCAGCGGGCAGCAGCCTTAGCTTAGTGGTAAGTTATCTTCTCTTTATATGAATAGTTTATTATATTATATTATATTACAAGTATGTTATATTATATACAGAATAAGTATATATAGTGTGTTATATATATGGGCATTAGTCATATAGCATGTGATATTGTATATGCAGTAGTAATAGAACATATTCTGTTATACTTGTATTAATAATATAGTGTTATATCATGTACGAGCTAGTAACATAACATGTATTATATAATAATGTTATTTATTACTTTCTTTACAAAAACTTCTCATTTTACTTAATGCATTGAACTATAAGTTTGAAGTGAGAAAAAAATTCAAAAGTAATTAGATCTATATGATAGTTACATCATAGCAATTTTTTCTAGTAAAGCAGTTGTTCTATATTGTACAGGTTAGCATTATCTTGGTGAACTACATCATTAGATTTTATAGCCTTATTTTTACCTAAATTTAGGTTTCAGAGGGCGAGACGGTTACTATCACTTCCTCATCTCTCTTATTTGATGATGAAGACAGTACTGCTGAGGATATACTATTTACAATAACACAGCCGTTACCTTACTATCAAGGGATGATAGAGCTAGCCTCAGCTCCCAAAGTACCCATTTCCAGGTAGGGGTATATGTTTGAAGGTCTCCTCCCACCTGGTGCTTGTTTTATATTACAAGAAGGCTTGAGATTTACACGGTGTTGGTAGGCTGTGAAAAGATTTTATCTAATACTACCTGTAATTCATGCTGTAGAGAAATTAAAAGCTATTCATTAATCTAAATTCTGTTCATGAAACGAAGTGTATTCATATTTCAGCTTCACTCAGAAAGACATCAATGACGGTCTATTAGCCTACAGGTCTCCTGCTGATTTAGAGGTTGGACTTACTCAGCCCACATACTTATTCAAGTTTAATGGTGAGTCCTAAGGCTTCACTAAAAGTAACTGTTAATCACTAACTGATATTGGAATAAGCAACCTTGAGTTGTTTTAAATCAACCGAATTAATTTTACACAAATACCTGTGTCGTGCAGGTGTCATACAGGTGTCATGCAGGTGTCATACTTCAGCTTAATACAATAACCTTTTTCAGATAGTTTAATAAATCACCAAGAAAATATTTTATGCTTTATTGTTTTATTACATGAGTATGTTGAAGTATATGTTTTTTTCAGTGTATCCAATGGTAGAAGGTGGGCTTTGTTATTATACCCATTATTGTTCTATTACATGTTACTCTTTTTGAAGCTACGACCCTCCCTCAAACCTCTGTGCTTAGTATAATAATTTTATTTTATTATGTTTATAGTTTATTTCTAAACCTTCTGAAAACCTGTTGCATTTCATTCATTGTTTTATTTCTGAAGTCTTCCTAATAACTTAAAGAGAAAAATTATTTAATATTGAGGAGTTTTACTAGGTGCTTTAACGGTTGAAATTTTACTGAAGAAATTGTTTTGTTTCTATATTGACTTTATTCAAATATTGTACTAAACTGAATCTTCTGCTAACTCCATAGCATGCATGACGTAGCCATCACCTATTTTAACTTAAACATTTCAGTTGTTTATCACACACTCTTCTACATTCTGTTTATGCGACTAAAAAGTTAGCTTGCCAGTCCGATTCTCTGATTTTGATGTGTTGTGTTTGATCTAGTGACTGACAACAATTCCAAGGCTATACTAAACCAAGAGTTTAACATCATGATACTTCCTGTGGACAACAAAGCGCCCTCGGTTGGGGAGGGTGTGAGAGTGAACGTAGAACGAGATAGATCAACTCTGATTAATGATGATTTGCTTCAAGTCGTCGATGTTGACACGTCGAAAGAGAATCTGCAGTTTACATTGATCTCTCTGCCTCAGCACGGAGACATCGTGAAGATGAGTGACATGTTCCACGCCGTCATTAGAGCAGGTATTTAGTCTTGTCATAGTTTGGTAGTTAAAGTTAAACCTTTACATTGTGGCTGGTAATTTTAGAAGTTGTCTTTTTTACTTTTGAGTTTAAACGTTCATCAGATTTCACTTACTCTTGCATCTGTGGATGATTTTACTTATTGAATGAAAATGAAGCTTTATGCCTCACAAAAACCTTCAATCACTGTGTGCCTCATCTGTTCGAATACAATTGCTGCAGATTCTATTTGTTAAGGTTTATTTAGTTTTTATTTTTATTAAAACTGCTGCAGGTTTTACTTACTCCTACACTGAGATGTTGTCCGACACCATCTATTACGTTCATGACAACTCGGCGCCACTGGAGGACTCTTTCACCATCCAACTCTCTGACTCTATCCAGTCTGCTGAAGTGGAGATCCCTGTGACAATTCAGTACAGCGACACCGAGAGCCCCACCCTTAGTCCTAGTGCTACCATGAAACTCAGGCTAAATGAAGGTAAATCGTTTTTTCTCACCAACACTTACTCAGTTGCTGAATTGATAATCTGTAAGTTGTGGTTTTCTTATATAACCATCATTTTACTCAAATCAGAGTAACGTAGGATTTTATTTTAGATAGTTTTCATATGAAAATTTTTGCGCCACCAAAAAAGCTTGAAATTTACGCATTCTTTTCAACATGGAGTTGTGAGCCTTGTTACATTGCAATAGAAGAACGAAAGCTTTGATGGAAAGATATAATATAACACGATTTATGGCACGGTTAAACAATGTTGTCAAATGTGTGTTTGAGTAACCTGTTACATAATAAAAATATATTATGCTAAAATGTGACACATTGTAGTCTTGCGATATAAATATTCTTGGATTTTAGAACAATGGCCAATAGGGGAGTAGAAATTTCTTGTCATTAACAATCATAAGTCTCTTATTCAGGAGAGAAGAAAGTGATAACTCTAAGTGAGCTAGAATACCTGGATGAGTCTGCAGACGGCCTTGTCTTCTATCAGATAGCTAATGAGCCTCGCTTTGGTACTCTATATCACAAGTCTCAGGCTATGCAGTTAGCAGACGGCTTTACTCACACGGCACTAGTCTCCCGATACATCAGGTGATTTCCTATAGTCTATGTTCTAGAATCTTCTCATGCTTTCATGCTCTAGAAAAAATTAAGTTTCTAGAAAGCTTTGTTCGATATTTCAATGTGGTAGTTTTATTTGTTTTTCAGTTATCAAGCTTTCAATGAACTTGGGAATATTGAGATCATGGATACGATCTACTTGAATGTGAGTGACACACTGGGCAATATGGCCGCCATGCAGCCGTTCACAGTGTCTATTATGGCCACAGACAATCATCCTCCAATTGTTACTATAGGATCTGATCTGGTGGTGAGTTGAACAGACTTTAGTAATGCCTTTTCAATTACGATACTTACTTTGTATTTTGAAATTGTATTATCAATTTGTAAAACAATGAAAAATAAAAAAAATCTCGGTTTTATAGCAGAAGCTCAATCATTTTATTTGATTTTATTTTAATTATCCGTTTTATCATTAAAGTTCTGTCATAAA
Source organism: Bugula neritina (assembly GCA_964035545.1). Classification (NCBI taxonomy): domain Eukaryota; kingdom Metazoa; phylum Bryozoa; class Gymnolaemata; order Cheilostomatida; family Bugulidae; genus Bugula; species Bugula neritina. The sequence continues at coordinate 2,432,507 of OZ037765.1, read as the reverse complement.
GTTGTTTATTAAGCAACTTATTATACCTAGTCAACTCTTTACTGAAAGCAAATGTGCTGATAAAGTCTCAATTTTTACAAATTCAGTTTTTTTGTGTTTTAAGTGTGAATGTAAGGTTTAAAGTTTAAATTATATTGTTTAATAAATTTAAGCTGTAGATTTTATATTATTTTTATAAACTGAAAATATTTGCAATAGTAAACTGAAGTTGTTTCAATAAATTTTTGTGGAGTTATTCTTCCAAGACTGGTATAGTATCATGTGAGTAATAACATAGCCTGATGTCCACACTCATGTGAATTTAGGTGGAGGAGGGGAGGCGCAAGCAGCTGACTAAGACTCACATCTCAGCCCAAGATCCTGACAGTATACTCACTAATTTGATGGTTGTAGTTAACGCTGTCCCCACTCTTGGCACTTTGAAAATCATAACTTCAGGTACGTGTCTACTAGATTAACTGTTGTACGCTTTAAATATTGTTGATGAATTTATGTTGATTTGGTTTTAATTAAACTTTATTATATTCTCATAAATTTGAGTTCTAATTTCTTCGCAGACGGACTAGAGAGTGGAATAAGACAGAGCCAGGTTCACATGTTTCTGCTGAGCGATCTTTATGCGGGAATTGTGTACTACGATCAGACGGATCACGAGCGAACTGAACCAAGAAGTGACTTCTTCTGGTTCCACATGAGTGACGGTGAAAATATCTCTCCTGTGGAAAGATTTAACATCACCATCACTGTATGATATATATCTCCTATTGTAGTATATATTATTGTTTTATATATCTTTGTTAATTCTGTTATATTATTCATCTTTATTTCTATTGTATTATATACTACATTATATTTTATATTGCAGTCAACTATATAATATTTTATTCGCAATATATTTGTTCACTCTATTATATATTACTATGTAATATTATATTTAACTCTAATATATTACTATATATTATATTACTCTGCTATATATTACTATATCATATATTTTAGCCTGAGAATGATGAGCCACCAGTCATAGTGTCGGGCACGGTGTTCATTGAGGAGGGTGAAACTGCAGCTATCACAAACAGCAGTCTCTACGTCAACGACATAGACAGCGAGTTTGATGCCAGTTCCGCTGCCTCGCATGTCTTCACCGTCACCAGAATTCCGAGGGAAGGAAATCTGCAGACGCACAATGGAACGATTATTCGCACAGGAGACTCTTTTACTATGGAGGTAAGAATCTGTAACTTCAACTCTGTTACTCGCATAATCTATGATGGGAAAAATAAACAAATATTCCGCGATGACATTATGTTTACGTCTTCATTGTTTTTTCAGCTCTGTTTACTTGACACAAGGCCATGCTTAATAAAATGAAAACACATCTTACATATATGATATAATATTACACCTTTTGCCTTCAGTTATATTTTTTGTGATGCTTTATGAAAAAAACATACCATTTAATGATCTAAATTGCCACAACAAATGCTTTTTCTAATAATAACTTCACAATTGATTCTCATGGATTTTACAATTTCATCAAAATACCCACTATGATCCCAAAATTTGTAGTATTTTTATTCAATATTTAAATAAAAACATTAAACTGGATTATCTTTTTGTTTTGTAGAACATTCTAGATGGAGAGATTTTCTACTCACATCACGGCAGAGAGGATGTATCCCAGGATGCATTCACCGTCGTTGTGTCTGACGGAATGCACGAAGACATCAAGAGTGTGTCTGTAGACATCGCTCTTCTCGACGATGAGACTCCGAGAATCAAAATCAATGACGGACTGAGGATCAAAGTAATGCATTGAGTTTCAGCTCATAGTTTGTCTTGGAAAGTTGACATTAGATAAGCAAAGTTGTTCACTTATCTGCCTAATCTCATCCTTGTAAAGAAAATATACTGTGTCGGAGTCTTTTAGGAAATTTTATAGCAAAGTTTGATTAAAAGAGGCAAATATAAATTGCTTAATTTTGCAGCAAAATAAAGTGCTTTGATATTTTTCATATTAACTTTCGTTCTTTGAAAAATTAAAACACAATCTAGTTATTTTTAAATAAGCCATAAATGTTGTTTTCCAGAGGTACTAGTTTTATGCTAATAAATACAATAAAACCACAATTTTTTTTAAGCTAGGTTGCTTTAAAGCTAATAGTACAGACTCTTGTAGGCTGGAGGAGAGATTGTACTGGACAGTTCAGTGCTCTATGCTACCGATATAGACTCAGATGATGAGATGTTGATATTCATCATCACGCAACCTGTGCACAGAGGCATTCTCTACATGCCTTCAAGTAATAATGGCTCAGAACAGAATATTTCACTGTTTACACCTGTAGATCTTAGAGAAGGTAGGTTCTCTCACTTAGAGAACTACATAAAACCTTTAACAGTGCTGTTTTTTGCATTTACATTCAGTTGTATTTTAGCTTTAACTTTCATTTTAGCATTTGTTTCATTTATTTGCGCTGCCTACTTAATGCTGGTTACTAGGTATTATTGTACCCTTTGTGCTCAATTCTCTATAGCAGGTATCAGAGGTTGACACTTACTATGATACCATTTGTCCTGTAGGTGTCATCAAGTATAGAAACACAAAAGACATCAATGAGGGAGGCTTTGACTTCTTCAAGTTTGATGTCGTAGACCTCAATGATAATCGTCTGATTGGACAAGTGCTCTACATTGATCTACTAGGTTGGTGAAATGTAACTGAAGACTATAAGTATATTTTGTGTTTAAATGCTCAAGTTTCATTGTGGTCTACTTCAAACTATTTATTTATTTTTCTTTATTTTAAGTTTTTCTGCTATCTGGTATTTTCATAAACTTACTTGAAAATGTGAAACTTGCTGAATTTAGCCTGTGTTCTATACTTTGCAAAGTTTTAAAAAGTGTCAAAAATGTTATTATGACATCATTAAACTCTGCACAAAGCAGTCTTGGGACATCACGGGATATATTCTATAACAAACATGTATTCAAGCTAAATGAATTTAAGAAAGCTCAAGCTTTCTAATGTTATTAAAAGAGCAGGTGACCTTTGAGCCATGGGTAAGCTGTTAGTTTATTGACGAGATAAATTAATAGGGAAAGGGGGAGGCAGGAAGGAAGAGAGAGATATTTCAGTCACCATGTGATGGTATATTATTTCTACCTAATACTCAATATTGTGTATAAAATAATGAAGTAATATTGTCCCATTAGCTGACAACTCCGTGCCAGTTGTGAGGGTAAACTCTCCTCTCTCCGTGCGGGAAGATGGCTTTGCACCAATCACCACCTCTCACTTATACATAACTGACGAAGGACCTATGGCTGAAGATCTCATTGTCTACATTGATGTCTCACCAGAGTTTGGTAGCATTGTTTTAGAAGATGATCACATGAAAGGTGAGGAATAGTGTTGTCAGCTTCTATAATATTCCATTGTCCAGGTTTGTTGATCTTTACTCAACTTTTTCGGTTTAAAGTTAGATTAGCCTTTTCACCTTACCAAAGGTTTGTTGCCTTTGTATTAGAGTAGAGTACGTCTAAACCTATGGGTTTTTAGAGAGGTTTGAGGTGGTTGGCTGTGTTGCCTGATGACCAGGTAGTGTCTAACATCTGTGCTAGCAGTAATCAAAAGATGGTTTAGTAATTATTATAATGAGGGTTTATAATTTATACAAACCTCTCTGAAAATTGGGGATCTTTATTTACTGTTTTTATTACATGTTGTATAGCCCAAAACTGAAGCTCGATATATAGAAGCACTCGTATGCTTTAGTTTGAGTTACATTTTGATACTAATTTCATCTATTTTGTGACAGCGTATCCTATAGAAAGTTTCAAGATGACGGATATTGTTGCCAACAGAATCTTTTATGTACACGAATCTGAAAAAGAGGCTGTTGGCGATTCCTTCAAATTTACAGCATCCGATGGGTTTAATAATGTAAGTTATCTTCTCTTTCTCTTTGTGCTTGTAAGTAGTTTGTTGCTTAAGACATATCTGTATAACCAATGAAAATGTGACAAATCTAGAAATATTTTCTAGGTCACCCAGTCGTTCCGGGTGAGATTTATTCAGGTTGATGACTCACTTCCTGTGGCTACTATCGGCAAACTCTTTGCTGCGGAAGGGCAGGATAAAGAAATCACCGAGTTTGAGATCAAAATTGCAGACAACGACACAGCTGTAAGTCAGTGTCCTTGACATCTAAAATCAAAGGAGGGACCTTTACAATAATAACTAATTCTTCATTTACTGCAACTGATCAATGCTTTTTTGTTTACCTAATTATTAAATTTTTCTAAAACATGTTATATAAAACAGTGTTTTCTGTATAAGGATACATGTTGTGTTTTGGAGTTCTCTGTAGGAGTAAGCCTATTTTTTGATTGACATGTTTTGTAGGAGGAGTCTTTGCTGATAACCTTGTTAGCTCCGCCTACTCATGGTAGCATAATCCTAACTAGAGATGGAGAGGAAGTTGATGCTGCCTGCACAATATTCACAATGGCGGACATATACAATGGCGCAGTATCCTATCGTCATGACAACACTGAGAGTAGCTCTGATTGGTTTACCTTTGTCGTCACAGACCAATCAAATAAGGAGTTTTATATTGAGCGTGATGGAGAGCTAATCAAGACCACTTCTCCTTTGGTATGCATTATTTCTTGTATTTGTAAAGGAATTAAGATGAAGTATTTTAAATTACGACTGTAGTTGTAGCCTATACTTTTTTAAATTATTGCCATCAATAAATTTTGTACGTTTCTTGTCACAAATTTAAACTGAAACTTAATGATTCACTCCTTTCAACTTTTAAAATATTTTGATCTGAAACAAGAAAAACTAAAATTTGGCTAGCAATAAAGATAGTATACTCAGTTTTTGCTGGAGTTGCCCTCTCTTTTGAACTTTGAAACCCCATATATATCTACAATCAATTGGAACACCAGCTGTGCTACTTTGTGTTTAAGTTATTGCTATACTTTTTAGACACTGGAAATAACCATTCAACTCCTGGATGATCAAATACCTAGGATTGTTAGAAACACAGGAATTCGATTTTTAGAAACTGATCAGCATGGAAAGGTATCACCACCTTATTGTTATTTCTATTTGCTAATAATTTTATTATGCAAACCTCTTTTGATGTCATTTACATTATGCATAAATGAAATAGTATTTTGTCTTCTAAAATTAAATATGTTTAATCGATTTTGCTTAAAATTCGAATTCACTTTGAATTAAAAAAACTTTTAAAACCTCAATTTATAATTTAAAAATTATAGCGTTGATATAGTTGTTTGTTGGTGCTAGTGCTGTTTGTATATTTTAGCACGTGGCTAAAATTACCGGCCGACAACTAAAAATAGAAGATGCTGATACTAAAGAAGAGCAAATAGTAATTAAAGTAACTCGTATCCCCAAATATGGAATCCTATCGAGATTACCAGATGGGACAACTGTATCACAGTTCACTCAGGGTATGTCGCAAGTCAATGCTATAATGGGGATGTGTTCACGAGTCAATGTGACAACTTTTTACTCATTTTTTGAATGTTTTCATTTCCGTGCAAAAATGCTGTAGTTCAAAGAAGTAATGAAGATCAAAGTTTATTTTATTCAGTTTGAGTTTCATCAAAATGTTTGATGTTTCAACTTTGTTGGTATCTGTGAATTATTTGTGACTCGATTGTGTACGTTTTCAATAAATTTGATGTCTAGTTTACTACTTAGCTGACAAAGTTATGATGAAAAAGTAAAATCCTTATGTCATGCCAAGTTACGTGGAGTTCATTTTTTTTAAATCACAATTTGTGATTGGTTTGCAATGGTCTTATTCATCTCTTACCACCCTGGCATAGAAAAATAATTTTAAGTGTGATTTTCAAGTTTCCAGTTGTATTTCTGTTTATAGATTATTTTTACATTACTTTGCTTCATTGCGATTGCATCACTAAGGAATCAAGGTTTTGTGTTGCAATTAGCCATTTTACTACAAGATTGTGACCTTCAAGATCATCCACTTATTTACTGACTTCTTATTCCTAATTTCAGATGATGTTACCAACGGACTCATTGTATACACGATGTCTGATGATGTCACTGATACTCGCGATGACTTCGAGTTCAGCGTCTTTGACTCGAAGCCCAATACTGTTAATAATGTAATGTTCAATATAGCCTGGAGCTATGTTAGTCTCAGTACCAACAATATAACAGCTGAAGAGATGGCTGGGACTATCGAGGTGCCCGTACGTCGAACTGGGTCACTGCAAGAGGTTAGTACTATTTTTTTTTCTAAAATGCACAGGCTTCGTCATAGTTGTTTTTCTTACTTGCAATGAACTTCCAACACTGCCTATAATCTGCTACACCATCACTACATCATCATTACATCAATACTGTATTATTACTAATTTGTCACTACATTATAACTAATTTATTACTACATTATTACTAATTTGTCACTACATTATTACTAATTTATTACTACATTATTACTAATTTATTACTGCATTATTACTAATTTGTCACTTCATTATTACTAATTTGTTACTGCATTAAATTACGAATTTATCACTACATTATCCTTTCATTATTACTATGTCAATACTACATTATCACACTATTAATACGACCTTACCACTGCATCACCATTTCATTATCTCTACACTACCTTTACATATAACTGGATTATTGCTAATTTATTGCTCCAACACCACTGTACATACAATCACTACATTATCATGACATCAATTAGCTTTTGGCTAGTATGTTGTAATCACACTGTATCAGTATCACCTCAACATCTGTTTATTCTTATAGACATACTTGTATGTTTTCAGTATTCAACATTGAAGTGTGAGTTGGAGAGATCAATGGGAGATGAACATTACTCTAGTGACATCACTGTACTCACACCTCAAATACAGTTTGAGAAAGGGCACACAACTTCAGCATGTAGATTATCTATAGTGAATAATACCGTGTATGAAGGAGTTGAAGATTTTGTTTTAAAGTTATCTTCTCCTGTGAAGACTCTGATGGCTGATGACTCATCCGTGCCAATCAGACTCACTGACTTAGAAGATTGTAAGTTGTTTATTTAAATACCAAAAGAAAATAGGGTTAATTTGGTATTTGTGTTTACTTTACTTTAAATTATTCATATATATAAATATTTTTAGCACATTTATTTTCTGAATTTAGTATATTTATCATTTATGTATTTGATGCCGTAATGACTCAAGTTTAAATTGATAGTCATCCTTGCAGCTTCAGAAAACTACTTGATTCCATTTTAAAACAACCTAATAAATACATTGAGTTCTACTCTCTCTCTCTCTCTCCATTATAGTGCCATTGATTGAGTTTCGTGAAAGAGAGCTCATTGTCAATGAGTCGGTGGGCTCTGCCAACGTGCCTATAATTAGGTCAGGAGATCTGTCTCAGCCTATCACAGTGCTGTGTACGACTACCTCGCAGACGGCTATTGGTAGTGAAGGAAATCATCTTCTCTCTGGTACAGACTACATCAGCAGGAATGACTACGCTGTGAAGTTTGAAGCAGGGGAGGCAATTGCCAGTTGTAACATTCGAGTAAGTTTTCTAACATAATAATGTTCTTTTTATTCCTACTCTTTTAGTTGTGCTGCTCAACTAATTAACATGTTTGAATGACTAAAGAAGACGCAGTTTGCCAATTGTAACATTCAAGTAAGTTGGTAGTAGTTTGTATAGTTTTCTAATAAATTTTTTTATGATTTGTCACCACTCTGTCAGCTGTGTTTCTCAAATAATTAACATCATTAAATGACTAAAAAAACGCAGTTTGATTGATGAATTGGTGACAAATTTTTGTATGCAAAATTTTCTATGCTGTAGTTGTTAGCCACAAAACAGTAGAGTAAGAGTAAGAAAGTTTAATACTTGTTTAGATACTAGATGACACACTGTATGAGGTGAAAGAGCAGTTTGAGGTGGTGCTCAGCTCCCCGTCTCCCCCAGCTGAACTAAAGCAACAAACTAAGGCTACAGTGATTATAGACGGCCCTAATGATGGTAAGATTGCTACTACATGCTGACACGATTGTAGATTATGGTGTAGTTGGTCTCTCTCTGTGTCACCTGTTTTAGTGCTTGTAAATGTTGAATTGGCCATCATTATCCCTTGTCTGCACTGGTTTTTCTGGCACAGAAATATGTGTATCAGACAATAAGTTTTGTTTAATAAGGAAGTAACAGTTCTCTATGGCTGCACTATGTAATACATTGATAGTACTTCCTGGCTCTCCCTACATTGCATAATAAGTGGACATATATCAGTTAGAATCAGCTAGTTTCACACTTTCTAATGACGCAAAAGTCCAGCATACCGTATATATATTTGCAGAATCAAGCATCTATTAATTTTATAAAGATTAAGTTCTTTGACAGCAGTTCCATTTATTTCAGTATCAACAATTCACATGGCAGCCACAGAGCTGGCTGTCTTTGAAGACGAAGAGTCAGCGTTTGTAGAGATTGTCAGAACAGGGCTGGATTTGAGTCGCCCCTCCAGCGTCTGGTGTACGACTAAGATGCTGTCGCAGAGCTCGCAGGCAGCGACCCCTAGTGAGGATTATGTTCCAATATCTCGGAAAATCTTATTTGATGCTGGACAGCGTAAAGCTGTAAGTAGACAGCGTATGTTTGTACAGGTTGCTTTATGCACTTTTATTTTAGTAGAACCTTTTAGTTGTGTTTAACAAGAAAATCCATTCATTTCAAATTCAACTTTCACAATATTAGGTGGGTTAGGAAATATGCTTTGTTTTATGGAAATTGAAACTATTAGTCTTGTTAAATAAATTTAGGTGTTTTCATTAGTTTATTTATTTATAATAGGTAAAACCTTTAACATTCTATATCACTCTTCAATTTTTGTGTATCCGATAAAAAAATCTGTTCAACATTTTATATAGAGTGAATTGCAATTGATATGTTAAATTTATATTTTACACAAAATTTTATCTCAGCTTTTTATATTTACACAATTTTAGTAGAATGTTCTCTCAATCTTTTAGTTATGCGAAATCATAATAATAGACGATGTTGCCGAGCCAAGAAGGGAGGGTGTAGAGAAGTTCGTAGTTACTATCATATCTGCAGATTCTCGGTCTATTGTGACTGAACCGTCTGCTACTGTTATAAATATCGATGACTCAGATTTAGACGGTAAGTTCACATTCTGTAGACTGAAGATTCTAGAATGTGGGCTCTATAGTGTATATTGAAGTGATCGGTTCACCATATGTTCAGTATCAAATGTTCATACATCGAAAAGTTTGAAAAATATTTTTAGTATATTTAGTATCAGATAGTTATACGTTGAAAAATTAAAAAAATATATTTCTATTTAGTTTCTTAAACATTTTCAAGGTCAGTCAAGTTCTACAATATGATTACAATATACATGTTGATGATTTTTATGAGAATACTAGGAGTTGTCTGTTCAAAACAGGCTTTTAAAATATATATTTGGTAATCTAGTTTTTTCCATCATAATAATAGATGCAACAGGAGCACTAGATCTTAAACCTCAGGAGAGGGAAATCTTAGTAATTATTTTTAAATATCAAAAATAAAATAATGAGTGTTGGATATTATTTTAAAAGTCATAATGTCATTACTGTATTATATATTTCAGCAATGCATTTTATTGTAGAATTTATTAGAATTAGTTTTTCTCTGAGGTTATGAAATAAGATACCATCACCACAAGTTAACGTCTCACAGCACCAACTCTCCTAACATGTTATTTCCTTCACATTATATAAACAGTTTATTACTTTCTATTATCTCACCACTCCGGTATATATTGTGTCTTTGTTTATGTTTCCAGTACCTCTACTGAGTTTTGAGACGGCCAAGTACACTGTAGATGAGAAGGATGGTAAGATCTCAATGCCTATAGTTAGAACTGGTGACGTCAGCTGTACCGTGTCTGTCATCTGCTATACTCGGCAGCAAACAGCGTCTGTTATGGCAGACTACCAGGAAAGGGTTCGTATATATAGTGTATCATAGAAGGAAAGGGTTTATATGTAGTGTGTCATACAGACGCATTGCATTGTATTGCAAAAGGGTTGATATGAATATAAAAGGCAAATATAAATTTTTAAGTGTAGATTTCTGATTTTTGTTTGATTTTCCAGTATTAAATAATAAAGTATGATCTGCTGTTAATGTTACTTGAAAGTAAAATTGCTATTATAATTTGTTTTTGTGTAACCAAACTAAATTAATCTGCTTGTGGTTTGTAAAAGAAGACAACTCTGCAAAGTGTGAGTATTATGTAGTGTATGTATAAATAATAGACAAAAGTTTATTGCAATTCAAAAATTGAATCAAATTACCGGACACACTTCACTGTCCTTATATTTATGTTTCTCATCATCAAATTGAAACATGAAGCTTTGTGCTAACCAACTGGGTAAATATTTGCAACATTTAGCAACATAAGATAAGCTAGAAAGCATTAAGTATAATAATACCTGTAACATGCTGCATAGACATGAGCAATGAAGACTGGTACTTATTTACACCATAAATGTGCTATATTTTCACACAGAATTGCTACAATACTTTGAAAACATGCAATTTACTTTTGGGCAAAATATAACACATTGCAAATATTTTTCAGTTGTTTGTAATTTGTTAAATACATGCATATTCATTTTATGTTACAAGTTGTAAAACATAGAATTATGCACAGAGTGAATGCTTATGAAACTGATATTCTATGCACTTTCAGCCGTTAACCAACGAGTCTCGTGTTGAACTGCTGGCTGGTGAAACCTCTGCAGCGTGTGATCTGGAAATTATTGATGATGAAATATACGAGACGTCAGAGTTTCTCCTCCTAAGACTCGCTGAACCTGAAGGATGTGGGGCTATGACAGGAGATCTTGATGTAACACTTCTCAACATAGAAGATGCCGAAGATGGTTTGTTCCTAATATTTTATCATGCTCAAAATTTATTAGTGAATTTTGTAATTTTTTCTTTGCCATATTTTGTTAGGTTTAAACTTGCTTTATTGCAATACTTTATTATTATAATTAAATTATATATTGCTTTTGATGGTCATAAATTTTATTTAAACACAGTTTTTTTTCATAATATTGTTCATTTTTGTTGCTTGGTATTGTATTGTGTTGTAAAACATTATCTTTTTATTATAAATGCATGGAGAGGACACAACTCCAATATCTTTATTGTATCTATTGTAGAGCCATTGATATCTATTGAGTCCTCATCATACAGCATCAGAGAGCCAATATCCTTTACAGACTACACCTCTGTTAAGGTGAAGGTGAGACGTCAAGGGGATGCCAGTCAGCCGGCAACAGCCAGGGTCAGCACTAGAGATAGGTCAGCAATGTCGGGAGTTGACTATGTGGCTACGAGTCTGGTGCTGCCTTTCATGCCAGGTGAGAGGCAGCATGTCATATGAATTCTGTGGAACTGTGTAGTGCTTACAGTTACTCACAGTGTATTTATTGTATGCCATAGTATCTATAGTCTGAGTCTAGCTCCACACCTACATTACTCAAGCATTGTAGGTTTATTCGCAGGTAACTGTTAATTGCTTAGCGTAGGCACAACTGCTGACTGAGTAGCAAGTCAATATTTTTTAACTCAATTTGTGTCATGGCAAATTTAGACTAGTTTATATTCTCTAGTCATATCTATGCTTCAACTTCATTATTCATACCTTTAACCTTTCTGTTTAGGTGAAAGGTCAAAGTTCGTGGATATAGAGATCTTGTACAACCCGGAAGTTGAGTGGCATGAGAGTTTTGTAGTAGTTTTAGAGGAGCTGGCAGGAGTTTCAGCTGGTGAAAACAGTTCGGCTGTGATTAATATACTGGATACAGACGTGGCGGGCAGTCTGGTTCTACCTACGGTACCCATTGTAAGTGTGAGAAGGATATTATTTACCTGCAGTACACGTTTTAATGGACTAGTTTGATATTATTATACGATGCAACATGGAGAGTGATGTATATTGTACTTTACCAATATCATCACATGCATGCACAGTCATACGACACTAATTCACTGTAAGAAAGCTAATAATTTTTTTTCTCAAATGTTTTAACCAATAAATCATTTGGTGCACCAGGTTTTATTGCTCTTCTAACACAGTTGTCATTATTTGTGCTAATTATATCTTAGAATACTTTAAAATTGGTCATCTAACGGATTTGTGTTATGTGCTGTATGATACTGTCCATCATTCACTGCATACTATATGGTCTACTATTGTCATTGTATATATTGTATATGGTCTACTGTGTATTTCAGGTCGTCTCATTGGCTGACTACGATTCCGGGTCATGTGACGTCGTAGAGGAAGTCTCTCCTGGATATCCACTCATCTGTCTCTCTGTAAGTTCTGGAACCTTCCATCTAGTGCTCTTCATTCTGCTTTTTACTCCTTAAGAAGCAACACTAAGAGATCTCTATGCTGTGGTTCTATTCACAAAACTTCTGTTGCTTTGTACTTTCTGTGTGACTGAAAAGTTTGGGTCTTCCTGATTCCAATTTACTTAAAGTGATATTTTATTGTCAAGTGAAAATGTATGTTGATGTATTGAAATATTACTCAAGCTTATATAATACACCCCTGTGGAATTTTACTCCCATAAATTGGGGTTCAATCTTATTGATGCTGACGTAAACTAAGCTCCACTTCTGGCGTTTCAGTCGCTGTGTTTCTATTCACTAAAGTCACTGAGAAGTCATGGCTGCTAAGCTGATCACAACGTAGTTTAATAAACAAAATTCATACATGATTGGCTTCAAAGCAATGGCTTTGCAGCATCTTTGATGCACCGAACAACAGCAAAAAAATGGTGGATGTTTAATAGCTGACATCATTGTGTTTATTTCTAGCCCTGTGATCCTCTTTACCCACAATACGCTGAAACAGAAGAAATTTGCCAAAGTTCTAATATAAACTCATCTGCAATTCAGTACGGGTGGGAGTTGTCTTACCCAGTGAGGTCTAATGGTAAAGTCTCCGCATATCTCAAGGTTTCTCAGGCTACGACCTTCTCCAAAGTAGATACACAGCTGCTTGAGACGTTTCATTTCAGGGCCGGGTTCAACGTGCGATGTATCGCGACTCCAGTTCGGCCTGACGGTCATACAGGTGTGTGTGGGTGCAGTTTAGATCAGTATTTATTATTTCACTTTATACGTCTTACAGTAATGTGTGTGTAAGAAGTATGAAACTATCTTAATTATAAGATACATGCAGAAGTGCTTGCATGTATTGTGTATTACAAATGGTCACCTAATTGCATTCTGATTATACCAAGTTTATATCAAGTACTGCAGAAAGAGTTTAAATTTTATATAATATGTTTCCAATATGACTACTATTTATGTATTTAAACTATGCAGGTAATATGCTCAGTTACATAATATATATATATTCAACCATTTTTTATTTTATTATTCGCTTACTTTTCATTAAAGCTTTCACTTGCTAGTCTTTATAATTTGTTCAACTATTTAATTAAATTAATTATTTATTATTTATTTATATACTAATTATTATTAAGTTGCTATATTTTTTTGTTTACTTTAGGGGTGCCAATACGTAGTGCCAGTGTAGCTGTCCACTCCAGAGGTGTCTGTTCCAACCCTGTAATTCCCAATTCACACGGGGCCTTAGGAGCCCAGTCCTTCACAGCGACTCTAGACTATGTAGAACCTGAGGCTAGCTCCTCAACCTCTAATAAGATCCACATCAAGGTGGAAATCCCGCACCAAGACGGCATGTTGCCTTTGATCTCTACAATGCCCATCTATAACGTAGACTATCTTCTCACACAGACCTCTTTTACTAAGCAGCACTTCTGCTCAAACCTCCCCAATACGTCTGACATCTCAACATCCTCGGAGATCAATGGGTTTCTCAGCAATGACTTCTACAGCAGTGGAGTAGCTGATCCTCCCGGGAGAGTTGACAAAGCTGTTCAACTATACAGACACTTAAACAGAGTGACCTGCAGGTGGACATTCGAGGCTTGGTACGAGTTGTCGCATCTCGTGGATTACTGTGGAGGGCGAGTCACGAGAAACTTTGACGTCGAGTCTGCTTCCAACAGCTTTGTCACGGTACATCAACCACTGCACGTGTCTTACATATACGCTAAGGCACCGGCTGGCTGGGTGTCTCTGGATCACCAGACCACCCTGGAGTTCTCGTTCTACTATGACTCGGTGAAGTTCCATACTGGAGTAGACATCTTGCAGGAACCAGATGCTTCTGTAGACATCATTCGAGTTGGGATCGGAGAAGACGGCAAACTGGCAATGCAACTAAGAACTCATGCTAAATTTAGAGGTCTGTTCACTTTTTATATTGTTATTGGACTCTGGTTATACTGTTATATTATTTTCATAACATTATGCAATAATATAATATCACAATTTGATAATGTCTACATTAAAGATTTAAGAACTATACTTTGTAAGAAATATTATTATACTATATTGTAACAATAGTATGACTATTCTATATTGTTAATATTGCATTATACTACTGTATTATATCATTATACTGTAGTATAGTAATATAACACAATAATAAATGCAATATTAACAATATAGAATAGTCATACTATTGTTACAACATAGTATAATAGAATTTCGTACAAAATATAGTTCTTGAATCTTGTATACTCTTTTTTCTGACTATTTATAATCAGAAGTAATCCCATTGTATTAACAAGAGCGTCATGCTGTGCTTCATCTTACAGGACTTCTGGTTCTCAACCACTACACTGCTTTACCCGGCCAAGTTGGTGAAATAGTAGCCCCAGACACTGTAGACAGCAGGTTCAACTTGAGACTCGTCTGGTCTCAGCCTACATACGATGGCCCGGTGCAAATATGGCGGGTAGTCAGCAGGTACAGTCTGCAGGACTACTCCGGCACTTACACGTTGCGCCTGCTTGCTTGCGTCGCCGCTGCCTCCCAGTCTTATGCTGACTCAGGGCAGCACAAGTGTTCTATAAAAAAAGTGCTCAGTTTCCCACTGCAGATCGCCTTTCAGCAGTCGAATAGACCCGTTCCTGCAGTTTACACTCTGAATACACAGTTTCAAGTTACCAACAGTAAGCGGTTCTTCTTAATGGATCCAATGGGAGCAGTCTCTGAGGAAGATGGTGGCGATTTCCATGGTAACGCTAATAATATTAAAATAATGAAAGAATTGAGATAAAGAAAATAAAATAGTTAAATATCAATTAAAATTTTACAATATGTAGGCATATTAGTACATAAACTTGCAAGTTCATGCTTGTTTCAATTTCCAATATCATTCAATTTATGTCCTGATCTTTTTATTTTGAAAGTATTATTGGAACTTGTTCAACCACTTTCCTTGAATCTAGCAGTGATCAGCATTTTGAATTATTTTAGGAGTTTTCGAAAAAGGAGAAAGACTATTTGGTAGAGTGTTTTGGGATCCCTCACAAGACTTGGATTCAGCTTTCCGTATTCAACTAGACAAAGTGTTTATATGTGCGGGGCGTGATGGCTACACCCCGACATACGACCCTACAGGAGTGATTTATAATGAAGGAGCTCAGTACGGATGTTTAGAGTCAAGCAACAAATTGAAGCATCGCTTCCTGTTATTGGTGAGTGAATTAAGTTTTAGTGAATTTATAAGAACTGTCTTTGCTACAAATGCAACAATGTTTCTCACCAAATCATATTTTTGTATTTGCATCGACAAGTCATTCTTATAACTTTAAACATTTTATGTTGATTTTTATTAAAACTCTGTTAGTTTCTAAATTTTTTCTATCATATCTGCTGCTAGCATATTAAAAGCATCATATTAGTTTGCCTATCTTATAAAACTGCTTTTAATAGAATTCACAATTTCTAACTGCAATAGTATTGTTATAATTGCACAAAAATAAGAATCACTTTTGTAACATTTTTACAGTACCAAACAGTAAATATTAACAACATAAGTTCGCAGTGCTGCTAATTAAGAATAATAATATAATTTAAATACTATATCACAAAATAGTAAATATTATGTTGTATAAAAAACAATATTTATCTAAATCTTTTACTTCAAAAATTACTTGTTTATTTTGTATCATAACACAAATACAAAGATGTCTATACTCTTCATAATATGACTCAAATACAATGATGTCTATTACGCTACTCTCACAGGATAGAGGTCAAGAGGACGTTACTACTAAATACTTCTATGGCTTACCATTCAAAGCAAACTTTGCAGACTCCATGCCGGGATTAGCTGAAATAAACGACATGCCCGGCACTGACGGGTTCGCCATGAGTGTCGACCCGCTCTTCGCCGTAAGTCTCTCTTTTGTCCGCTTCTTTTCAGAAATAATGCTAGGAGAAGACGAAATACTTCTCTGTTGATTTGAATTTTTTGTATTAGGATTTAAAGATCACGTCACAAGATCTTTAAGCTGTGTGTCTTTAGCTTCTGAACCGTCAGATCAAATAGCCTTCCCATTTTAGAGTTGATCTGATAGTTCAGAGGCTATTGCTAAGCGATTTGATAAATTATTTTTAATATCTTGAGATAGCCTGTGTTTCTTGCATTTCAGATGACGGCTGGTCAGAGATGGCATCTGCATATCCTGTATAGAATAGACGCTGCCGATGCCGTGCTTCAAGGAAGACGCAGGAGAGCTTTACCCGACTCTAAACTCGGCAATAACCTTCTAGTTATAAATCTTCAGCAGCATGCTAACTCTGGCAAGCTGCCAACTGACGTTACTAGTCAGAACCCGAGTCAGCCGGAAGTTGTGAATGAAAGAATCATAGAGACTAAATACGTGCTCAACTCCACGGTGATAATAATCTTAGTAGTAGTTGCGGTACTCGTGGTTAGTCTGAGTATAGGCACTGCAGTCTATGTGAAACATTCAAATACTCAAAGAAGACAGACTACTGCTGATTCTGTAATAGTAGAAGCAAGAGAAGAAAACTCTGCTGACAACAGTAAATTACCTCCCAGTTACGAGCAGGTTGTAACGACAAAGCTCGATCATGAAAATATTGGCACAACCGTTTAACACGAGTTTCTATATTGGTGTGTTTGATTACTTTCAAATACTTTTGTAAATAGTGAATATTGTATATTATGTTTTTTGATTGATATTTGGAACTTTTAGTGGCAATTTTACCTTATGATAAATTAGCTATTTTTAGAAATGCTCATTGGAACTGCTATAAATAAGGAATTAATATATTATAAGATATATTATGTCTACAAAAAGTGGATGTTTGAAAACTTAGTATGGAAAAAAAACTAATTTTTTTATGGTAAATTTATTACATTTTTTGTAAACAAAGTCATTTTCTTAAAATTTGGACTCGGCACTCTACTGTATTTTATAACAGATTGATAATGTACTTATTTATTCTAAGTCTGGTGATTGACTGTAGATATTTGATACAGAAATATTATTTTTATATTAATTTTATGAAACGATTTTTAATAAAGTGTATTTAGACAACTTTAGAATTGATTTTTGTATATGTATAAATACGTACAGGCATAAATGATAAACAATAAAGAATATATAATGTATTACATTTTACAGTACGGAGCAATTTAATTTATTTTTCAGGCCAGGGTTTAATTCAATGCTGTCTGATGAATTAATAGATGATACTGAAAATTGCTGGTTAAAACCTAACACGTTATTTCTGTACAATATATGCATGTAAGGGTTATGTGCGACATTAGTATAACATGCACCATCTGTCACTATAGCTTATAAATCTAAATAACATAGCATAAAATCTACTATACTAAATAATTCAAGCTTTTATAAAAACGAATGTGAAATTTTGCATTATCAGTGTAAATCAAAGCTAGAACTTCATACATTATGACTTCAACAAGTGCTAACTATTCCACTAATTGTTTCAATAAGATGCTACAGTTAGAGATACAGGGTTGCTTACCCCTGACAATTTCCACCTTTTGTAACTGCGTATCTTTATTAACATCTTACCGATTTAGTAGAGGTATGAAATTTTTTAAACTAGCTAATATTAGCATTTCAGGTTTTCACCTTCTTAATAAGAATCATGTGACTTTGACATCTTCATAGTTTATGACCACATTTGAAGTTCAAGCTGAATAGAAAATAGAAGACATCAAAGCAGGTGGATATAACCTCTGAATATAAACTAGCTTGCAAACCACCATGACCATTATAATTTATAATAATCATAGATGAATAATCGCGTTTGGTTTTAATTTGAATAAAATCTGAAGACTAAAGCTGCACTCAGTCTCGCAGTTGCTTACTGTTGTTGATAATCATACTCATAGTGATACTCATACCGACACTGATATATACCCATATTCATATTGATACTGAGAGAATTAGAATTAGCTGAAAGTGAAAGTCAAAGTGAATGTTCTCTGTTAAAAGTAAAACTAGATAAAAAATGCTTCACGTTTAAAATAAATGTAAATTTAAAAGCTATTGGCGTTACCAATCACTGTTACTATTAGCATTACTGAAAATTTATTTTCTGGAACTCCTAGTCTTAAGAGTAAGCCTAGTCAATTTGAAATCCAATTAGATCAACTGTGTCTGTAGTCACGTAGAGTCAGTAGAGTTAGTGAATAATTTTTTCGGCAAATGTAACAGTAACACTAACATAAATTTGTTGAAATTAACACTTACACTGCAACTGCAACAAGTTGGAGTTCATCCTGATAGAATTATATTAAAAACGTATCAAACAAAAAAGATAATGGAGTTCATGTCAGCGGAGTGGAATCCTTTGGGAGACATCTTTTTCAGGTATCAGTATGTCACTATGTTGAAGCAGTTTTGTTTGGTAGTTTTAGTCTCTGTGTAAATGCTG
Source organism: Bugula neritina (assembly GCA_964035545.1). Taxonomy (NCBI): domain Eukaryota; kingdom Metazoa; phylum Bryozoa; class Gymnolaemata; order Cheilostomatida; family Bugulidae; genus Bugula; species Bugula neritina. The sequence continues at coordinate 2,413,546 of OZ037765.1, read as the reverse complement.
ATATTATTATTTAACTGCAAATTGTAATGTATTTTTGATGTTGATTCTAATAATTTTTTATTCTTAATAAAGAGTTAGTCATTTATCCTCATTTAGATTTTGTTATTGAAGGATTAGTATATCGATATTTTTGTAATTATTGATTTATAGGCAGGCTCAACAGTTACTTTGCTGTTTTAGTTATGCTATTTCAAGTTTGTACATGTACAGCCCTCTGAACATTGCAAAATTTGCACACAGCATCACTGCAATTGTATAGTAGTTTTGCAGTCATTTTAAAGATGATGGTTGATGGACTTAATATATATTTGAATTTCATTCAATGGCCACCAGCATAGAATTAGATACTTTAGTTTTTTTGTACTTCTTTTTGGTAGATTGCATTCACATTGACTATTATATTACTATGAACTTTAGAGAAATAAGGAATTCTTTTATATATCATTTGGTTTTGTGATCATTGACTGACTAGGAAATTTATATTGAAGATTTAGGCTATTTTCGTTATAAATTTGTACTTTTATTACAATTTTATTGCTTCTGTTTCTAGAAAACTAGAGCTGTACCGTATGACATGGGTCGATCACATGAATATTTCGGAATACGATGTAGCAGCGGCCATCAATGGGGGACCCATAGGTATTGCATCTTCAGTTCTACTGTAAAGTGTTGATAGCTGTAGTTACATGTGACTAACCCTATAAACATGGACATTGTGCTTTACATTATAGCTACTATGAAGAAGGCAATGCATATGGTCAGAGCTGATTCAAAACAAATTGTGTCGATATACAATGCAGCAGGAAATCGACTGCATGATTTCAAGGTGAGTCACTCACTTACTCGCTTTCATTCATTCACTCTCACTCACTCATCCGCTCTCTCACTCATTTACTAACTCACTCACTCTCACTTGCACACTCACCCGATCACTTTCACTCACTCAAGATGGTGAGTCACCCAGGTGAGTTAATTTAATCAGGTGAGTTGTTGGAAAGTCAATTCCTTCTACAAATAAAATATTGTGACTTCCGCAACACATATTAGAGTCAGTAGAATACAGCAGCCATATTATTCCCTTGTAGCTGGCTGGTGCACTGCTTACAGTTTATATATTAGATCACTACGCTGTAGATATGTTTGTTACTGTAGTCGTAGCTTTATATCTGTAGTGGCAGCAGGGTGGTCTACTGCTCAAGATTGGCTGGACAGCATCAGAGAAACTTGTCTGTGTGCAGGATGATGGCCTGGTAATATTGTATAACCTGTTTGGGCAGGTTGAGAACACATTTGATATGGGACAGGTTAGTCATAGCCTATTGGTTATTTTCTATGTTGTTGGGACTCTAGTCAGCCAATCAGCTGCTAAGGTTAATTTGACAGAAGCGCTCCCACTAGCCATCAGAACAATATATACGATCATATAGCCTGATAGGATTGTAGTGATGCTCATTGTATCTTCACATACTTTATGTTATTTCGATTACCCAGTCAAGAGAGAGTAACTCCTAACTATAAAGATATTATTGCTAGTTATGAAACTGTCTGTTGCTATGGCAACTATTACGTATCATGTACCTGTTTTGCTGTAGGAGGCGATGGACTTGAAGATATCCGACTGTAGAATATTTCAGTCATACAATGATTCTGGGGTCATCGTCATGACAACAGCTTACAGGTTCTGGATCAAAAGTGATGTGAATAAGAGAAGCCCCCCTCGGAAGTTGGCTGATGTTCCAGGTATATAGTTATTACCTGCGCATAGTGTACCAGGTATTACCTGCTCATACTGTACCAGGTATTACCTGCTCATAGTGTACCAGGTATTACCTGCTCATAGTGTACTAGGTATATAGAAATATTTATGATTTGACTAGTAAAGTGTTTCCTGCAGCTCTCGGCTCTCCCCCGTCTTGCTGGGCAGCTATTGGAGTGGACGGTACGATATGTGCTCTGGTTGCCAGGGACGACAGACTGTATCTCATAGACCAGATGGGACAGTGCACACCTCAGGTGATGATATGCTCAGACTATGCTGTTTTTTCGGGCTATAGATTCTCTCTTGCTATCTTCTACCATGCAGAGCTTTATATATCATTGGAAAACACTACTGGTATCAAGCCTTGTACACTCTAAGATAATATATTATATATTCTATAGATATATATTCTATAGATATATATTCTATAGATATATTCTATTATATAGGGAAATAGAACATATCAAATATTATCATTAGGGTGTAGTTAAACTTTGCATAATGTATCTGTATGGCTTCTTGGATGCCATGGAATTTACTTTGTGATGCACAAGTCCCTATGCTTTACCATAGAGCCAGAGAGTCTCAAGCTTTCAATCAAATGATACCAGACAGCAGAGAAATATGAAATAATTTTTACTAATTGCAAAGTTTTATGCTAACCACACATGTGTTTGCGTATGTTTAATTAGTTAAAGCAGCATTTAGTGCTCTCTTGTCTTATCTAGCTTTAATAACAATAAATTTTGTATGTAATTTTAGTATAAAGATCTTTTTTGTATTTAATTTAATTTTGTTTCATGTTTTCTGTCATATGTTTGGATATTTTATCACTTTGTCCCACCCTGCACCAACAGTAGAATAGTAATATGAGATTTGACAGGAGTTGTCCTCTACTCATACAGGATGTACAGATTAGTGACTCAGACGTGATAGCCTACACTGACATAGCTGTCTCTATAAACAACAAGTACGTCGCTCTGTTCACAGCTAGTGGCATGCTTTGGATAGGCTCTGCCAATCTGCAGGTAAAATTCTCTCTTCATTACCTGCCTCTGCTTGTTATGCAACTATTTTTATACTTCTTGTTTATCAATACTTATAATGCTTACCTTGAAGTCATAATAATATAGCATACATTCTCTTGAATGAGACGTCAAAGTGTTTGTAATTTTCCTTCCTTCACTGTTGACTCTACTTTTAAATTACTAATGTAACAAATTGATCAAAGACTTATTATATTTATGCATAATTTTATTAGGACCCGTTTTTTCTGCTTGCATATGATATGTTTCTGCCGTTGAAGGTATGTTTCTGTTGTTGAAGGTGTGTTTATGTTGTTGAAGGTGTGTTTCTGTGAGTACCAGACTCAGAACAAGAGCCGGCCCACCCAGCTGGCCTGGTGTGGGACCAGGTCAGTTCTGGTCCATTGGGAAGAGGAGGACCTCCTGATGGTCGGGTCGGACCGGGAGTGGATCAGCTATCCTAATGAAGGAAGCATCTTCATTGTATCTGAGACAGACGGAGCCAGAATTATATCCAACAGTTTCCACGAGCTCATTCACAGAGTTCCCGGTGTGTAGTACTATGTCCTGCTATAGTTGTGGGGCGTGTAACCCAACTCCTTAAAAATAGTATAAGTTATGAAGTCTTCACATTTCTCTAAGGCTAGGCCATGTCTGTTTTAGAAGCCAAGACTGGAAATGGTGATTCCCTTTGAAATGTTTTCCAAATTTATTGAACTTTTGGGGACCTTTCATAAACAAACTTTGCTGTAAAAGCCGAGGCCTTTCTTCTGTTTAATAATACATTGTTTTGTTTGCTCCATGTGTTTTAGCTTATTTATAGAGTGTCATCAATTCACTTTAACATACTTGACAGATTTACAACCACCGTGTTGGTAGGGGAGGGAGGGGGTGTTGGCTCCAAGTTTAATGTTACTGTCAGTGTAACTCCAAGGTTATCTGTTGTCCCATATAGTTGCTGTGGTGAGATTACACCAGTAGAATTGAACCAAACTCACTGCTCAGTTCTTGTTGGTAAATAATATATTTTATATTGTAATATATTATATATTGGAATATATTATATATTGTAATATATTATATACTGTAATATATAATATATTGTAATATATTATATACTGTAATATATAATATATTGTAATATATTATATACTGTAATATATAATATATTGTAATATATTATATACTGTAATATATTATATACTGTAATATATTATATACTGTAATATATTATATACTGTAATATATTATATACTGTAATATATTATATACTGTAATATATTATATACTGTAATATATTATATACTGTAATATATTATATACTGTAATATATTATATACTGTAATATATTATATACTGTAATATATAATATATTGTAATATATTATATATTGTAATATATTATATACTGTAATATATTATATACTGTAATATATTATATACTGTAATATATTATATACTGTAATATATTATATACTGTAATATATTATATACTGTAATATATTATATACTGTAATATATTATATACTGTAATATATTATATACTGTAATATATTATATACTGTAATATATTATATACTGTAATATATTATATACTGTAATATATAATATATTGTAATATATTATATATTGTAATATATTATATACTGTAATATATTATATACTGTAATATATTATATACTGTAATATATTATATACTGTAATATATTATATACTGTAATATATTATATACTGTAATATATTATATACTGTAATATATTATATACTGTAATATATTATATACTGTAATATATTATATATTGTAATATATTATATATTATAATATATTATATACTGTAATATATTATATATTGTAATATATTATACATTGTATCCTATTATATCACATTGTGTAATACTTTTAGAGGTCACTCGTGAAATATTCCAAATTGGATCAATTCAACCCGGTGCCTACCTCTTTGAAGCTGAGCGCAAGTTTAATGTAAGTATGACCTCAATAACTTAGTAGATGTTAAGTGTAAGTATGACCTCAATAACAGAGCGTTATAAGTGTTAGAGAGCTGGTAAAAGAGTGTAATAAAATAGTAGTGTTATGAAGGGTCGTAGACATATTTTTGACACTCTCTAAAGTGCCCAGTAAGCAATTCCTCACAAAGTTTATTAGATGGAAATACAAATATTATATTACAGAAAATATTATGTTACAGAAAGTACTATATTACAGAAAGTACTATATTACAGAAAATACTATATTACAGAAAGTACTATATTACAGAAAATATTATATTACAGAAAATACTATATTACAAAACATATATTTTGTGGCAGTCAAATCAAATTTAAGATTCTACATCAAAATATAAATACTATGTTGATTTTTTCATTTCCTAAAAGATTTGTTGGTTTTGCTGTGTTTTTGAAATGATCAAACTTTTACAGCATAATTATACAGATATTCAAATACTTTGTTAATTGAGAGGTACTTTTTCAAATTTTTATCCATCATAACAAATTTATGATTTGAATAAGTAAGAACTAGCACTGGCCCAGTATCTTGTAATTTTCTATACTAATATATTATTTAGTTTTTAATTCAAGTTAGTTTCACATTTTCACTGTCCATATGCGTTTTCATTCTCATATATTGCAGCAACAAAACAAAGAAGCCAACGATTACATTGACAGCATAGCCCACCAGATGGGGCTAGCCGTAGAGCAGTGTATAGAGGCAGCAGGTCACGAGTTTGAACCTGCCAAACAGAAGAGTCTGTTGAGGGTACGTAACAGTTATGCAGCATTTCGAGTTATACTATATTATAGTGATATTATATGATTAAATACAATAATATTTAATAAATAATATATATAATTAATTGTAGTATTATATCAAAAATTGTAATATTATATGATTATTTACAATAATATAATATTATACGATTAGTTGTAATATTATATTGTTAACATATATTTATGCATTTTGTGGGATTAGAGTAGAATTTATTATGCTTCACATAGTAGTGCTTTGTTTGCCCTCTCACTATGTTTAGTGTATGAATGTTGACCCACACCCTGTCTTGGTTAGTTTACTTCATACTAGTAATTGTAAAACTTTTCCCTTCTTCTGGCATAACTTCTGACTTGGAGTTGTCTGTTTAAACTTGATAGAAATCAACGAATAATTTTCATCTTCACAATATTTTGTTCTGTTGAACACTGCACAAAGTAATGTGTATTTCTATAGTTTATGTAGATTATTACATTTGAGTATTATTATAATTATGTATATATGATCTTATATCTGTATATACTTGTTGAAGTGTATACAACATGTTATATTCGTGTGCATATATAATATTGTAGTTATTCAGGTCGTTGCCTGTGATTGGCTATTTTTAGGCTGCTTCCTTCGGCAAGTGTTTTGTAAACACGAGTGAACCTGACAAGTTCTATCACATGTGTCAGATGATTCGTGTGTTGAATGCCGTCAGAGAGTTCAGTGTAGGCATTCCTCTCACTCTCAAACAGTATCCTTGACCTTCATGTGGTGATTCACTCGATTACGTCATTTATTATGTCATATGTGTAGTATATGAATCGTCTAGCATAAGGCTTTCCTGTGTAAGAAATGTTCTGCAATAGAATGACAACTCCAAATTTGGCAGTGATTTGTTTCAGCCTTTTAGTGATGAGTCATTTCTGAAAACAACAGCTTTGTTACATTGTGACTTCAGCTTCTGTATTCAATGTAAGAGTAGAGACAACTCCAACTAAAATAACGTGCTTTTAATAATTTTTATGGGATCAGATGATGTTCTGTCGTCTACTAATATATACCAGGGGTGGATACAGCTGTGTCGTCTACTAATATATACCAGGGGTGGATACAGCTGTGTCGTCCACTAATATATACCAGTGGTGGATACAGCTGTGTTGTATACTAATATATACCAGGGGTGGATACAGCTGTGTCGTGTACTAATATATACCAGGGGTGGATACAGCTGTGTTGTCGTCTACTAATATATACCAGGGGTGGATACAGCTGTGTTGTGTACTAATATATACCAGGGGTGGATACAGCTGTGTTGTGTACTAATATATACCAGGGGTGGATACAGCTGTGTTGTCGTCTACTAATATATACCAGGGGTGGATACAGCTGTGTCGTGTACTAATATATACCAGGGGTGGATACAGCTGTGTTGTGTACTAATATATACCAGGGGTGGATACAGCTGTGTTGTGTACTAATATATACCAGGGGTGGATACAGCTGTGTCGTGTACTAATATATACCAGGGGTGGATACAGCTGTGTTGTGTACTAATATATACCAGGGGTGGATACAGCTGTGTTGTGTACTAATATATACCAGGGGTGGATACAGCTGTGTCGTCTACTAATATATACCAGGGGTGGATACATATATATTAATGCTCAGTTCAATTATATCTACAATCATAATGGAGAAAATGATAAGTTCGCATTTTCCTTAACTGTATGTTTAGATTAAATTTCATAACGATGGAGACTCTGATAGATAGGCTGGTATACAGAAGGCAGTATCTGTTGGCTAGGAAAATCTGTCAGTACCTGAAGCTAAAGGATGTGGAAGAGAAAATACTGGCTCATTGGGCCTGTTACAAGGTATGTGCAGTGCATTGTGGGATATGAGCAGACGTATGTGCAGTGCATTGTGGGATATGAGCAGACGTATGGCACAATGCATTGTGCGTGTGAGCTAGAATTATTCAATACATGTAATATTCATGTTCATTTTTCCATTCATCTAAAATGTTCTTTATATTATAGTGTTTCAATTGTTACATAGTATGAGAAAACGTAAACAACATATCACTTGGGGCTAGTACCAGTACCAACTCTCATACTGTGCCAGAAATGGCTTATTGAGTTGGATAACAGCAAGCATGGAGCAACAATCTTAATCTTTAATATTATTGTTCACTCTTTGTCTTGTACTCTATCAAAATATCAAAAATTGTTACATGCTGTACAAAACATAATATACATAAGTAACTTTCAAATATTCAGTATCAACAAAAACAAAAACTTCAAAATTATAATGACACTTACAAACATCAGCTCCTTAGAACATCTTCCTGGCAAGTGAAACTACTAACTATTATAATACAAACAAATATAACATAAACAAAAGCCAAAAAATAGCTAAACAAACTGCAAAAAGCTACTGTATACTTTCATCAAAATATTGGCAAACAGCCAGAATTATCTCCCTGGCACACTTACCCCTTATTCACTCTCAGACTAACCCTACTAACATAAGGCTGAATAGAGAGCTTACTAAGAATTTGGTCTATACATTTGACCTCTTGACCTTTACAAAATGTTAAAAAAAGACTCAGAATGAAGCAAATGTGTGCAATGTGCAGTGTGTGTTATGTGTAGTGGAAGTCTGCAGGTATATTGTGTATCAACTGGCAGGTAGAGAATAGTAGAGACCCAGACTATAAAATAGCTAATATTCTCCAAGAGAAACTGGGGGATAACTCCGGTGTATCGTATAGTGACATTGCTAACAGGGCTGTGGAGATGGGAAAGACAAACCTGGCGATAATGGTTAGTAGAAACCTTGTCTTATTTTATATATAAAAAGTTAATATATTATATATTATATTATTGTATATAGAAGGTTAGTATATTATATTATTGTATATATAGAAGGTTAGTATATTATATTATTGTATATAGAAGGTTAGTATATTATATTATTGTATATATAGGAGATTAGTATATTATATTATTGTATATATAGAAGGTTAGTATATTATATTATTGCATATATAGAAGGTTAGTATATTATATTATTGTATATATAGAAGGTTAGTATATTATATTATTGTATATATAGAAGGTTAGTATATTATATTATTGTATATATAGAAGGTTAGTATATTATATTATTGTATATAGAAGGTTAGTATATTATATTATTGTATATATAGAAGGTTAGTATATTATATTATTGTATATAGAAGGTTAGTATATTATATTATTGTATATATAGAAGGTTAGTATATTATATTATTGTATATATAGAAGGTTAGTATATTATATTATTGTATATAGAAGGTTAGTATATTATATTATTGTATATAGAAGGTTAGTATATTATATTATTGTATATATAGAAGGTTAGTATATTATATTATTGCATATATAGAAGGTTAGTATATTATATTATTGTATATATAAAAGGTTAGTATATTGTATTATTGTATATAGAAAGTGGTCAGATGGTTTCGAGTGAATTATATACACTGCTTTGTATAATTATATTGTAATTATATGTATTTTTATATATTTTTATATATTAATATATTTTTATGTCAAATAATGTTATTATTTATTATGGTTATTGAAATTTATTTTTGATCTAAAACTGAAATATATTTTGTACATGTAGTTTATTAAAAAAATTTAAGCTGTAATATTATTATTTTTTAATTATTTTATCCTAAAACTAATGAAGTATTTAATTTTTACTTTTTGACCAACACTCTTATGTTTAGAGTATAAATTTTTTCACGTTGTTCTCTTCTGTGAAAGTTAAAGCTTTCCGTTCTTCTTAGCGTTGTCCTGGCAGTGGGAAAACATTTTCTTGTGTAATATTATAAAATTGTGTAAATATTTGAATGTACCAACAAGGGAAGTTAATTCTTCAACATACAAAATAGTTTTGAAGTAAAAGTACATCCAGTGAATATTTGTGAAATACTGCACCTGCTAAAGGAAAAGTTTTGGGATGTAACAGAATATGTAGGCTTATGGGAGAATTCCTTCACTTATCTTACAGATAAAGTTACACTTAGTACTCAGTGTCAATACTTAATAATACAATGCTATTACTTTGCTGTTAGATAAGCTCTTTAGCAAACATTAAGTCCTTTAGAAAAAGATACAGTATTGAAACAAACTATGAATTTCATGTCTCTATTTTGTGTCATCAAAGCTTTGTATATACTTGTTGTAACTAATATATAAAACGTGAAAATATAAATTATATTATATATATTATATGCTTCATTATAAGATAAAACTTTTAAACTAGTGATATGTATTATTCAATATAACATACTGCTTTTCCATGCCATGGAATTTATCCTCCTGAAGTTCATATCTCTATACTTTATAATAGATTTTCTGATTTTCAAATACCAATATGCTAGGTAGTGGGCTTCAAGTTCTTTTTTATTATTATATGACAATATTTATGCTATTAGACACTCAAACTATACATAACTGGTAATAGATATAGCTAAGGTTATTTCAGTGGAGTCAATGGCTTGAAATCTGGACATATACAGCAGTAGAACGCTGGGATTTTGTCTTTTATTACGTTACTTGTGTATAAATTACTTTCACTTTGTCTTATGACTCATACATCTAGTCTGCCATCAACACGTATGCTCTTGCATCATCTCTCTGTAAATGTCTGTTTCTATGGTAATGAGGTATACCATTCCTGGTGAAGAAGTCACTCTCAACTATAGCCCTGCGTCCGTAGTCTGGGTTCGTCATTGTCTCTTTAGGTACGAAGTCGTTGAGTCGCCACCCATAGTCCCACGAACTGCATAGAGGGAACTTAAACTTATCTTCAGGGTTTTTATTTTGTCTCTTTTTAAGGTATTGATATCTTCCTTTACTCTCCTTTGTGAACCCGTCATACAATGTGTCCTTGACCTTTGATTCAACCGGGTACATGTCTAGAATCTACAGTAATCAACGTGTTGTTAGATCTGCGGAATATTTAGACAGGAAACAGTTACAGGTTTTAGCTTTCAACTTCTGAAAAAATATTTCAAGAGTAGCAAACATGTAAGATTTCGCTACAAAATTCTATAACTTTTATTCCTAGCCGTTTTAATATAAAAATCTTTGCAATTTTAATATTTGTTTAGCTGATAAATATATTCGAATTCAGTAGAATCTGACATTAGAAATATTTGGTCTGGGAAAAGATGCCAAACGTTTGAATAGTTTGTCCAAAGATCAGCCGCTTGTACTATCTACTGTAAACTCACTTTACTTGACTCTGATAGCCCTTCTTTAGCTTTCTTCAGCGTTTGAAGATCTAACCTACTCTGGAAATGCGTCTGTGACTTCATACAATATCTGGTTGGGTCAATTGGGGGAAGTTGTGTTACATTGGCTGGCTTTATCACATTCTGTTCTAATTTCTTTTTAAACACTTCAAATCTCAAAGAGTCGCCTGTAAAGGTTCATTGGTACATTGAGTTACAGTTATCATAGATTAGGTTTTTGCAGTTAAAAATAACCAACATTTTAATTTACTTTAATTTTCGAAACCTAATACTAACATATTGCCCGTTTTTAAACTCAGTATCTCTATGTCCATATTTATTTGTATTTGTGATAGTATTATAATACTGCTAATATTATGTAATCACATATATTTTATTATTACAATAGTAGTATTCTTATATGATAATAGTACTAATTATTTTATATAATTGTAATATCGACAAAATTATATAATGAAAGTTATAATAGTATTTTATGAATATATGTAATATAATGCTACATCATAATATTAATAGTATTCTATGAATATAATGAATTATATAATTTTAATAGTAATAATATCCTATAAATAAAATATAATTTTAAATATATTTTGTTTGATAATAGTCTATAATTATAAGTCTTTTATACTATCTTTTTCTTGGAACAATTAAATGAAAAACATCAAATATGTCACATAACTTATACCCAACTTATAGCTCACGATTCACAACCCAACTCGAGATTTTAAACTCACACTCAACCTTTTGACTGTCAATTCACCACACCAATAGCATCTTACCCATGAGATCTCCTTGCCTTGTTCTCTCGTGCCAAAGCAATCTCGTCGTGTTTTCCTTATCAACCAGCTCTTTCCAAATGGTGGCTTGCTGTACGCTGTACGGGTTGAGTGACATGCTTGCATAGATAAGAGAGCCTAATGTTTGAACTAAATTATAAACTTGAAATTAACAATAAGAGTATTTAAACACTGAGAAATTATATACTTAATGTTCATCACTGTATATCATTAGACAGGTCATTTCCCATGCTTTACAATGTTGACATAACCCAATTGTTTTACATCAAGTCATTGACTTTTCGTTATTAACTTCTTGGAAAATTAGTTTTATATTTTTATTGGATTGTTGTGCATGAGGATAGATTTAAATATCTGATGAACTATAGACCTACTAAAAGTATATTTTTGTAACGAATAAGCTCTAATGTATTGTACATTTGGTATTAAGTAATGTATTATTTATTAGTATAATTTATTTAATATAAATGTTGTTGATAAGAGTGCTGTGTGTTTCCATACACTCATACCTATACTATACTGTAACAAACATAGTAACAGTAATGCGCATGAATATATTGATGTATGTTACATACATAGTAATACAGTATAGTTAGCCTAATGGATATTGAATATTGATTATATGACATTGGTTATTCTCACACTGACATATTTATATGTAAATGTACTTTGCTGTGAATATGTTCAGCTTGCTGTGTTTTACGCCACTATGTAACTATAGTTTATTAAATTTTCTATCATAGTTGTCTCATTTTTTCATGTTTTGTTGTCTTATAAACATACTATGCAATACCTGGGTATGTACTATAATTTCGGGCTATTGTGTCCATGTATGTTGCTTTATATTACAGTTACTTGATCATGAAACTAAGGCAGCCAATCAAATTCCTTTGCTCATGAAAATAGAAAAGTATGACACAGCACTTAAGAAAGCCATCGACAGTGGTGACAGTAATTTAGGTCAGTATCAACGTTGGATTGGTTGAATTTAACTAACCTCCAGATTTTAAACCAATCAGCTTCCACACGTGGAAAGCTGGAGTGTCAACTTCCATTAGATATTTTTAATTAACATTTAACAAGCACTGTTAAAACTCACCTTTTATACAAGTCACACTACTGTGCTAGGGCCAATTTATTCAAATATGTGTTGCATTTTTTTGTTCTCTCAGCAATTGCTTATCACCCATATATGACGTGCTGTTCAATTACCTGCTTATTTTTTTGCTGACATGTCATATGCCATTTGTGACTCACTCACCTGTCACTGTTGACTGCAATTTACTGAGTTGTTAGTCATCTGCTGATCACATGACATGTTGGTATTTAGCCCATCATATGCTAATCACTCACCTGGCACTCACATGTCGGTCTGCTGTCACTCACATGTCAGTCTGCTGTCACTCACATGTTACACAGCTTTTGTTCAGAAATCTGCATTAGCCACCTGTTGTCACCTGCCACTCACATGTCAGTCTGCTGTCACTTACACATACAAGATCTATATTTCTTAGTGGTGTAAGACCAGTTTTATAATTATAATTTGTTGTTTTAGTCTACCAGGTAATCTTCAAGTTGAGTGACACTATCAGGAGTGTGGGGGACTTCCTGCTGGAAATTCGTAAATCTCCGCCAGCCCTTCCTCTTCTAATGAAGGTACTGTGTGGTATTGTGGTATAGGTATTGTAATATTATGTCATTATATTGTATAATATTCAGGAAAAAGCGGAGATAGGTGAGAAAAAAATTGTGTATAATATTCAGTACTTTTATTAAATGATAATACTTTCCATTTATCCCACTAATTTATTATAACGCGCTTGTATAGTTTTACTGTTTCATTGCTACTGTACACGTAGTATAAGCTGCTATGCTAGTATTAATACTAGTTATAAAACCACACTGCCAAAGCTCATTTATTTGAACTTAGAATTTAATAATGTTATTTCCCCTGTACATTGGTTAATTCCTAAAACAATTAATATTTTAAAGTTAAATTGTAATCATATGGGTTGTTGAAATGTTCAAATCTATCGCTTAATATTTTGTACGATTTATGGTAATATATGTGCAAAATAGATAACCAGTGTAACCAGTGTTAGAGTAGGATTGGGCTGGAAGGAATGTCCATACTTCACCCTTCTTTTACCACAGATAGAATTGAAAATTACCTCTTTAATACTGTATATAACATATAATTCACTTATATTTAATATTAAATGAGATTGTGATACTAAATAATGATATTTCCATGTTCTATTTCTGTGTAGTATTATAAAGAAGAGAATCCGATCCTCCTAGAGGGTCTGTATAATCAAGAAGGGCTCCATAATGAAATGGCGCATCTTAAGATCTCCGCCAGTCTGGATGAACAGGTAGGTTTGCCTGTTCACCTGATTAAATTAACAGACCATGTTTCTACATTTCGCAGGTGCTAAAAGTTGTCTTCTCATTTGTCTTTACAACCTCAATAGGATATGCAAGTATTATAGTGTAGAGAGTATTATGACATCAGTTGCATTTTGGGAAGCGAAACATGTTTTCCTTTCCTTCAGTTACAAAATATTCTGAAGAGTGAAAGTTTTGTGATTGATTTTCTGTCGCTTGATCTTGTTTATGGTTTTAGAAATGTAGTTTCTTAGTTAGCGATATTTCATTGTCAAATATAATAACTTTTATCTAAGCTTTATTCCGTCGTCTTCCAGTTTTCAAAGACTCAATTTTTATGACTTTCCTACAGGAAATTGGAGCAAAAAAGTATCTTTTAGGAGAAGCTCAAAAACAGTTCCAGAGTGCAAAAGATGAATGGGCAGCCAAGGTATGACAACTACTATTTTTCTTCTAGCATTTCATTTTTTTTCTGTTTTAAAAAAGGTAAGGCAAGAAGAATGCAACTTTCTCAAAACTTCTATTTTTGGAATGTGTGATTTTTTGAAAAAATTATACACCATTTTTTAATCTGGAGCAGCATATTTGGTATGTAAGTTTTTCTGTAACGCTTTTCCATCTCTAAACTAAATTTAAAAAGATAGAATATTAAATACACTGGTAATAGTTGTGTCAAATGCTTTTGCTCTGCATGCTGACCTCTAGTATTTTATGATATTTCTTAAAGATGACGGACGATCAAATCAGACTTTTAGAGAGACAGCAGCAGTTAGAAGGTCAAGGACTCTCTTGTATCAACCAATCACTGCACAAGACGATGCACCGGCTAGTCATGGCTGGCAACATGAAGATAGCTGAGAGTTTGAAGAAAGAGTTCAATGTTCCCGAGAAAAGGTGTGTTGGCTATATACTGAGACTATATTATACATCTACTTAGACTATATTATACATCTACTCAGTCTATATTATACATCTACTCAGTCTATATTATACATCTACTTAGACTATATTATACATCTACTTGGACTATATTATACATCTACTTAGACTATATTATGTATCTACTCAGTTTTTAATAGTTCCTGTTTTATTTCTCTTTTTAAAAGCAAACAACACTAGTAGTTGTTTGAACTCAACTATATAGCCTGTGTTCTACTTTCCACTCAGATACTGGTGGCTGAAGGTGAACGCCCTTGCTGAGTGCAGTAACTGGCCGGAGCTGGAGATTTTCTCTAAGAGTAAGAAGTCTTCTCCCATTGGCTACAGGCCCTTCGTAGAAGCCTGTGCCAAGTGGGGTAACAAAGCAGAGGCAGCGAAATATCTCAACAAAGTAGTCTCAGATGAGAAAGTGAAATGTCTCATCAGCATCGGGTGGGTAGAGCTGACCCGTATGAGTCTGCGAGAACATCTTTAGTTTTTTGCTAAACCTCCAAATGCTTTATAAGTGCAGACACTCGTTCACTCTTTTTGACAACGCTCTGTTTTGCCATCATTATTCTACCGCCCTACTTGACTCTTTTTTGAAGTTGTCCTCTCATAATATCATGAAATTTTGCAAGTCACATATTATTTTGTAGTCTAGCATCCCACTTGCACCTATCAATATAATTCTAGTACAAGTGGTGTTATTGTTCCAATTTCCTAGCAGTGGGTTTGCTGTAAGTTGACAAGTTCGTAAAGCAGCTGATATTAGCCAACCAATGCATCATTTTACTTTACTTTTGGGGGACTTGCATTTTACTTTTCATTAGCTTGCATCTTTACAAGTTTTTTCATCAAGATTGAATTAAACAATTATGTTAAAAAAATTTGTGTATCGAATCTCATCAGTTGAATTATTACTACGCAGGTGTACTGCTGGCTCTCCAGAACTTATCACTACTTTGCATTGAGTAGTGTCATTGTTATGGCCACAATGGCGCAAGTTCCATTGATTGCTACTTTGGAATTGTCTTCTTAATTTCGTAATTTTATTTTCTAGAGAGATGGAGCACGCAGCGGAAGTAGCATTTGATAGAAAGAATGAAGATGAGCTGAATTTAGTGCTGCAGCAGTGCACAATGGCTGACAGAGCTGTATTTGACAGAATACAGAGACTAAAATTACAGCTCAGAAACACTTAATCTTTAATGAGAATTATTTTATATTATTTATTAATTTTTATCCTAGAATATTGCTATACAATGTTCCACGTATACTAATAAAACATATAATTTTCAGGTAATATTTATAGTATTTTTTTAATTTATATATCAATTTGTATACAATACAGACATGTGTATAAAATATGTAAATATAACCAACACTTGGGTACATATAAAGAGACATACAAATGTGAGGACGCTCCAGTATTGTTGGGAAACTTGGCAGATGGAACTCACACTATTTTAGTACATGACTAGTTCCAAACAGAATAAGTTAACCCAACAGTGCTGGAGTTTGCAAGCCTTCAAGATAAGCCAATTGTAATATAATCTCAAGGAGAGAAAATGTGTACCGACCTGGTAAAGGGTATATAAAACCATAAAATGCAAATTATATTCTACAAAAATAATGTAGGTTTTACAGAACATTTGGTAAATATGGGATCTACAAACTACTAACGCTGCACAGTGCGACACAACTCCATATATATGCTTCAAGATATAATTGCGCTGTAATAATGAAGCATTCGGGTAGATGTACATATTTACTAAAACTAGTTTAAATGGTAAAGTTGCACACAGTAAATATGATATTATGCCTAACTATATGAAACAGTAAAACATACAAATATACAGTAAAATAACAGTAAAACATACAATATATCATACCAACTAAATATAAGTACAGCCTGGACTTGTAATATAAGCCTATATCCTACAGTGCACACAACCTGTGGTCTTGTAATATAAGCCCATATCCTACAGTGCACACAACCTGTGGTCTTGTAATATAAGCATATATTATGTATATACAAAAGTTGTCCTGTGACTAGCTAAGTTCTGGTTTAATGTTGAGGTTGACATTGAGAGACTTGGGTCTCATGGGTCGAGCTGTAGCGTCAGGTATGGTGAGCATATTACCCATCCCGCCATTGCTGGACGTAGATGACTCGTAGATGGTCCTCTGGCTATTTATCCTCCTGACATTCAGGTTGTTTTCCTTTGGCTTTGACTCATTTCTAACTTCGTTGTGTACATCCAGCTGCACGTTCCTGGGTAGGGGTCGCGACCCACAGCCCCCCTCTGTGGAACAAACAATTTCTTGGTACAACGATAAGGGCAGGCAATAAGTAGCAAAGTTTAAAGAAAATTTTGAAGCAGTTCTCTTTCACCATGGAATGTTTATAAAAGAAGAAACAACTTTTCTCTAAAAAGTAGTTTGCTGTAAAAAAGGCAAGACTTTTTACTAAGAAGTTGCCAAGTAATAATTCATCCGATTGGATAATCAACAACCATATGCTACAGCTAAGTATCAGAGTGTAACCAAATCATAGCCATAAGTGCCCTTACAGTTACTGAAAAGCATTGCTGATGTAAATTACCTACAGCTGTTTAAGGCATCGTTAGCACCTCCCCATTACAAATAGCTAACAGATATATAAATATGATATCAACAGCTAGCAACTCCAGCCTCACTTACAATGTTGATTTTGACACCCAGGAACAAGTGGCTTGGAATTACCAGTAGCTCAAGAATAATCAATTTTGTGTAACTAGACATAGAGGATAATTGCATTTGCATAAATAAATATCTTTCTAACAAAACTGAACTGGTGAATATACAAAACATCTACAAGAGGAGTTACTCTGTAGTGATAGTCGCTATGTTGACTGAGGATTGTTATAAGATATTCATACTTGGAATCAGTCAAACTCATTTATACCTTGTGACAAGGTACCTGAGAGTTGTTTGCTGGCAGTGAAGTTGGAATTAAAAACTAGTTAGTAATCCTATATTCTAAAGTGACGAAAAAATAAACACCTTGATGTCTTAACTGAGTTGAAGGAAATTAATTTTTGCCCAGCAATGTTCACTTCACAAATATGGCAGGTTATGAAACGTCAGTTAGGAAGTCATAGTGATAGACAAAGCTGATTGTAAAACTTTGAAACATTCAGTTATTCAATCAGGTGACAGCATCTAATTTAGAATAGTCCAAAGTTGGATCATGTGACATGTGTACTTTAGGCTCAAAGGTTGACAGAAAACTGTATATCATAATACCATAATTATAAATAACCCACCCCAAATAGAAGCATACTAATATTTCACTACACACCCCATAGCACTGAAACAGCTGAACTGTGCGCTGCTGATAACTTATTAGTTCAGCCTAGTGAAAGTGTTGAGTTGTGAAACAGCAGCTACACAATCAGCAAAGACCTCTAGAGTAAACGGATACTGAGATTACACACAATCATGACATTTATCTTATCAAATGTCATAAAATATAAGTTGAAAGAATTTGTTTTGCACAGAAATACCAAAACCAACACGCTAGACTAAGTTCTTCCGTCACTAACCTTGAGAAGGTTGGGAGAGCTGCTGCTCGTCCCAAATCTGTCTCTTGACTCTCTCCTCCTCGGCAGCCTGTCTCACCTTAGCCTCCTCAACTGGTATGAGTGTGTTGTCGTGTACCGCAAGCGCCCCGTCCCCTACATCAGCCAGCGTGTTTCTCTCAACTAAGATATTGCGGCCTGCATAATACAGTGGGCTGTGTTGAATAATATTGTACGGTATATTTAGTAATATCGTATGATATATTTAGTAATATCGTATGATATATTTAGTAATATCGTATGATATATTTAGTAATATCGTATGATATATTTAGTAATATCGTATGATATATTTAGTAATATCGTATAATATATTTAGTAATATCGTGTGACATATTTAGTAATATCGTATGATATATTTAGTAATATCGTATGATATATTTAGTAATATCGTATAATATATTTAGTAATATCGTGTGACATATTTAGTAATATCGTATGATATATTTAGTAATATCGTATGATATATGTGACATAAAGCAGACGTACCTCTGGCGGGACTGAGCAGTCTCTCTCTGTCCATGTCTATGTTCACGTCTGGTTTATTACGGTCAGCCGTGTCAAGGTTGGTTGTGGCAGCATCGCGAGTCTCCAAACAGGAAGTGTCACCTTCTACCAAACAGAATGCAGACGTACAGTTGAATAGCACAACCTTCAGGGAGAAAGGGGCCTCAACAAGGTGATCGACGGCTTCTAGTTGCTATCATGATCTACACTAAAGACTTGTGCAGATAAACACTCGTAACACAATTTGCGTGAAACTTTTATCAATTAATAAACTCACCCATCAAAGGAGACAACTCTGGATACTCCGAAACATTGAGCTCTGTGCTGGATGAAGAGAGACGATTCCTTTTCTCACAGTCCGTGTCATTTTTAGACATCTCTGGCCCAGCTACACAGCAACACGGTACATTAAAGTTACAGAGGGAAGTTAAACATGGCGCGGCAGCTACACCAGTACAATGGGACTCACCAAACAAGACAAATAATCTGAGCATATAAGAAACTGATAGAGAAACTAAACAAGACACCTTTATGCTCCATCATAGCGTCGATGTCTTTGAATCTTTCCTCCACACACAGAGCGGAGAGTCTAGCCTCAGCGTCCGTGTCCCAGCACTCTTCCACCGTCTCTCGCAGCAGCTGCGTCGCGTCTGTGCGCTTCATGTTGACAGGAAATGCTGGCCGGTTGTGCTCCTTGGCAACGTGTAGCCTCATTGCCTCAAAGTTAGGGTGACTTCCCAACGCCTCCTCAAACGGTAGCATGTACCTCTTGGGCTCTGTAAAGGCAGTTAGTTTCAGTGAGCAGCTGAACAGAGAGAGAGGAGAGTAAGTATTGTATAATATATCAGCTCTGATGGATGTCTGAAGTGAATTACTAACAGCAAATTGCTTCAACATGCATCAAAAGAGTGAAAAAGTACTTATACAGTTTCAGCTATCTTAGTCTTCATATTGCAAAGCTAAGTGACTCAGAGTTCAATACTAGGTGTACACTCAATGCTAAGTGATTCAAGACCAACACAAAACTATTTGCAGATATAGATTCCAGCACTAACAAATAAAAACTTTTATTTGAAAGGATAATATTTTTATTTCAAACAAATTACAGAGAGTTGAAGGAGTTCTGGAAGACCATATCATACCGTAACATACCATAGAGAAGGTCTGTACACCTTGTGAGAAGCTCCCAGATGACCAGAGAGAAAGCGTAGATATCAATCTGCTTCAGTGATGACTCACAATCTCTAAGGTTGACTGCGCAGTCCAGGATTTCTGGCGCCATATACCTCACCGTACCAACCTGCGGCAACATGCAAGGGGTCAAGGTCACTGTATCCTTTGAGGATCACAACTATATAAATCTACTTATACTATTATTGTGGTAGATAAATAGGGTTGGAAGTCAACGTTTGCAGAGAGAGAGGCAGAAATAATCATTTTGACAATCTATAAATCTCTAGTAGCCATAGTAACGAGTAAACAAGATTTTAATAATTTAAACTAAGCCGAATTCAACTGTTTCACATTGAGTAGAAAAGACTGTCAACCACCAGAACATAGCCCTAGAGACCACACAGATACTTACATCTCTGAGGGAGCCGTCCTCAGCGTGCTCCTCCACACCATTTCTAATAACCTTTGACCCCCGAATCTTCATAGAGAACCCCATGTCAGCGATGACACACGTCATATCTGGTCTAACGAGTATGTTTCTACTGTTGATATCCCTGTGAACTATGGCGTGCTTGTGGACCCCTTTAGTATAACATAACATAGCATAGTAGTATTACATAACATAATAATATAACATAACATAGTAGTATAACATAGCATAGTATCATGTATTGCATATTGATAAGCAATGAGCCAGCTTCTCACCATTAATGAAAGTCTCGCAGTGAAGATATCCAATACCAGCAGCTGCAGTCTTGGCCATGGAA